>CM029018.1:167079776-167171661 GCA_016801055.1 Panax notoginseng | reverse complement strand
GAAGGGAAAATTCCTTCGCTAGTATGACCTGACTAAGTTTATTTGGTGTTTATTTGGTCGGTCAGAGTATAGGGATAATATATGACATGACTATTAACCCTTGTTTTATGGCAGTATTTAAGAATGGCAGCTGAGAACGTTAATAATGGAGTAAATCAGACCGTGGAGACACCTTTGATCACTTCCCAGGGGAACGTGCAACAGGAAGGCAATATTCCTCCTGTAAACAACGTTACCGAGCAAACGATGAATGATGGAATGTTTAGGAGCTTTTTGCAGTTCATGCAAAATCAGACGAGGGAGACTCGTGTGCAGAATACGGGTGGAAATGATAGCAACGCGCGGTTTGTCACAGCTAAGCAGTTCAAAGAATTGGGACCACCAGAATTTAAGGGAAAGCCGGATCCGATCATGGCGGAAACGTGGGTCAAGCAAATTACCAAGATATTCGATGTCTTGGGATGCACGGAGGAACAGAAGGTTCCATTCGCCACCTTTATGTTCCGCGGTGAGGCAGACTACTGGTGGGAGTCTGTGAAGCGTACCCAGCCTGACGCACTCAACATGTCCTGGGAAACATTTCAAAAACTGTTCAATGACAAGTACTTTCCTGAAAGTATTTGTCATATGAAGGAGGTAGAGTTTATCAGACTGGAACAAAACAACATGACGGTGTCCCAGTACGAGGCGAAGTTTGCAGAGTTATCCAGGTTTGCACCTCATTTGGTCGAAAATGAAGAACGAATGACAAGGATGTTTCTGAGAGGTCTAAAACTCGAGATTCGACAATATCTTATCTCTCATAAATTTTCTTTATATTCAGATGTTGTAAATATGGCTCAATTATTAGAGCGAGATAATGAGTATGTGCAACCGAGGGACCACAACCAGGGTCATACCGGTGGCAGCAGTCATCGAAGCAATGAAAACCAGCAGGGAGGAAAGCATTCAGACAAAAGCGGTAACCACTCTGGTGGTAATCGTGATCGTGATAATAGAAGGAGCGAGTCGAGAGGAGATTTCAAGAAGAGAAGGTACAACAATGATAACGTGAAGACGTCAGCACAAACATCAACTGTTTCTAGGGGAGGAGAACGACCACCGGTCGTATGTTACAAATGTGGGAAAGAGGGACATATCAGCCCAAACTGCCCACAACAATCCAAGGTATGTTATAACTGTGGAAAGGAAGGTCATATAGCTCGAGAGTGTTCTGTAGCAAAACCAAGTTCAGCGGGGATGGTGACTCCAAAAGTTATCCCGGATAAGTCGAAATCAGCGGTTCCTGGAAGGGCGTTTGTCGTGACTGGCCAAAACGCGAGAAACCCGAACGAGGTGATCACGGGTAAGCTAATCTTGAATTCTTGCGAAGTTTATACTTTACTAGATACCGGTTCTACCCATTCTTTTATCTCTCCTGCTTGTGCTCAACGTTTAAACTTGACTCCGGAGAAATTGGACTTTAACTTATCTGTTGAAACTCCGTTGGGTGAAACCTTCGTTACATCTACAGTTTATAAATCTTGCATGATCCAAGTTGGCACTATCACATTACCTGTTGATCTTATCTCTTTAAAGATACTTTTTTGATGTGATTTTAGGAATTGATTGGTTAACCACTCATCATGCTAAAATTGATTGTTTTCGTAAGGTTGTTAGTTTTCATATTCCTAACCAACCTGTCATACGAATTCAAACTACTAAACCACTAAAATCAGTCACTGTCATATCAAGCCACAAAGCTATTCGTTTATTGAAAAACGGATGTCAAGCTTTCTTAGCCCATGTTATGGATTTGAACAAAGACAAGTCAGATTTGAATAATATTTCTATTGTTAGAGAATTTCCCGATGTATTTCCTGAAGAACTTCCCGGTCTACCCCCAGAACGTGAAGTTGAATTCTTTATTGACCTTGAACCTGGTACAAAGTCCATTTCTAAAACTCCATATCGAATGGCTCCTATTGAACTTCAGGAGTTAAAAGTCCAACTACAGGAGTTGTTGGACATCGGTTTTATTCGTCCTAGTACGTCTCCTTGGGGTGCTCCTATTTTATTCGTAAAGAAGAAAGACGGGAGTATGCGACTTTGTATCGACTATCGAGAATTGAATCATGTCACCATCAAGAATAGGTATCCGCTACCTCGCATTGATGACCTGTTTGACCAGTTGCAAGGAGCACAATTCTTTTCAAAGATCGATCTTCGTTCTGGATATCATCAGCTGAAGATTAAAACTGAGGATATTCCAAAGACTGCCTTCAGAACTCGGTACGGGCATTATGAATTCTTAGTAATGTCTTTTGGATTGACTAATGCTCCTGCTGCCTTCATGGATATGATGAACCGTGTATTCAAAGAATATTTGGATCAGTTCGTTGTTGTCTTTATTGATGACATCCTCATCTATTCCAAAAGCCGTGAAGATCATGAGCGCCATTTGAAGTTGGTACTGCAAAGGCTTCGTGAAAATAAGCTATATGCCAAATTGAAGAAATGCGAGTTCTGGCTTGAGGAAGTAGCATTCCTTGGGCACGTGGTGTCAAAACATGGAGTATTGTCGACCCGGCGAAGATTGAAGCCATACAAAGTTGGGAGCAACCGAAGTCGGTAACCGAAGTACGTAGCTTTCTGGGCTTAGCTGGTTATTATCGGAGATTTGTGGAAGGATTTTCTCGAATCGCTACTCCGTTAACTCAGCTGACTCGGAAAGATACAAAATTCATATGGAGTGAGGAATGCGAGAAGAGTTTCCAAGAACTCAAGAGGAGACTCATTTCGGCACCTGTTCTGACAATACCATCTGGTTCGGATGGATTTGTTATCTACAGCGATGCTTCAGGCAAAGGGTTAGGATGTGTTCTCATGCAACATGGGAAAGTCATAGCCTATGCCTCACGACAACTCAAAGAATATGAGAGGAATTATCCTACTCATGATTTGGAGTTGGCAGCAGTCGTTTTTGCGTTGAAGATCTGGAGACACTACCTGTATGGGGAGAAAGTGGAGATCTATACAGATCATAAAAGCCTCAAATATTTCTTCACCCAAAAGGAACTCAACATGCGGCAGCGACGTTGGCTCGAGCTGTTGAAAGATTACGATCATACCATCCAATATCATCCTGGAAAAGCAAACGTAGTAGCTGACGCATTGAGTAGAAGATCATATGCGGGTACGAGTGCAATATTGTTAACACAAAGGCCCATTTTGTATGACTTACAAAGGATGGAGATAGAGATGAAGGCTCCAAGTACCCACATGATGATATCAAATATACGAGTAGAACCGACTTTAATCGATAAAGTTAAAGCTGCTCAAGCTACGGATATAGAGCTGATGCGTATGAAGAAGAAAGTGCAAGAAGGTGCTATTCCAGAAGCAAGAATCGATGAAGAAGGAATACTTCGAGTCAACTCCAGACTTTGTGTTCCTAACGATTTTGACTTGAAGCATAGAATAATGATGGAGGCACACAACACACCGTTTGCAATCCATCCTGGGAGTACCAAAATGTATCACGATCTTCGACATACATTTTGGTGGAGCAATATGAAAAGAGAGATCGCGGAGTTTATCTCGAGATGTTTAACTTGTCAACGTGTAAAAGCGGAGCATCAAGTACCAAAGGGTCCATTGCAACCACTTGAGATTCCGAAATGGAAGTGGGAACACATTACTATGGATTTTGTTACAGGTCTTCCCAAGGTTTCTCAAGGCATAGATGCGATTTGGGTTATTGTTGATAGATTAACCAAGTCCGCTCATTTCTTGCCGATACGTGAGACTTATTCCCTTGAACGTCTTGCTAGTATGTACGTGAACGAGATTGTGAGATTGCATGGCATGCCAGTATCCATAGTTTCGGATCGTGACCCAAGATTCACTTCACGATTTTGGGTTAGCTTGCAGAAAGCTATGGGCACGGATTTACGATTCAGTTCATCATACCATCCTCAAACGGACGGACAATCAGAGAGGACTATTCAAACTCTTGAAGATCTATTAAGACTTTGTGTCCTAGATCTCAAAGGGAGTTGGGATAAGTACCTACCATTGGTGGAATTCTCCTACAACAACAGTTATCAGGCGAGCATAGGTGTGGCTCCATTCGAGGCGTTGTATGGAAGAAAATGTCGTTCTCCAGTATGCTGGGACAAGGTGGGTGAAGCAACATTGTTGGGACCAGAGTTGGTACGCATTACTACAGAGAAGATCCAAACGATTCGACAACGTATACAAACGGCACAGGATCGACAAAAGAGTTATGCGGATCTTCATCGGAAGGACGTGGAATTTAATATTGGGGATCATGTATTGTTACGTGTTGCACCATGGAAGGGAGTTACAAGATTTGGGAAGAGAGGAAAGCTCAATCCAAGATTTGTTGGTCCATTTGAGATTCTTGAGCGAATAGGAAATGTGGCATATAGACTCGCATTACCTCCAAGCATGTCTCGTGTTCATAATGTTTTTCACATATCTATGCTTCGTAAATATGTTAAAGACCCGAACCACATTATTGAGTTAGAACCAGACGAGATAGCTGAAGATTTAACGTACGAGGAGGTACCTGTTAAGATCTTGGATAGGAAAGAGCATGTCCTACGCACGAAGGTTATACCACAAGTTAAGGTTTTGTGGAGAAACCATGCTATTGAAGAAATGACCTGGGAGTTGGAATCAGAAATGAAAGCGAGGTATCCTCACCTTTTTGAAACATCAGGTACGTACGTCAATTTCGAGGACGAAATTTCATAAGGAGGGGAGGTTGTAAGACCCCAACTTATTAATGAATAAAATCAAATTTTCTCTAAATATTATTGTGAATAATAAGGGGTTAATTTGATACAAATACTTTGGTTATGGGTTAAATGTGCAAATTTTGCAAAATAAGCAAGTGGTTATAAAATATTCATTTTGTCGGGTAATATTCGGTTGGTCGTTGAATATTCTTGCTGTCGGGGAATATTCGTACGATGATGCAGCCTTGTGTGGGCCCCATAACGGAAAGCGATTGGATGAAGAAAACGACAAGTATAAGTTGTTTATAAATAACGGCGTAGTTGTTACCGTTAATACTGTTGGAATACCCGGTGGTTAAAATACAGTAGCACACGGTATTGCACCAATTATTGATTCTTACGTAAGAAGGCACTACTCAATAATTGTTACAGTAGTTATTGTTCAATATTTTATTTTATTGATTCAATAATTGTTGCATTGATATTTTATATTATTGTTGTTTCAATAATTGTTGCTGCACAGTATTTTCCATTATCAGATCAATAATTCATATTATTTGAATAATATTATTAGATAACATTATTGGCAATGTCTAGAAAGTTCTGTCTAAGGAGAGGTTTGGTCATCTAATTGCGCGTCAGTAAGGAGAAATCCTTATTGGAAAGCCCCCTCTTTCCTAGGAACGGCCTGGTTGTCATAAATGTGATTCTGTAATATTATTTGTGAATAATTAATTATTGATTCATATGATAAGGAAATATTTATTTTATGTGGATATAAATGAGGGATATATTTTTGTGGTTAAAATGAAGGAGTTAATGTTGAGGTTTTTGTCAGTATTTTTGTCGGAATGGAGGTATTAAAAATCAGGGTTTTTGAGATAGTTTGCGGGGGTTATAATTTTTAATCCGACCGTTGGATCGTGGTAATTTTTGGATATGTTATACATATATAAGTTGAGTATATGTCCACAAATTTTGAACCGTTAAAAATGAACGTATGATTTATTACGAATTTTACAAGATGACTGGTTCAGAAATTATTAAATTTTTGGAGTTTATCATTTTGATGGAAAATTCTAGAATTGGTGGGCCCCACTTGTGGTTGGTGAAGAAATGTGCTGAATTATATTTCAAATGTGGTAGGTGGGAATAGTAGCAGGTAAAGCCATCAGGTTGCAGGTCAAACCTACTAAAATTTTCCTATAAATAGAGGGCTAAGTTAGAATTAAAAATCACACCAGAAACAAGTTTTCTCTCTTTCTCTCTCTAGATTATTGAGTGTATTTTGTGAGTATTTAGATACTTTAAGAGTTTCTATTCATCAGAGCAAGTTTCTTTCAGCCTTATACCGGTATTCCGACCAGAAGTACTGATATCTTGAGGTAAGGGATATTATTTTCTTCTTAATGATATTATTTTCTTCAATATCATTATGCTAAAATATTGATATGAGTTTTTATCAAATTTTGAACTTTTTGTGTCGGGGTTACTATTCACGTATACGACACTATTCACGTATACGGCACTATTCACTGAAAAATAAAATTTTTCTTTTTTGTCCAAGATGTCTATTATGGTTACTATCTTTGATTGTATCCATGTTTTGATCTTTATTTTTGAATTCTGCTTCACAATTGATTATTATGAAGTATTATTGATCTTGGATAAACTGTTATACGAATCCCTACTATTTGTCCTTCTGTCTCATTGGATTCGTTCTCTTTAAGATATTTTTCATCATCCTCAGTCCTAAATGATGATATTAATGAATATCTTTGGCCTGTAGTGCAAAGATGTATGATTACTTGATGAATATCTTTGGCCTGTAGTGCAAAGATGAACAGGTGTTGAGATGAACATGACTGACAGGTGATACAAATGAATATCTTTGGCCTGTAGTGCAAAGATGAATATTTGGATAAAGAGATTATTAATTGATGTTACAGGGATAAAATATTGATGATGGACTTTTAAATCTTAGAAGATAGTAGAATTCTTTCTCTACTTGACTCTTCTAATGGTTTGCTGTTTCCGCTGCAGTTGTTGATCTAAAACTTGTTGTCGATTATATTCTATCAGATTTTTCCCTGTTGAAGACTAACGATAATTTGTTTGTATATTATCTTAGTCATAATATTCTTTACTGGGCTAGTTGAGCTCACCCTTTTCCTTTTTGTTCCATTTTTCTTCTTAGGAGGTGAGAACATAGCAGGATCTAGTCGGGGTATGGAGTGATGGTTCTAGAAAGATATTTTAGCAGTCCTCACTATTTCTGTAAAATAGTGTTTGAATAATTGTAATGAGGATTTATTTGAGTGTGGATATTGTCCAGAAGATAATATTTGTATTTAAACTCACTGTATGTGTTGTCGTATTTTGCACGACAATTGTATTATTGAAGTTATAGTTTGCTTTCTGTTCCATGTATTTGGCGACTCAGAATGGGTGTTGTATACCTATTTTGGGGGCGTCACAATTAAAGACAGTGGAGATAATGATAAGTCAAGAGAAGACTCACCATTGGGAAGAATATGATAGTAATCTTCTCGTTTTTCTTTGGGGTCTATTGGGTCAACCAAGGATAATTCTATGGTCATATGATATCTATCATAACCTGGGCGCATGGCCTCCCGTGTACGAAGGTTTCCTTGAGCACTTCCCAAAGATTCTAATTTCTAAAATAGTTTTTGACTATACCGTTATGTAAGGTGTCATTGTGAGGTGCTGTCCACGGTTGGGACATGAGTCACATTTGGTATATATTTGTATCCAAACTTACAGCATATGTGTTGTTGTATCTTGCACGACAATTGTTGTAATAAAGTTGTAGTTGTTTTATGTACCATGTATTTGGCGACTCAGAATAGGTTGGATGGAATGGACCTGTTTTGGGGTCGTTACAATTTGGTATCAGATCTTAGGGATATGGTCTCTGGCGGAGATCGGGGAATAGAACTAGGAGGGGAGAGATGAGTAAATCCTTCGCTAGTGTGTCCTACCTAAGCTTATTTGTTGGTCAGTCATAATATCGGGATATTATGTGATATGTTAATTTGTTCAATTGGCCCTTGTTTTGAAGCTGTATTCTAGAATGATATCTGAAATACAGGAGATGAGCATTGGAGAAATCATAATGACATGGAAGATGGAATCTGAAATAAAAGCAAGGTATTCTCAACTCTTTGAAATACTAGGTACGTAAATTTCGGGGACGAAATTTCATACGGAGGGGAGATTGTAAGACCCCGAATTTTATGAAATAAAAGGATTCAATTTTTCTTATAATTACTATTCAGTAAATGGTTAAATTGATAAATGTTAGAGTTAAGGGTGATATATGAATTTTTTTTTTCAAAATACACAAGTGGTTATAAAATATTTATTGTTGTCGGGGAATATTCGTCTGGTCGTGGAATATTCTTTCTGTCGAAAAATATTAGTACGACGGCACAGCCATTTATGGGCCCCATAACAGAATAACTGTCGGATGAAGAAAACGACAAATTTGAGTTTTTACAAATAACGACGTAGTTGTTACCGTTAACACTGTTGGAATACCCGGTGGTTAAAATACAGTAATACGCGTTATTGCACAGTAGCACATGGTATTGCACAGTATTTTTAAAATTATTGATTCTTACGTAAGAAGGCACTACTGAATAATTGTCACAGTAGTTACTGTTTAATATTTTATTTTATTGATTCAATAATTGCTGCATTGATATTTTATATTATTGTTGTTTCAATAATTGTCACTGCACAGTATTTTCCATTATCAGATCAATAATTCATATTATTTGAATAATATTATTAGGTAGCATTATTGACAATGTCTAGAAAGTTCTGTCTAAGGAGAGATTTGGTCATCTAATTGTGCGCTAGTAAGGAGAAATCCTTATTGGAAAGCCCCCTCTTTCCTGGGAACGGCCTGGTTGTCATAAATGTGATTCTGTAATATTATTTGTGAATAATTAATAATTGATTCATATGATAAGAAAATATTAATTTTATGTGGATATAAATGAGGGATATATTTTTGTGGTTAAAAATGAAGGAGTTAATGTTGAGGTGTTTTATCTGTATTTTTGTCGGAACGGAGGTATTGAAAATCAAATCAGGATTTTTGAGATATTTTGCAGGGGTTATAATTTTTAATCCGAACGTTGGATCGTGGTAATTTTTGGATATGTTATACATATATAAGTTGAGTATATGTATACAAATTTTGAACCGTTAAAAATGAACGTATGATTTGTTATGAATTTTACGAGATGACTGGTTCAGAAATTGTTAAATTTTTGGAGTTAATCATTTTGGTGAAAAATTCTAGAATTGGTGGGCCCCACTCTTGGTTGGTGAAGAAATGTGCTGAGATTTTTATTCAAATGTGGTGGGTGGGAATAGTAGCAGCTAAAGTCATCAGGTTACAGGTTAAGTCTGTTTCGGCGTGCTAACATTTTCCTATAAATAGAGGGCTAAGTTAGAATTGAAAATCACACCAGAAACAAGTTTTCTCTCTTTCTCTCTCTAGATTGTTGAGTGTATTTTATGAGTATTTAGATACTTGGTAAGTTGCTATTCATCAGTGCAAGTTTCTTTCAGCGTCATATCCGATATCCAGTCAGAAGTGTTGCTCTTTTGGGGTAATAGATATTAAGGGATGTTATATTCTTCATAATGATGTTATTCTTTCAATATCATTATACTGAAATATTGGTATGGATTTTATTGTGGAATTTCTACTTTTTTAAGTCAGGGTTACTATTCACGCATACGGCACTATTCACGTATACGGCACTATTCATGTATATGATACTATTTACGTATATGACATTATTTATGTATACGGTACTATGTACGAATACGGAGTACTATTCATGAGTTACTATTCACGAGTTACTATTCATGAGTTACTATTCACGAGTTACTATTCACGAGTTACTATTCACGGGTACTATTCATGACAAAAATTGGTTTCTTTTTCTGACCAAATTATCGTTGATTTATGATTGTTGCTCTTGAAAATAAATGCAGTTGTTGATCATATTGTTTTTATTATCATATATAATATTTTTATAACCCTGATGTTGAATTTCTCTTTCACTTGAGTGTAAAGATGGGTAAATTATTGGTATGATCGTGACTGAAGAATGTCTTTGGCCTGTAGTGCAAAGATAAATTGTTAACTGATATGATCATGACCATTGAATTTATAATTGAATATATTTAGCTTAAGTGTAAAGATGAATTGATTAACATGGTTATAATTATGGTGTATATAAATTTTAAAACGATTATATATTTCTTTGAGATATGAATATATTTGGCCTGTAGTGTAAATATGAACTGTTGAGGAATATCTTTGGCCTGTAGTGCAAAGATGAATTGTTGATGAATATCTTTGGCCCGTAGTGCAAAGATGACTTGTTGTTGAATATCTTTGGCCAGTAGTGCAAAGATGAACTGTTGACGAATATCGTTGGCCTGTAGTGCAAAGATGAATTTATTAATATGATTATGAACAGGAACTGTGATTTGGTATAACCATGATCTTTGATGTTTCAGGTAAAGACATGTGAGGAAAATTATCTTCGTCCTGGATGCGAAGAGGAATTTAGAATTACAATTATGATTATGAGTTATTCATATAATTGTGAAAAGGAACTGTTGAATAATGTTACAGGGATAAAACATTAATGGTGGACTTTTAATGTGGAGAAGATAATAGACTTTATGGTCTATTTGACTCTTCTAATGGTTTGCTCGTTCCGCTGCAACTATGGTTAAAAATTTTTATCATCTACCATATGTTCTAAATCTCTGATTTATTACTGATGAAGACTATTGATAATTTATTTATCTTTAGTCATGATATTCTTTACTGGGCTAGTTGTGCTCACCCTTTCGTTTCACAATTCCTTCCAGGTAATAAGAGTGTAGCTGGGTCGAGCGGGGGTAACAAGGGAATAGAACGGTGATCATCATTTAGTAGTTATATTTAGTGAAGAAAATAGGGTGAGGCGACCCCAACGTTGGAAGGGTGTTTTGTCACTATCATACAAGATGTCTAATGACATACAACCCCGTGTCATCATAAGACATGATTGTGCTCATCCACTTGCTGAGTATATCTACGAGCACTACCTATATAATCTTGGTGTTTGTTTGAAGTATAATTCACGATTAAAGACAGTTGAGATAATGATAAGTCAAGAGAAGACTCACCATTGGGAAGAATATGATAGTAATCTTCTCGTTTTTCTTTGGGGTCTATTGGGTCAACCAAGGATAATTCTATGGCCATATGATATCTATCATAACCTAGACGCATGGCCTCCATGTACGAAGGTTTCCTTGAGCACTTCCCAAAGATTCTAATTTCTAAAACAGTTTTTGACTATACCTTTATGCAAGGTGTCATTGTGAGGTGCTGTCCACGGTTGGGACATGAGTCACATTTGGTATATATTTGTATACAAACTTACAGCATATGTGTTGTTGTATTTTCCACGACAATTGTTGTAATAAAGTTGTAGTTATTTTCTGTACCATGTATTTGGCGACTTAAAATAGGTTGGATGGAATGGACCTGTTTTGGGGTCGTTACAATTTTTAGTAGATGTAACAAGGAAGAAAATGACGCAAGAACGAACTAATTCCGATAACAGATGACCGAGATATGACTTTGCAAAGTAGGTGCGATGATAACGAAAAAACTGTCTGATTTTAGTTTCAGGTGCAGTAAGTTTTGAACTAAAGCAGATACTTCGTCGCTAGTTTAACCTGTCTGGATTGACAGACATGGAGTTTAAAGTTAAAACAAACAGGTTAAGCTGTCTGCTTTATACTTGTAACGAAAAATAAAAAATGAAAAATAAAGTTGGGCGCATTGATTAAATCATAAATCGCAAACAATAGGAAATGGAATAAAGTTAACGTAAACTAATAATTAATGTCTTTACGTGACTAATTGGTATGTGTATATGAACTTAAATGTGAAGGATAGTTGAAGGACGAGTAAAGTAAGCAGTAAAGAACACTTAAGGCAAGTTTCCTAAACTTACTCGAATTTTATTGAACCAGTTTCTAACTCTTGTTTAATTTGTGATATTAATAAAGTTTTCTAATTTCATTCATAATGTTGAATTGAATGTAAATATTTATTGATCTTGTACATATTATTTTCTGTGCAAGGCATGTGTTTAAACGGTGTAAATTTTATTCGCTATATGAAATTCATTGTATGAGTTGTGTAAAAGAGTTATTAGCCATTTGATTCGACTTAACTCATTTTTTGAACTATTCGGAATAGAATACACGTAGTTGGAGGAATTATTAGTTGATAATTCTAGTAATTAAGATAGATTGCTTATGCCAATCAAATATTTGACATATGTTAGTGTTATCTTGCACTCTATGCAAGAATGTGTGTTATGAGCAAAATATTTGCCATATTTTTTAAGTATGCTAGATGAGCAGTTAGAGATAAGATTACACTCTGTGCAATAGGATGGTTGTTATTGGTTATACGCAAAATCATATTTAACCAGTATTCGCACTTATGTGCAGACTCAAGAAGATAAATTATAAGAAATGGAATTGTTGAATATACTAAATTTCGCGGAATGACGAATGATGTGAAGAAGTGAATTGATATTAATAATTTAGATTAGTCAAATGTCACGTTGTTAACTAAGTTTAAGTTGCGAGTACAGTCACATGCTATTTAATCGTTGACGTGTAGTAATTGAGAAGAACAACTCCTTTTTATGGGCAAAGGTTTAAGATAAGTTAGTAAACCGATCTAACTCACTAGCGAGACAATGTAGATAAGACAAAGAATTAATTCATTAGTTCTTAGGTGGGTAGTCACTCAGTTCACTACATTAATGACTGTTAAACACTTGTGTTGTGTTGTTCCTATATATATGTCAAGTAGGTAATTCTTTTCACATATGCATTTGGTTAGGATGAGTTGAGTCCTAGAAGTATTACGAGAGAATATTGTTATTAGTAAATTTGAGGAAATAATGGTCTTAGGTGTTATGATCATATATATGATGAAGTTGGTATTAAATAATAAGAATTCAATTCAATTTCTATTTATTCAAGTTGCTTCATAACTATTGTTCGGTTATTGAAGTTTTAAAATAATACTGAATTGATTCTTGATTTTGTTGTTTATTCAACTGCTATAACTTGTTGGGCAATTAAATGTTCACTGTTGCAAATTCTAATAAAATTATAGCTAAGCCAAAGCAGACCGAAGAATCCGGTATCGTCGAAGGTAAGAAGAAGTTAAAGGTAAAAGATTTGTGTATTAATTGTAATAAATAGTATTGTTATAATACTGTACTGTAGTATTAGATGATGTATTAGTTAAGGTCTTCGTACTTGGGAGTAGAATGTAAGATTTCGCATAAGTTTTGTAAGGATGTATGTTTATTCTTGTGATGTAATAAGATGTATTGAATACGTAACACTAGATTCCAGTTTTGAAGACAGAATCGGGATTTGGGGTCACTACAAAGCAACTATTAAAACTTTAAGCACAATAATATATCTAGATATTTTTTATAATTAAGAAATATTTAAAAATGTTTTTAAATACTTCTTAATTAAAAATACTTTTAAAAAGTGTATTTAAGCCATTTTATTTAATTTGAAATAACTAAACAATGTACTAAAACATATTATTAAACAAAAAAAAACTTAAAAGTAAATCAATTTAAATGAATTAAATTAAAACAGGCATATTATATTATACTAAAATCATTATCAAAAAATATAAAACACATGTTGCTGTCAGCAACTGAAACTGAACTTCTGCAGGTTCTTCGGGGAAGCTCTCTAGAAAGCTTTCCAGGAGCTCATCAACATTGTCAATTCTTTTCGCATAATTCACCAATAATCCAGATAATTAATGCATGTGAATAAAAAAATAAAAATAAAATAAAATTAAGATGGCAAATAACATACTTCCTCCATCCTACAATTACAACAACAATTTATTTAGTGTGTTACGGATTTTAAGACATGTTTAAAAAAAATTAATATAGATAAATATTTAACATTTGAATACACGCTTAATTTCGTCACACATGCTTTGAACTTGTAATATTCAACCTATGAACAACAAATTAAATAGATATATAACCCATCAAAGGGGTTTCATAGCCAACATTCACCATAAATGAATCAAATCGTTGCATGTGTGATGCTACATATAAATATGTTCTTTTAGTTCATCATGCAAGAAAGTTATTTTCAGCTTGCATAGCAACTAAACCAAGTAAGTAAGACTATTGGACCCAACAAGGTCAAGACCAAGTAACTCTTGGTAAGCTAGCTAGGGAGCCAAAGAAAGGTCCTTGTAAACAATATATATTAGACCAAAAAACATGAGTTATTGAGTTTGTGGAAAAGGAAATTGTATCTTGCTAGGATTAGGGTTTCGTGCTGAAGATGAGAGAAATCCACGAAAAGTACGGAATTGATTGATGAATTGAAGAGGGGAGAAGAACAGGTGAGCAATTACTCCAAATGTGTGGCATAACTCTTAGAATTCGAAAATCTTGTTAGGGTAGCAGGGATTCAGGGAAGCTTCTTGAGTGCTTCAGGTTGAGAGAGAACTTAAAGAAATTTAGCGATGATGTAGACGACCTTGCAGCTATGGGTGTTGATATATCTCCTTTTCGTGTTAGGCTGGATCTTATCATGTCAAATTTTATCTTGTTGCACTACGTTCGGAGGTTACTTTGCGTAAGTGTGAAGATGACTCCTTTTTAGTACAGCTTTCAGAACTTGACGAAGTCGCAAACAAATTGAAGATCCAGTCTCGAGATCTAAAGTCCCAACTTCAGGATGTAGAGTGCAAGCTTCAAGACTTAGAATCCACTACCCGAGATATTAGGGAGCTAAAAGCTGTAAATCTCAAGATTTGGGATACTTCCATTGTTGACTTGGAAGCTTTAGCTATGCCCCAACTTTAGTTTGATATGTCATGGCCTGTTGTAGTATTTTCCATTTCCTGTATCAGAAAACTCATTTACATATATTTCATTTATCAAAATAGAGTTTCTTTATACTTATTGATTGCCTTTAAGTTGAATGATTCCTTAAACTCAATATTTAACATTGAATCTTAAGTTGTTCAAATTAATAATCCAAGACAATAATAGACCTTATAAAACAACAAACACGAAATTTTTTTTCACAAAAAAAAATTGTTCTTTTTCGATTTTATGCAAACCAATACTTGAATCTATACTTTTTTTTAAAGAGATCAGAAAAAATATCCAAGTATAAGTGAATGTTTGACAATTTATTGATAATCAGATTGCTTTTATCGAAAAGCATAACATTTCAAATAATAAATCTTGCTTTTGTCGGAGAAAGTATAACGTCCTCCACTTTTAGAGATAAAATGTAACTTTTTTTGGGGTTAAGGGCATATACTCAGGTGCCTCAATCACTTTTAAAGTTAAAAGTGTAACTTTCGAGGACTTATAGTCAGGTGTCTCGATTACTTTTGAAGTTGAAAGTATAACTTTTTTTTAGTCTGAGAACTTATAGTCAGGTGCCTTGATTATTTTTGAAGTTGAAAGTATAACTTTTTTTTTGTTCGAGGACATTTAGTCAGGTGCCTCGTTTACTTTTGATGATAAAGTGTAACACTCGAGTGCCTCGTCACTTGGGTCGTCTAATTTTTTGGAAAGTGTGATCTACGAGGACTTGGCTACCATTTAGAGTGGACCACCATTTTGGGTGAATTTTTTTCCATCAATTTTAATGCCTTCTCCCTTGGTCATTCAATTTCTTGGCAAGAGCAACTCCTAAGGACTTCAACCATAATTTTTGGTAGACCACCATGTTGGGTGGATTTTTAATATTCTTGTATCTATAGTTCAGAGATCTTTCGATGGTAAAGCCAGTATTATATTTGGGTTGTCCATCATCTTGTGTTGATGAAGTTTGTAAAACTTCTCATAGTTTCAACATGAGCATCAACTATTAATTCTTGATGCTTGCTTGTTGTATGCTACTAAAGCATGTTGTTTTGAATAGACTATTGTTGCCCTTGATCGTGTTTCTTGAAATCTAGTATGAGCCTCACTCCTTCTTACCTTCATGTGGCTTTAGCAGAGCATCAACTATACTTATTAAGCTTAGCTCCATTTTATTGATGAGTGAATTCGTCTCTGTATCTCCACCTTCTAGTGATCAAACTCCAGGGTGTACTCTTTGGCATTTAAATTTTCAGGTCGTATTATGTCTTAGGCATGCTTCTAATGTCTTTTTGGGTCGATTTCATCCACCCCTTTATCATGCCATCATTATCTTTGGCCCCTCACGTATGAGGGACTTGAGGGAGATTATCCTTATGTTCTCATGTATTTCTTGCATCCTTCCCTAATTTTAGTCATCTTGCTCATCATGATAACCAAAGTTTTATTGAAAAATTACTTTGGAGCTTGTAAAAGAATGTGCCTCTTAAGGGCTGAACCCTAAAAGGGGAACCTTTGAGTTTTTCCATCGGCATAAGTTTGAAGAGTTGAACCCTTAGAATTTTTTTTAGCTCGAGCATCCTTCAGGCTTTTTTGTGGAGTTGCTTCTTGGTCATCTTCAAAATTGAGTTTGTTAACCCTTTCGTATGAATCATCCTCCCAATGGAAGACCATTTGAAAAGGGTTTATTAAATTCATCTGCCAACTCTGGAGGATGCTTGTCGAGAATTTTTTTCATGGATATTGTCCTATATCAGAACCAGATTTGTTAATCATATGGGCATTTATATATTAACACATGTGTACATACGTACGAATTAATGAAAATATGTAAGGAATCATATAATGTACTTCCTTTGATTTGAAAAATTGGAATTATGGAGTCTTCATGCCCCCAGTTTTCTCTACTTTGAGAAATCGAAAGTAAAGAAAACTTCGTAAAATATTTATTCAAATCTTTTAGAATGTGAGAGTTGTCTCTCATTCTTCGCGTAACACAACTCTTGAATGATCGAGCTTATGTCCGAACAAGAGAGGAATAATGGGTTGTCCTCCTTTCAATAGTAGTTCGGTCATTGTAACGTCTTTCCTTGGTAGTAATTGTGATTCATTATGTCTTTCCTTTTGGTGAGATTCAATCTTCTTTAGATCTTAGCACCAACATATTTATTGAGTTGTTCTAGCTAGAAGATGTCATCCATGTGGTCATTCGGTGTACCACTTACTGATTCTCAACTATGTTTGGTGAGTGCCCAATACATTTGTTTCATCAAGCTTGATTCCAAGTGAAGCTTTTAATCTCGACAAACTCATGCGTAGTACCGGAAAAGATAAAATGAATACACAATTATCAGTATATTGTTAAACATTATGAAAAATTTTAAAAAAATCAAATTATGCGGATGCATCTATGTTATACATGAGTTTGATAATCATGTATACTTACATTATACTGTAAATATATTTCATTCACATCTTTATTTCGAGTTGTACACAAATAATAAATAATTATTACTGCTGGTAATAATAAAATTCATCACATATACATTAATGATTCATATGTATTAATGAAAGATGTATACATGACAATATGTATAATTAGAATGTGCTATTTTTTTAATGCAACCAAGGAGGGTTCTATCAAGGAGTCTTCGGTTCCCTAAGAAGTAAAGAGGGTTCGGCCAAAGCTGTTGTCACAATTGGTCCAGTCGAAAATGGTTCCACCACGGCATAATAGATTGTTTTTGCTCTCAAAGATTTAGATTTTCCCATCCAATAAAGTACCCACCTTGGTTATCGACATTGGATACTTTACAAGTCATTCAAGTCTGCCTAACATTCAATTTCCACTTCTGTGTATATATGAATGCTTGTATGGGGGCAAGCTACTTTAAATTGATCATAAATTATAATTATTATTTTATTATATATATATAGAGAGAGAGAGAGAAAGGATCCTGTCTGGACTCCCGGACAGGGTTAAAATACAGACCTTTAAATTTTATTTTTTTTTGCTTTTTTTTTTAAAACAACTAATTTTTTTTTTAATATTTTATGTAACTGAAATTTTTACATAATACAGTGTTTTGGGTGTGATTTATGTACCAAATCACACCCAAAACACTGTATTATGTAAAAATTTCAGTTCCATAAAATATTAATTATAAAATCTGGGATCCCGGACTGGATCCGGATCCTATATATATATATATATATATATATATATATATATATATATATATATATATTTTTTTTTTTTGAAGACTCCGTATCTTGAGCATGAATAAATTTTCTAATGAACATATACTAATTTTTCACATAGATGAAAATCCCAATGAATTAAAAAGAATGGTGTAATGCACTTTCCTTAGTATGAAGGATGCTAAGGGCTCGGGACCCCAAGGATTGGGCACTTGCTTCACCGAATACACGTATGACTTCATCAAGGATAGGCTAGATTTGTTTGGAGAGAAGTTGGGTTCGCCCTCTCATAACCTTTGGCCAGGTAAGGTTCAGTCATGGAGGCTTCAGTCACGGAGTCACTTGGGTTCGGGCCGTATACATGAGAATCCACTGCCACATTAGTTAGGTACTTTTATTTGCAATAGGAATGGACCCCTTCGAAACTATTTATGTTACTCCAATAGCCAAGTCCAACTTTAGTTCATCCATATTATATGATTAGGCTAGGACCAATTGCACGCATACTTCTAATAATTCCAAGTTTAATCCAAACTCTTGCAGCTCAAGTATTTGCTTTCCCAACTATATCAATTCCACAGATAAGAACATCAAGATCGAACCCTGCAAGGCCGAAGCCTACAAGGCCAAACCCTGCAAGGCCAAGCCTTCGGTGGTGTACCAGATCAACACTTTACGACCATGAGTCAAAAATCAATTTGTGCTCCTCATTGACCCTTCTGTCTAACATCTGAGTTAATAATTTTAATTTTGAACGTCAAAGTCTGGAAATTATGTTGGCATAACTTGATAAATTAATTTGATGGCAAAGGTGGTTTCTGCTATGCAAATATGCTCCAACTCCAAGTATATAAACTGGAAACACTCTGCTTCACAAAATAACAAGAGATACATTCTATATTAAATTCAATTAATGTATCCAAGGTATATGTAGCAGTATGTCATCAATATGTGGAGTTTATTAATTATAAGTTTTTCTCATTCGGAAGTGCAAGGCCTGGTTTGGCTTATTCATGCAAAAGTTATGCTTACAAATGAAATACATAATTACACATTTAAATTCATATTTTAATAAAATATATATGCATTATGCCAGACACTTCTTTCAGAGGAGTCCAATTGTGTGTTGAATGTTGTGTTCCAATTTTTCGCCATGTGAACACAAATATGCAATTTATTTTCTTTTTATTTTACAGAATACTTGTGTATAAAATAAACTAAAATCAAAGTAAAATCATGTCATGTGAGCATTTAATTTTTTTTTATTTTCACTTTTCTAAGTCCACATTAGTGATAGAACAGGTAGGATTCGGCCCCATAATATCCTTAACATCAGCATTACTCTGCAAATCATGTTAATAATGTTGGAAATAAATTGCACCAAGTTGTCGAAAGCGGAATGAATATTAATATTCATGAAGAGTTTATAAGTAGTTCAAGGGAAAATAATGAGGAGGGAATAAACATGAGGGATTCGGTTACCATGAAGTTAACTTCATGGTAAGTTGGTCAATTGACCAATACAGTGTTGATACGCAGGGAGAGAGATCACCTCCCGTCTGTGTGTCGACACTGTATTGATCAATTGACAAAAGTTAACTTCATACTAACTACTCCCAAATATGAGAATAAGGCAAAAGTGACCTACCTATAATTCAATTTCCCTTTTTCCTTTTGGTTTTGTCTTTCATTTCAGTGTATATATATATGTGAATACACATAAATGTATAGGCCGCCAAATTAGTTAAATTGATGATCCATTTTAATTCCAACTCATGGTCAGTATGCATAAAAGAAGTAGGGTCTTGTATCCATGCAAAATCATTGTTTAATGATTATTTTGTCATACATGCCACTAACTTGAATCAATTAGATAATATGCATATTAATGAGTGTTTAACCATGCAAATGGTAAAAGAATATAAAATATATGCAAACATTCTCACGTAAAAAACACATCACAAAGTAAATAATATTGAGATTCACTTATTAAGTATAGTGCAACTCAAGCATGTTATTTTTATCTTTGTAAACAAAGTCATTCTATTTCACATGAAAAGACAAGTAACTTTTACCACCATGTAGCCTATATGGCCGAACTCTAAGTGGTCTTGCGAGCTTAAGGATCAATTTCTGTTATTATCTCATCCTAAATATATATTATTTTGTAAATATATGAAAAGTCACAGCATATTAAAAGAAAATAGTGTAATATACTTCCCTCGATATGAAAATTATGAATTTACAGAGTCCTTTATGCCCTCAGTTTTCTTTACTTTGAGAAATTGAAAGTAAAGAAAACTTCTTCAAATATTTTCTCAAAAGAAAATTTCGGTTGCTTTGATCGGTTGGCTTTTGACTCTTGTTTTTGATAACTTTTATCGGCGAGACATCTTTAGCTCGAGTCATGACATATATTCACTGATAAAATCTTCGTTGGCCTTCTCTGTTGTTTTCGGTGAAACTTTTTCTGTAGTTCTTCCACTTTAAGTTGTGGGCATACCCTTCATGAATTCTATACCTACCTAGTAGAGTCGCCAAAGAAATGTGGGCAAGGAAATAATACCTTATTAGGGTTAGGGTTTCGTGTTGGCTAAGGAGAGAAATCCACGAAAAGTATGGAATTGATTGATGAATTGAAGATGGGAGAAGAACAATTAATCCAAATGACACGTGGCAGAAATCTTAGAATCCGGAAATCTTGTAAGGGTAGCAAAGATTTAGAGAGCCTTCTTGAGTGCAATTCGGGTTGAGAGAGATTGTCCAAGAACTCTTAGAATCCAGAATCTTGTTAGGGTAGTGTGGGCAAGGAAATCGTGCCTTGCTAGTTAGGGTTTCGTGTTGGCTGAGGAGGAGAGAAATCCACGAAGAACACGAAATTGGTTGATTGATTGAAGAAGGGAAAAGAACAGGTGGATAATTACTCCAATGATACGTGGAAGAACTCTTAGTATCCGGAAACCGTGTTAGGGTAGCAGGGATTCCAAAAGCCTTCTTGAGTGCTTCGAGTTGAGAGAATGTCCAAGTTTTAAGTCACCAAAAGCCCCCCTTCCTTCATGGAATGGAAGGGGTATTTATAGAGTCTCCTGGAATTATGTAGTCACATGTCAGACACATGTCTTCAGAAAAATTCCTGAAATACCCTTTAGTCATTAGAATAATACCCATATCGCCCTGTCCTTCTAGCCACCAATCCAAGCCCTCAATCAATTCCCAAAATGAGCCGCCTCCACGAGCCTTCTGCCTCGGGACACGTGGAGGCTTCTTTTGGGTCTAGCACATTTATGTCTGACTTCTCCGTCTTCATTTAATTAGGTTATGCGAACCTTAATTTGCATATTTAACGAGGTCGTGGAACCCTAATTGTGCATTTAACTCAATTAGGTCATGTGAATCCTAATTTTCACTTGGGCCCACATTTGCCCCCTGCGCGAGAGTCACGTTTCCAAAGAGAAGATCGTGGAAGAATAATTCAAGCTTTTGAACGATTTTGTTGGACTCCACTTTGTAAGTCTTGAAGACAAGGATCCTAGAAGATGGGACTCCTAGGGAGCCAAACCCTTAGGGTTAAACCCTAAGGAGGTAAAACCTAGCAGTGCTCTTCCTCGTACATATTGGGAAATCTTCCAAGAATCTTTCCATAGCTTGCCCAATATTTGTTTTCTTATTTTTCTGGAAATTGAAACAGGAAAGATCATCAAATATCACCAAATAAAATTTGATCTAATAAAAATCTTTCTTTTGGCAAACCAAATCTTTCCTTTTCATCATCTCAAATCTTAATTTCATTTTAGAAATAAAATCAAATCTTTCTTTATTTAATCTTGAAAGTAAGATTTTTTCTCTATTTTTTTTACTATATAGACATATATATATATATATATATATATATATATAAATATAATTTTTTTTCTTTTAAAAGGAAATTAGTCTTTTTTCGAAATCCTCCCCTTGTTGGGAATAAAATCAAATCTTCCTTATATTTAACAAATAATATCTTTATTTAAGAAGCAGGATCAAATCCACTTATCTTTTTGGAAACTAGATCAAGTCCTTAATAGAAACATGGTAACTGCTTCTTTTTCTGGTGCAAGCATACTTGAGAACATATACATATATATATGCATCTTCCAAGCCATTCAAGCTTCGCTTTTTGTCTTGCTTCATATTGGATTTTCTCTCTTCCTACGAGCCAGGAAGATCACCAAGGGAGCATCAAGGAGACGTTCTTCAATCCAAGCGAGAGGTAACAAAGAGGATTCCCCTTTATGAGGCCGAACCCTAGGGGTTGAACCCTATAGAGCCGAACCCTATGAGGGACCCGAACCCTTGGGCCTCCATTCCTTCTTCTCGTCTTCGCTTTTCAATTTACTTACTTGCATGTTTTCTTTCGGATTTCTCTTAACTTGATTCCTCTATTTCTCTTTTCTGTTTCAGGCAATTGTAGTCTTTCTTTGTTTCTGAGCCCCATCACCTTGATCATATCTTAGTTTTTTCTCTCGAAATTCATCAAAGAAAGGCTACATTTTTGCGGCGAAGGAGCACTCGTACCAAGCGGTTGATTTGTGGAGCAACATGACCTCAAAGGAATAGAGGGAATAGGCCCTAGGTGGCCGAACCCTATAGGGGTCGAACCCTATAGGGAGCCGAACCCTAAGGGGCGAGAACCCTATAGGATTTTTTTCAGGTACCTCCAATCTTTCTTTTGTCTTCCATGCCCCATTACCTTGATTATATCTTAGTTTTTTTCCTCAGATCATAAAGAAAGATTTGACGTTTTGTTCGACGAAAACATGAGGAAGAAAAAATGCTCTGCAGCGACATCACCCTAGGTGGCCGAACCCCGTGGTAACCGAACCTTGGGGGGGGGGCGAACCCAAGGGGAAAATCAGCAATAAGATGGAAAAAATGAAGTTCGGGAGGAGTAGTTACTATTTTGATCGTAACTTTTGATCCGTTTGGAGTTTCGGGGCCTATAATATATCAAAACGAAGCTAGCGATGAGCCCAAAATAGGCTCTGAAGGATGCATTTAGGCTGTCCGACGTTTTTTTGGAAAATTTCAGGAAATTGTTCTTACATAATTGTGATTCCCAACTCTTTCTGACATTATTGCTTCCTCTTTTCAGGTGTTTTTAAGCTTAAATATAAGGCTTTCTTCTTTTCCATGTTAAGCACTTCAAGTTCAAATCCTTTTCGTGTCATTCTTTTCCTTACTCTTTAGACCTCTTGTGCTGAATTCTTCTTGCTCGCGATCCCTCCTGATTAAATATTCTGTAGACCCAAGAACCACCAAGGAGGCCCTGTTTCTCAGTGATTGGGGAAGGGCTCCCCTCTTTTGGTCTTTTCGACGTCTTTTGGGAATAAGTCCAGACTTATGACCGTACAACTCTTCTTCCGTCAGAGAAGGAAGGCTTGTTTCTATATGCAGTTGCTTGTGGAGGTTGGGATGACTTCTTGTCTAATTCATCTAGCCACCTTCAAGAATAGCAGCATTGGATCAACAAGATACTTGGGAATGCTGATTGTGTGAATATACTAAAGAAATGACTGACATTCTTCTTGCATCCAGCCATGCAGGAACATTCATATCCAACGGGACTATGGTGCTCCTCTACATACATATTCATCACTACTTTGGGGGGGGGGGATGCACCTCTACTCTGGAGGATGTCTATACCATCTACCAGTAAGCATTTTCCCCCTTCGCGTGAATCACGCCTTTGGTGAGATGATTGCGCAAAATATTTTAAATGTTGAAGTCTTAACTCCAGTTTCTGAACACTTCACGGGGCTTGATGTTTTACAAGCCTCGAAAACGAAATTCCTAAGAGAGGAAACCTCTTGGGGAGAAAAACTTAAGAGGGCGAGCCTTAAAGGAGTTCTCCTGGGATATATTGGAAAATCTTCGATCTAATCCTTCTTATCCTCTCTCGAAATTTCTCTTTTCTTTAGAATCAAGAAGTCATCGAGAAGACCAATGCTGATGAAGAGGATGATGATGTTCCCATTGAACTCTTTGTGAGTACCGCAAATGGGGCAGCGGCGGTGGCTTCTATTACTTGTGAGATGTCATGGCATATCACTATTTGTATAGAGTCTTCTTCACTACATGATGATTGTGTCCGTCTTGATACTAAGGATTCTTTGTCTAATGTCAGCTCAGATAGCCTGTTATGGGTAGTACAACGCTCTTCACGCCTTTCAACAACTTCTCCACATGACAGTTTTGAGGGTATCGATGAGACTCCTGCTTCTTTGAAGCGAAATCCTTCTGAGACTATTGCTGATGTTCATCCTTCCAAGGAGGATTCTGCCGAGTTGGTGATTGCTCGAGAGGGTATTGTGGATAGCACATTGGGTGGGTTGAATGACCTTCTATCTCCCGTGGCATCTCCTAACTCTCCTTGGACATGTCTCCCTTCCATGCTAGGTTGGATCTCTTTATTTCCAATCATCATGGTGTTGCACTTCGTTCGGAAGTCACTTCACGTCACCATAAGAATGACTTACTTTATATAGAGCATTAGGAGCTTCAAGATGCCATGAATAAATTGAAGACCAAGCTTTTGGGAAATTGAGTCAGTTGCCCAAGACCTTGAAGGCCTGATAGCCTCCAATACGAAGGCTCGGGGTACCACCATTGTTGACTTGGATGCTTTAGCTATTCCCCTCTCTTCAGTTCGATAGGCCTTTAGATCACGAACTTTCGTAGTTTTTTCCATTTCCTGTATTAGAAAATTCATGTACATATATTTTAATTATCAAATAATCTGAACGATTCCTTAAAACTCAATATTTAACATTAGATCTTAAGTTGTCCAAATTAATACTCCAAGACAACAATAGGCCTCATAAATTTTATTAAATAGAAAACATGTTTTTTTTTTCTTTTTGATTTCATGCAAACTAACACTTGAATCTATACTTTTCTTTTTAATAAATCAGAAAAAATATTCAAGTATAACTGAAAGTTTGACAAATTTATTGATAATCAGATTGCTTTCAATGAAAAGCATAACATTTTGTTGGGAAATTGCATATTTAAATTTGATGTTGAAAGTAAATATTCATGCTTATATAAAGTTCTTCTAGGAATACATGTACAAGGACTTAGTGGTAGATCAAACTTTTTAGGTTGATTTGAGCTTTAATGTTTATCATTCTGTAAATGAATGTATAGAAGAAAAGATCAAAGCTGTTAGGTTGATCTATGTCCTGAGATATAATAGTTAGGCTTCAACAGAATCGTAGTCTACCGAGCTAATCAAAAGATTGCAGAAGCCAAGGCAGAATCGTAGAGCATCGAAAATCACAATGTGTCTGCTTTTGAGGGCCTCTCCTGGAATCATAGAGTGGTCCAAACGCCTGCCGAGCCAACTCAAAGATCGTAGTGTGGTCTCAGAAGCATAGAGTCTAAAAATTAAGCAACTCAAAGATCGTAGTCTATCAGTGCTTAAGAGAAATCGTAGTGTTCTCTTCTATCAGTGCTGGATCAAGCACCATTATGGCAAGACACCACGATCATGATCGTAGTGTATCATCTGTCTATATCAGAAGCATCAAGCCTTGTCCATTTATTTAAGAATAAATCACAACAAATATGGAATGGATTATAAACGTTGAAATCTTCGGGAGTCCCAATGACACAATACTCATCCTTAGTATATAACAAAGAGACGTATTGAAGAAGCTATAAAAAGTACTATCGGTCAGCAGAAAATACCTTTTCAGGTGTTAGGTGAGATAGTAGTCTGCTGTGTTAATGGGGTCAGACGGCTAAACAGAAGATTTACAGAAAGTCACCATCTAGTGCTCAGAAATGTCAAATACAATTAATGCTTCAACGGATGTCTTTCAATGGATACATTTCAAAGGCACCTTATATACAAAACAGAAGTAGATGCAAGAATTAAGCAAGTACACAACGAAACGCTGAAGAACACTCAAAGCTCAACTCTACGATCTGTAAAGAAAATCTTTCTCAGCTACTCAGTTCTTTCGAACACAAGCTTAACGGCAACTAAGTAGCACCATTTAAGAACTCAACTATCTTTAAGTGAAGTAAGAAGTTCCAAGTCAGTTGGACTTGAAGAGTTTTAAAGTGAACTAAGAAGTACCAAGTCTGCTGGACTTGAAGAGTTTTAAGTGAACTAAGAAGTTCCAAGACTGTCGGTCTTGAAGGAATCTCAGTGATTCGTAGATTATAAAAACATCCTTAGTGAATTTCCTACTCAAGGAGTAGAAAAGTGGACTAGGAGCCTTGAGTGCTCTGAACCACTTAAAAACATCGTGTCTCTTATATTCTTGTTATACCTTCTATATCTGTCATAACTGCTTATCTCTTATTAACTCATTTTATCTTAAAGGGAAACAAAAAAATCTCAAATTCCGCTGTGATTTAATCATTAACAAATCTGACAAGCATTTTGTAAAAGAATTTTTAAATTATCTATTCAACCCCTCCTTTTAGATAACTATTATGCCTCTAGGAACTAACACATTTTATATAACAAATATTGCTTTTGTCGGAAAAAGCATAATGTTCCCCACTTTTAGAGATAAAGTGTAACTCTTTTTTTTCGGGGTTGAGGGCTTATACTCAGGAGCCTCAATCACTTTTAAAGTTAAAAGTGTAACTTTCGAGGACATATAGTCAGGTGCCTCGATTACTTTTGAAGTTAAAAGTATAACTTACGAGGACTTATAGTCAGGTGCCTCGATTACTTTTGAAGTTGAAAGTATAACTTTTCGGGTCTGAGGACTTATAGTTAGGTGCCTCATTCACTTTTGATGATAAAGTCAGGTGCCTCGTCACTTGGGTCGTCCAATTTCTTGGCAAGTGCGGTCTACGAGGACTTGAAATCAGGTGTCTCGTCACTTGGGTCGCCCAATTTCTTGGTAAGTGCAGTCTACGAGAACTTGAAATCGGGTGCCTCGTCACTTGGGTCGTCCAATTTCTTGGCAAGTGCGGTCTACGAGGACTTGACATCAGGTGCCTCATCACTTGGGTCGTCCAAATTATTGGCAAGTGTATTTTACGAGAACTTGACCACCATTTAGAGTGGACCACCATTTTGGGTGGATTTTTTTTCCCGTCAATTCTTGTGCCTCCTCCCTTGGTCATCCAACTACTTGGCAATGGATACTCTTGAGGACTTAAACCACCATTTCTAGTGGACCACCATCCTGGGTGGATTTTTTAATTTGTCAATTCTTGTATTTATAGTTCAGAGTTCTTTCAATGGTAGAGCAAGTGTTTGGGTTGTCCATCATCTTGACTTCCGAGACTACACCATGGGTGATAGTGTTACACGTTTCTTTTCCTAGTTCAATCTCTTCGGCTGCCAACTTCTCATGGTTTGTCCTCCGTAGACTGTAACAGTCCACAGTGGAGTGCCCTGCGTATTTGTGGTATACACAGATGTTCGGCCTTCTTTTCATCTCTTTCGTTACAACCAACCGGGGCCTTGGAGACTTCACCACTCCGTGCTTGACCCATTGTTCGTATAGGCCTTTGAATGCCTTCTCGTTACATGTAATAGCCTCCGGAACTGGCATTCTGGTATACTTGTCCCCATGATTTCTTCTGCTTCGCTCAAATTTCTCATTCTTCTCCCTCTTGCCCCTTGTGGTTTTGACTGAGAATCCGCTAAAGCCACATTTGCTGTCCTCTTGCCCTTCCATGTAACCATCGCATGGCTGGTGGGCAATGTCATGATTCCTCCCAGGTCTTCTGCAAAAGATGAGAGGGTCGCAAATGAATCACAAGCCTTGGTAATGAGGTGTGGCTTGAAGGCGTCTAAAGCACCATTGTTGCATGCTAACCAAGTTCTTTTCTTCAATTGGCTTTACACACTTTTGTGCTTGGGCCCTGAACCTATCCACGTAATCTGACAGGTCCTCGTTTGGCTTTTAATTGGATCGCATGAGCTCTACGATGGTTACCTGTTTCTGCACATAGAAAAATTTCTTAAAAAACTACAATTTTAGATCATCCCAATCATGGACTGATCCCTTCTCCAAGTTGTAGTACCAACTAAAGGCATTATCCGTTAAAGTCTTGTTGAATTCCCTCATCAAAAAGTTGTGATTGTTCATTTCTTCATATCCTAACCATGGAGACATCGACTCCACAAACCTGGCAATGTGTTCCCTGGCATTTCCCTTCTCCCCATTATATTTTGGAAATTACGGGGGATGCTCGATATACCCTGTCGGGTAAGGTTGTCTCCGAATATATATCAGGTAAGGTGGAGTAAAGTCTAACCCCGAAGGTCGGGATGTCTGCTTGTGAAGTTGATTGATCACATCGATCATGTCATCCTTTGTCACATATTGGCTTGTGGTATGGACTCTCTGTGGTGTTGTGATGTATGGCTGCATTGGCCGTGTGTATGGTACAGAAATTGGCTGATGTACACTGGCATCATGTAAATTCTGTATCGGTTGTGCTTGTGGGCTGGTTCGTTGAATGAGGCTTGGAATGGTTGGTATCTGCACTTATGAAAATGTGGGGATAGTGGTCAGAATGATATTTGTCTAAGGCTGGCTGAATTACGGTCTGAGTTGTGGCACGTCACCACTGTTCTGAGGTTCCAAGTGGATGATTGGAACAGACTAATTCTCCGTTAATGGAGGTGCAGTCTGATTCTCCTTATTGTTGCTATCGTTGTTGTTGTCCTCCACTCCTGCTTGTTCTCCCTGTGAATTGTCTAGGAACATGACCTGGAAAGCGAGGATCTGCATCAACTACTGGCGAAAATTTCCCATTTCCCCTTGCTTCCTCTGCATTTCTAGCATCATAGCCATAATCATCCATTGTCCTTCCCGTGCTTCCTTCAACGCCATGAGCATCTCCAGTTGCACAACAATTGTTTGCTATCCGCTTGCATCCTCGCCTTGCCTTCCTGCATTTTTTGTTGTTGATTGGCCATATATGGTGATGTTAAACTTGTGACGCCCCCAAATTTAGACACTCATATCTCGAATTTGGTCTGTCACGTGCTAATTCTAATATCATACTAAAATCATCAACAACGGAAATAATAGAATAATTTACATTGATATAATATAAATATTTGCGTCCTAAGGTACCGTAACCATCACTACAACGATCTAGCAATTAAACTTAAACGTAATTTAATCATCCTTAATACATCATAATAAATATAACAATAATAATAATAATACTTCTATACTTAAAGAACTAAGCTATTCTGTAGCCTTACCCTTTCCTTTGTCCTTTCCTGATGTACCGCCTTGCTCTGCCTTAACTGTAATATTTTTAGGGAAGCAAGAATGAGCAACAAGTTTGCCCAGCAAGTAATATAGCAATAAGAATAAGCAGTTATAATGTTTGAATCTTCAAAGGTATAACGGTAATTGATAGTTCAAGGATATCAAGAAGTATCAAGAGTTTTCAATAAGTGTCGCTATAGACTGAAGGATATCAACAAAATTTTAAAGTTTATTCATTTTAAGGTTCAATAAGAATGAACACTAAGCAGTCAATAAGGACTAAGAACTCTTACTAGAATTAACACTATTATACTGTAAATCCAATATAAACGAGTACAATAGGTGATCAGCCTAAAGTACCCTACGTTATGCATAACATTTAATCATACTCATGTGCGCACATCGGTTCCCTGACAATATAAAATTTCCCCTTTTTAGAGGGTTGTTCATCTCAGTAGATTTATAAGAGTCTGCACCAAGTCAATTGGTTTGGATAACTTTCTAACACATGATCTTTTGTCTAACCGAATCGAATAGCTTGGACAACCTTTAAGAACATTGAGTTCAATTCTCGCAATATGAATCAAGATATAAAATTTCAACTTCCGACTAGGAATCATAATTATATGAATGTAGATATTTGTTCAATATAAGTATGTTTGATAGAACAATAACTCGGAGTTTCACAATAAGAAAAAAAGTCTAAATACTTGCATTCAATTATAAGAATGAAGTTAGGAAACTTGCAATAACGTAGGAAGTTTAAGGTTAGATACTTGCACAATATTCAAAGTCGTGTAAGTTAGAAAACTTGCGTAATCATAGATTCCTTGCATAAAGTAAATGCATAGGTTAGGATACTTTCCTTTAGCGTTGATTACCACTTATAGCGTAAAATCACCTCAAGGAACTATATTATCCTATTTATGTATGTATAGGTATTCATTAGTCACACACACCTTGACATACATATCCACATACATTTATCACACATATCTAAACTCATGTAGGCTATACACAGTCAAACCCATAGATATATAGTTCACATTGTCCTTACTTTTGAAAATCTTTAGTACCATATGCCCATCTTTTATTTGTATTCGTGAAATATTACTTACTTTACGTATTCTAGTTTAAGTTGTTTCACAAATACGTGATAAAGAACCTTTAAGCTAGGTTTGGCCCTTTTCTGTTTACTTTCGACAAATGTTAACTTTACTCATAAGTTTCCATCTTACAAAGTTGAGAGAGCTCATTATATCAACTACAACCATAGTATTCATTCAATCACATAACATTATCAAATAACTTCCTTCTACGGATGCTTGCATGTTTTATAATGTGTCTAACTAGATATGCGAATATGTCAGTTATCTCTAGAGGCATAAAGAATCCTATTATAATTGTTCAAAAGTTCACAATACAAGTCGTAGAGTTTTCAACTCAATTGGTTTCCAAATCATAAAATTCCATGACAAACAAACTAATTATGCAAGGTACGTTGAATTCACATTTCATACTTCTTTATAAAACTAACTAAGTTGCGAATACATGCTCAAAAGGTTTGATTTAAAAAAGGCGTAAGGTTTTATAAACATGGTTTTCGTCTTTTAACTTTTCTTTCAAAAGATTATTATTCAAGCTCATCTTGTAATACGCATTGACACATGTTTAAGGATTATGTATGCTCCTTAAGTTAAGTTAGGTTAGGTCAGTTTAGGACTTCTTGTATCAAACAACCAAAACAGTTTTCTAAGTTACTGTAGGACCCCCCGCCGGGGCGGGCCTAGCTACTGCAGTTTTGAAAATGCCACTCCCCTGCTACGAACTAACATGCCAGCATCTTATACAAATAGCAACTTTAAGCCACCCAATTGATATAAACTTATTACTAAACACCCCTAGCATGATTCTAACAATTCTAAACACATAAACAATCAAATTCAAGAATCACATTCAAGAATTTGCCATTTTTCCAAAGTTTAACACATTTAGCGATTCTCTTTGCCACAGATTAGTTACTTGACCAAATTACTTCATTTAACTTTCGTTGAATTCGTATTCAACCATATTAACAATGTCTAGCATCAATTGACATATTCTAACATGCTTCAATCATAAATTTTCCAACTCAAAACAAGCATTTTAGCACTTTTCTAAGAACTTTGCAAAAACTTGAATTTAAGAACATATGAAAGGATATTACCTTCTGAAGTTGTGAAGTAAATTCTTTGCTTTCAATCTCAGGTTTCCTCTCCAATTCAACAACACACACACAAATTTCTGAACCTCACAGAAAAATCAACAAGAAGTCTAAGAATAAGAATAACTTCATTTATAGGGAACTTGTTGACCAAAATTTAGACCTTGCTCAATGGAATGAAGAAAAAACTAATGGTTCATAGGAAGTTGGTGGAAAATCAAATCTTACACACAATTCAACCCACTCCCCTTTTCATCATTTGGAAGCTATGGATTTTGGAGAAGAAGAAGCAAGTTAGCTAGCTATCCTTTTTGAGTTTCACGTGATGAAAAAAATGACTTTCAATTTGGGACACTACCCTTAAAACTTAGCATTTCATATTACTTTTAGCATATATAGGTTTTTTTGATATTTGTCCACAAATGAGCATACATATACACCCACTCGTATATTACACATAGAATTATATAATCCATGTACATTGATTTATTTCAAATAATATTTACATTAGACTAGGATATAATTTAGTTGGGTACCAATATTACTTATTATTCCAATTCTACATAATTATTAAAATAATCATTTATTATTAATTATTTATTTAGTCAAAGTTATTTTCCCTCATAGGTTTAGAATACCAATTTAAATATTCCTACACACATCGTGGGGTCACATAAGACTCTTTCATATAACTTAGTAAATTACTTAAGTCAAGCTTACTTTTATCATATAGTTTTATATAATAATTATTTAGATTCCAATGTCACACCTCATTTTATATTGAAGGAAAAACCTTATTATATATGATTTCTCCTTACATGCTATTGTTCATGAAAATAGGAATTAGTCAATCACATTATGAAATTATTTATTTTTTAATATACTAATTAATTTAATCCATTTCATCATTAATTAAATTAGTACATTCTTATTTCACCACTTTGCCACACTAGGCATAATTTCACAAGCTTACTAAGCTTCTCATCACTTCTACTACATTACTTAATTATCACATGCTTATTCAATTAAATTAATTACCACAACTCGTGCCAACACTATAAATATATATTTATATTCAAATAAATATTCAAACAATCTTTATTCTCAATATTATAATATATTAAAATTCACGGGTATTACATCCTCCCCCCTTATAAGAATTCTGTCCTCGGAATTGTACAAGGTTACACAAATAAATAGGGATAATCCCTTCGCATCTTATCCTCTAATTCCCACATGGCCTCTTCGGTATCGTGGCTTCGCCAAACCACTTTTACAGAAGATATAATTTTATTCCTCAACGTTTGCTCTTTTCTATCTAGTATTTGAATAGGAATTTCCTCATACGTTAGATTTTTCTCTACTTGAATGGGCTCATAGGAGATCACGTGTCTATAGTCAGGCTTGTATGGACCTAACATCGAAATGTGAAACATGTTGTGGATGTGTTCCAATTCAGGTGGTAATGCAACTTTGAATGCCACTTTGCCCACTTATTTCAATATCTCGAATGGTCCTATGAACCTCGGACTCAATTTCCCTTTCTTTCTGAATCTGATCTTTCCCTTCCAGGGAGACACCTTTAAATACAAAACTACCGACTTCAAAGTCTCAGTTCTGACGATGCAAATTGACGTACTTCTTTTGGCGATCTTGAGCTGCTACCAATCTGGCCCTTATCGTTGTTACCATGTCGGCCGTTTGTTGAAATAATTCCGGTCCCAAAAGTCGTCGTTCTCCGACTTCGTCCCAACACAATGATATTCTACAGTTTCTCCCGTAAAGAGCTTTATATGGCGACATACCAATACTCTTACGATAACTATTATTGTAAGCAAATTCCACCAATGGTAAATGGTTGTCCCAATTTCACTTGAAGTCCATCACGCAAGCTCTAAACATGTCCACCAATGTTTGTATGGTTCATTCACTCTGCCCGTCAGTTTGAGGGTGATAAGCAATACTTAATCGCAATTGAGTTCCCATTCGTTCTTGTAACGACCCCAAAAATCGGGATTATTTTCCTTCCCGATCTTGTGCGTTAATATTATCATGTTCTAGCTTTAAAACATGATTTAATGTTAAAATAGCTAAAAATGTTGAATAACTTTTTTTCTTTCTTTCTTTCCATTCATTCATTCCCTGAATCGCAACCTTTACAATTCTTCTTTATACTAGAATCATATTTATTACATAATTTATTTAATTTGAATAGATATGAATATATGTACAATTCATTATTTCAAATATATTCCTAATTCAGAACAAATGATCATCATCTATTGAATTATTCAAAAATTTACTTCTCTGTGGTTTACACATGTAAATACCATCAAATGATTCAACACAATCTCAATTAAATCACTAGTCTTCTTTTCATGCGCTCCTAATCACGATAGATCGCATCATAGCTTTAACCTGCAAATTAAGCAAGATTGAGCACGACGGCCCATCAAGTTTTACAGTCTATCATGCATCACATAGCACATAGGTTTCACATTCAGTTCATGCATTTATATTCTTGGTGTTCAAGCATATTACAAATGCATTATCATATTTATATCCTGCTGGTAGCAACATACATGCCATAGCATACTACACATGTCCTGTACATGTCATTCATTGCACATATATATTGAGTTCCCCAACTCAATTTAATAATTAGTCATAATTTGACATTCATCATTCATAAAGCAAATAATGCAGTTCATAGGTATTACATACTTATAAACATAAAGCATGCTAACAGTTATCTATAACAATTATAAGTCCACATAAATAAACTGAGAAACTTGCCACGTTTGTAGTCTATTGTTAAGATTTCAGCTTAATTGAAGGGTTCTCACAGATCCTACACAGTTATTTACATTAACAAGCATATTAGCCACATAGCCAAGTTATATAGTTTGCAAGCTCACATAGCACGTACTTTTAGTGATCGTGGTTGTAGTTTAGATTTCTATATTTGAGATATTGTATACATTTTTCAAATACCTCATCCATGTTTTCACATTAGTCATTTTTAACTTTGATGGGGTTTGACATGCTTATATCATGCAATAGGAATCACTTATTATTTGCATCTTTTTTAGGATTTAGAACATAAAGGTTTCAAGTGTTCTTGAGTTAAGTTCGATCATCTCATACCAAAGTACTATTGTGTTGGTTTAGGCTTTTAAGCAAGCCTCTTTATGTTCTTGAACTAATGTCCAAACTAGGCCACTATTCACAGTTTTGAGTTTACTAGTTTGGTCAATTCTTGCTAATTTCACTTCTAGCCACTTTCGTTCATTCCAACACTTGAATTATATCAATTTAGAACTAGTTTTAGCATTCCTTTAGGTTTGCTAAGCATATATTGGGTTTTGACCCTCTAAACCAAGCTTTTTCAATCTTTTACATACTAACTTCTCAAGTTATTAAATACATTAGCATTCCAACACTTGGAATAGCCTAGCATCACTCTAACTCATTTGCCTAAGGTGTCCAAACTAAGTTCTAGGCAAAATAGAAAATTTTCAAATTTTCATACTTACAAATTTGCAAAACTACAGTTTTAGTGATTTTCCATGCTAGTTCGGTGATTTGTTTAGACTCCATGGTTAAGCCAAGAGCTTAGCCACTTGGCCAAACTTCTAGACCATACTATAAGGTATTTTAATCAAGATTTAGGTTTCTTGTTCATGCCCATTAAGCTCCCCAAAACAGGGCTCAAACTTAGCCATTTTCTTACAAAATGGTTTTTGAACTTTTTCCACATTTTTCTAGTTCTAGCCACTAGGATAGTCTAAGCATGTATTAAGTTACTTAAGGTTACTTTTAGCATCACTATACTTTATTTAATCATCTAGCCCATTTTGACCTATCAAAGCTCACTTTAGGCTTGAAAAAGAGGTCTTAACTTGGTTCTCTTGCTAGCTTTGGTAATGGCCATGATTTGGAACTGTTATAAGCAGGTATTAGGAACTTTATATGAGTTTATTACAGCCCCTTAACGTCAGGTGCTAACAATTACCCAAAATAGTCCACTATTTATCTAAGAATGTGATTTTCGACAAGACCAACACCTAAAACAGTATAGACTTGGTTTGGTTATTTTGTATAACTCACTTGTGTCATGTTATGGCTATTGAAACAAGCCTATACGGTCCAGGTATTGTATCTCTTTACTTGGGTGTTAGTTGACCCTTAAAAGCTTACTTTACCTAGCTTTTGAACATAAATTTGTACAACATACTTCCTAGACCTTGGTTAACTTGAGGAACAACCTTCACTTAGTGTATATAGGTAATATAGGGACTCTATACTGTCTTATATCCTCAATAGCTAAATTTGGCCATAACAGTTCCTATTCTTAGGATGTTTAGCATTCCAACACTTGGAATAGCCTAGCATAACTCTAACTCACTTGTCTAAGGTGTCGAAACTAAGTTCTAGGCAAAATAGAAAAATCTTAAATTTTCATTCTTAGACAAATTTGCAAAACTGCAGTTTTAGTAATTTTCCATGCTAGTTTGGTGATTTGTTTAGACTCCTTGGTTAAGCCAAGAGCTTAACCACTTGGCCCTATTTCTAGACCATACTATAAGGTATTTTAATCAAGCTTTAGGTTTCTTGTTCATGCCCATTAAGCTCCCCAAAACAAGGCTCAAACTTAGCCATTTTCTTACTTTTTTTACAAAAATGTTTCTGAACTTTTTCCACATATTTCCAGTTCTAGCCACTAGGATAGTCTAGGCATGTATATTTAAGTTACTTAAGGTTACTTTTAGCATCACCATACTTTATTTAATCATCTAGCCCATTTTGACCTATCAATGCTCACTTTAGGCTTGAAAAAGAGGTCTTAACTTGGTTCTCTTGCTAGCTTTAGTAATGGCCATGATTTAGAACTGTTATAAGCAGGTATTAGGAACTTTATATGAGTTTATTACAGCCCCTTAACTTCAGGTGCTAACAATTACCCAAAACAGTCCACTATTTGTCTAAAAATGTGATTTTTGACAAGACCAACACTTAAAATAGTATAGACTTGGTTTGGTTATTTTGTATAGCTCACTTGTGTCATGTTATGGCTATTGAAACTAGCCTATATAGTCCAGGTATTGTATCTCTTTACTTGGGTGTTAGTTGACCCTTAAAGGCTTACTTTACCTAACTTTTGAACATAAATTTGTACAACATACTTCCTAAACGTTGGTTAACTTGAGGAACAAACTTCAATTAGTGTATATAGGTAATATAGGGAATCTATACTATCTTATATCCTCAGTAGCTAAATTTGGCCATAACAGTTCCTATTATTAGGATTAAGCACTGTTTTTGGCATTCATTCACAAACAGTCCCAACCTAGGACTCAAGGAACCTTTAAGCCCTCACACGTACTTTAAAATCATCATTAAAGCTTATTACCATTTACACTAGCATGTTAGTCTAAGTTAGTTCAGTTTCTAGAAATAAAACAGCCCTTACTAGCATGAATTAGTTATACATTACCACAACAGTCCCAAGTATTTCCAAGCTCAAGTTGTATGGATTGTTACTTCATACATAAACTTATAGGCTAAAGACTTTGTTTATTTGACCAAAACAGTCTCCTCTTGACTTTAAGTTCTAACACATGAACTGCTAATCCAACAAAATTTTAAGCTATGTCTTTGATGTTATTATGGACTGATTTTCACAGTCTCTTTCCCAATCATTTCCAGGATTGTTCTTAGTTTATTAGCAAGGCAATTAATTGGTTAATGGCATATCATGCCAGTTGGAACAGTGGCAGAGGTTGGCATGTGCAAAACAGGTCTAAACTTAGCTTATTTTTGTTTCAAGCTTGCTAAAAACTCCAATTAGGTATCATTAATATTTGCCTCCGTGATTTGGTTGTTTAGATACCTTGAAATGTAAATCACACTATGGTCAAGGGGAAATCAGTCCCTATCTAGTTTGCTATTAAAGTGAATTCACAACAGTTTTGGTTTTTAGCATTCAATCGAATAATTAGTGGAAAATCTTTAAACTTACTTATAGTGCATACATCTTAGCCATTTCAATTCATGCCTTTTATGGTGCTACCCTGTTTAGAAATAAGATAGATAGCATACCTTCCTATTTAGATAGGTTGAAAGACTACACCTTTTAAACCTTCTAGATATAGTGGCTGAGAGCTTATAGAAGAACCCCCAGCCCAACCACTGCAACTACTTCTGTCCAAGACAGCAGCTCTACACCTACATGGCTACTTTCTCACTTCCATACTCCTAATCCATATGATCCTTTATCACCGTTTTTAGGTGTATTACACATATCATATGGAAGTATTACTAGAAAGTATAAAACCTCCATTTCAGCTTCAATAAGCTATCCAAAACAGTGGGTAAAAATTACTTGGCATGTTACAATCTCAACCATTGTTTTAGATTAAAAAGTGCACTTTGTTTAAGTTTAACATGCTAAAACACTTTAATTACTATCATGTATGTTAACCAAACACACGCCTTACTAAACCATTATTTATTAATTTAGTTAACAAACTTACAGAAATTATCAACTAGAAAACCAACAAAGATCTTAGCTGTAGCAGTCCATGATCCCCCTTCTTACAATAGTTCACTTCTAAGGCAATTATTTACTAGCAAAGGACTTTGATCATAGTAGTTACTATAATTTCATATCATACATTCCCAAACCAAAACTGTAGCAACTATATTATATGTAGGAACCAAAACTGCTATAGCAGTCACTCCCTAGTAACTGTTGCTGCACAAAACAGCCACTACAGTGGCTTTATTTCCTTTGGCTTATAGTTGAGCTTTGATTTGGTTTGGCATGCTTATTCACCTTGATTATAACCTCATATATCATACAAACTTACCCCAGCTTTTAATTGTTTCTAGTAATTGATATTTAATCAAAACAGTCCACTTGGGACTTTTGTCGAACACTTGGTGTGAACAGTTTAAAACAACTTATATCATAGCTATTTGTTTGTATTAAGAATCCATTTTATCACCCTTATTGCTCGTCAGTCCAACCTATCTCCTTGTGCCTAATTTCAATTCATAGCAATACAACAATAGTATAGCAGTCACTAACTTCCTACAGCAGTAACATAGCAACTCGAACATTTTAATGCAGCAGTCCTTCTATTGCCTGCCATTCGGCATTACAGTTCAATGAAAAGGAATGGAAAGGATTCAATTTAGTATACTTTGTTGGGCTGCTTGATTATAGACTTCAAGATAAAGAGATTGATGGTTTCTTTGTTGTTCAAGCCTTCTCCTTTACCAGTCGGATGCTTACACCTTCACCACATAACTTCTACTAATTTCTGCTCTTACTATATTTGTATAGCTACTGAACTTGGGTGTATGGTGTGGCCATATATGGCTGAACTTTGGCTAGTCATCATGGCCCTATTGCTTGCTTTCTTTAACCTATACCTGTTATGTTATGGACTCATTCAGCCCCCCTGACACAAAAGTCAGTTGGCTCCTAATTACCTTATCTAATTTGACCTACTTGGCCCCTACATTAGCTACCTTACTTGGTCTCTAGAACTTCTCTGCTACAGTCTACCCCTAGTAGCTAAGTTGGCTTGTAGTGACCCCTAATATTTTACTGTTGCAACTCTACTTGGCCTTTGCAGTGGGTTAATCCTCTAGCAACCAACTGAAACATCTATAGTTACTAACTAACTACTAATAAACTAACTGATTCCTCCCTCTTGGAACCAGTTATACAATTTGCTAACTAATAAGACATAGCATAATTCATCCAACGTGGCTGCTGGAATGATCAAGGAGTGGGCTGGATTTGAGTTTGGTATTTGGCTTAATACGTAATTCATCTGTAGAAATGACCCAATACATTTGGGGATAAGCTTGTGAGCATACATAGGAAATTTATTAGGGCCCAGATTATACAACTTGGACTTTCAATACCTAATAAGCTTCATGAGTTGATCTACCACATTCACTTAAACTAGCTAATTTAATTAGTACACATTATTAAAAATAATGGGTCCATATAATTTAGTTAACCTATTTTAGTACTTATCATTCTTCTTCTTTGCTACCACATACTACTTTTGAATGAAATCTATTATATTATAATATAACTGTTTCATTAGCCATATAGGTAGTTTCATGCCAAGAATATTTCATAACTAAGCAATGTTGGCTTTCCTTTTCATTTTGATATTGAAATATCATTTTAATAATGTATGTTATTCTTCTCTTCCTTTAATAAATTGCCCCTACAATTTATAAATATATAATACCAATATATTTATCAAGCATAAGCATCACATATTGCATAGTTTATACCCACTTATGCAATATAATATCATACAACATATTATCTAATAAGAATTTTATTTATTTAATTCTTATTTTAATATTACCTAAAATTTGGGTTTTCACATTATTTTTCGTCCCCGGAATCACAATACCAAATCATTCTTAATCGGTTTAGATCTTATTCTTTCTCGTAACCTTATCGTTGAATCATTTCAACATACCATTTCCTTAGATATTTTGTAAAATAAATCATCTATTTTCACTCTAGGTTTTAAACTTTAACATTTAATTTAATCATTCAAGATCCTCTAAATTTTCGGATTGTCACATTCACCCCTTCTTCTAAGAATTTTGTCCCCAAAATTACAGTCTATTAATATTTGTTTCTTCTATTCACCGAAAATAGGTTTTCAATTTAACCTTTACATTTTCCTCCTCTGAGAATTTCTCTTTTATCATCTCATTCAACCATTGCTACCCTTTTTAAGAAGTTAAAAACTTTTCATATTATGCTGAGGGGTCATATAGACCATGAACTCTCAGGTTTAACGGTATTCACCACAATCAATTCTGTAAACATGTTGTACTAGGTGATCAGCCTAGTACAGATATGAGTGTGTTAGGTGATCAGCCTTTCGTATCCTACGTCATGCACAACGTATCAATCTTATTTAGCGACTATTTACGCTACTAGATTGGATTATTTTATCCAATCGGGGTTGTTCACCTCAGAATTAGCATAAGATTTCGTACCAAAACAATTTGGTTCGGGATAAATTCTCAAAGAAATACTTGAATGTTCATAAACATTTGTCTACCTAAATCACATAGCTTAGACGCATATCAATAATTCGAACATCAATCGAAACATTTGTCTAGCCACTATAATTGGCATTGAATTTTCTTTAACTAGTTTAAAATTCTGAAAATTATTTTACGACGTCATGATACCACACTGTATTTACAGTCCGTTTGAGAATTCTGTCATTTTGTGACTTTGTCATACTACATCATACCATAGTGGGCTGACAATCTTTAGATCACATACAACACTAAGTAATTCTGCATTGATAACTCCATTATTTTTATCATCTTTGCACCATGTTACATGATGCATTACTGATATAAAATATATTTTGATATTTTCAAATCATTTTCGTCTAGCCGAAATAATTAGCATAGGCTATTCTTTAAACCGTTCAAAAAATCTTTGAAAATCAGTTTTAGTGCTATCATATCTCAACAGGTAACGATGTGTCCATGTCCTGAAGTCCACACATACACATTTGTCACCATGCGTTGAGAATAAAAATTCATTTTTAAAAGGCACATAGTGCGAATTTAGCTTGATGTCAAAAAATTTCGAAGTCTAGCATAGCTAGAAGATTTGGAATACCTATGCTTCCACCATCAACTCCACTTTCTATAATGATCCATTGCTTAATAAGTCTATCAATTCCTATCATCCTCAATACTCCATTCGCACTTAGTTATACCCTAGTTCATCTGTGACGCCCCCAAATTTAGGTACTTGAAACCCGAACTCGGTGCTTCACGATACCATTTCTATGAGCAAAATAATACTAATAATAATAACAATAGTATAAAAACCAAACTTAATTTACATATCAGAGTCTAAATCCCAGGTACGCGACCTTTAAACATTCATTACGTCATAGATAATAAATATCATTGTCTTAATAAAATTAAACTATTACATAAGATAGCATAAACTTATTCGGCAACCATTCCTTTTCCCTTGTTCTTAGCAGAGCTTTCTGGTTGATCACACTTAGCTAAAAATATTTAAATTTAAAGCAAGAATGAGCATTTAATTGCCCAGCAAGTAATAGCAATAATAATTATTAGTTGAAAGGATTAAATATTTTCTTTGAACGACACTTCTACAACGAATCAACAGTTGTGAAGTAAGTTGAACCAATAATAACAACATATCTATTTCATATCAAATTTTTGAAACTACGTACTGACTATAGATGGAGATCAGTCGACAGACTATGAACTTTGTTTTCAATTTTCAAAAAGGTTAAACAGAACTTCATCTGCAAACCGTCATAACTTACAAGCACGAGGGGTGATCAGCTCGTTATGCCCTGTATTGATCAATACTACATGCAAGAACGTTATTATCGTTCATCTTATCCGCCTTTGGCGTACAAAAGTTTTCCCATGTACGGGATGTTTATACTTAGTTAGGAATCCGAACCAAAACAATCTGGTTGGATACAATAAAGTTCTATTTTGTTCAACAATATTTTTAAATTTGTGTCTAGCCGAATCAAATAGCTTAGACGGCTTTTAAGTCAACGTATACATACTGGACACTAACTAGTATGTATCAAACATGTGATTAAATACAATGATTATCCAAGTGAGGTCACTTGCATAACCATGCTTAGAAATTAACGAATAGATTATATAAATGGATCTATAATAACAGAATTAAAGAACTTGTACAACAGATTATAATATAATAACTCACTTATACAGAATCATTGCATAAGTATATACAAAGGTTAATATATTTGAACAATGAGAAAGAATAGTTCCGATATTCGCTTACGCATGTCCATTACATAAAGTAAATGCAAAGATAGGATACTTGCCTAAGCTGCTGCTTACAATAATGCAACTTAATTTTATCTTTTATACCGAAACCTATCATTAATAAGATCATTCGTTTGATTAGAATAATATATCTTATCATATGTCATTAATTATAACTTAAAATATTCTTTAATTCATTTATTTTCTTTTTAAATGATTTTTAAATCAATAAAACTATTTTGAAATTATTTATTTAATATTATTATTAAATAACTCTAGTATCATTTAATATTAAATTATTAATGAAATTTACCTTTAAATATTAAAAGTTATATTTTATAACTTAAAATATTTTTAAACTATTTATTTTTATTTAAAATGATTTTTATAATATTAAATCATTTTTAATTAATTTATTAAATATAATTTTTAAATAAATCTAATATCATTAATATTAAATAATTAATGAAATTTGTCTTAAAATATTAAAAGTTATATGTTATAACTTAAAATATTATTAAATACCTTTTTATCATTTAAAAATGATTTTTAATATAATAAAATCTTTTTTAATTAATTTATTTAATGCATTTATTAAATAAATTAAATATCAATAGTGTTCAAATAAATATTAATATTTATGAAAAATATGTCAAATTATTAAAAGTTAATTTTTATAACTTAAAATAATTTATAAAACTATTTTTAGAATTTTTAATAATTAATTTCTATTTTTAAATGATTTTTAGAAAATAAATTAATTAAAATAAATAAAATTGTCGCTATAGCCTTTAGCGACAGAATTTGTCGCCTTAGGTGTTCTTGAGGCTCAAGAACATTCATACGCCAGTACCGAGTTAGCTACTTTGACCAAACATTAAACACTGATCATGTTGTTTATGTGCAAGCTAATGATTAATTAGATGTTGTAGTACTAATATCAAACTACAAGATTCAACAACAAACATGGCCAGAACACGTACCAAATACAAGATCTAAAGGCCTAAAGTAGCTGTCAGAGCTGTTCTTCATTTCTGGGTTACCCAGAAATGAAGAACAGTTCGTGAGGCCTACTTTGGGCTTCCACAACTTGATGTTCTTGTGATGTTTTTGTGATCTAAAGAATCCAGTGTGTAGCCAACATGTAACTGAAGAGAACTATTGCATAAAAATAGTATAACCACAACAGAACAAGCAGATCTATGTCAGTCAAACCATGTTAGACGACATGTTCAAGCGTTTTCTGGGTTACCTAGAAAACAGCTTTCATGATCGTCCGGCTTGGTTTGACCGTCCATTATGATCCACCTGTTTGATGTTTAAGTGATCTAGAGGCATAAGATTGGAGCTAATATAACACACTACAACTTAGATGCAACAAACAGAACAAAATAACAACAACCTACAAGATCAGAGGCCACAAACTCGTTGTCAGACCGTTCTGGGCAAGATCTGGGTTACCCAGATTTTATCCAGTCATAGTCGGTTAATGATGTTTGACCACCCATATCTTTTAATCTGCAACCGATCTGACCCCGATTTGAGTCCCAGATCAAAGACCACATGACATACTACACAAACAAACATTTAAAACACAAAAACCATTAACAGAAAAAGATCTACAAGACCTGACATTTGGTTGTCAGACAACACATAAAAATTTTCCAGATTTTTAAAAACACCAAATCCGAGCCTATAGATGTTATGGATCTAACATCTATTAACACAGATCATCAATATACATTATATACAACATGTTTTAACACTACAACATAACTATTAACAGAGGATCAAGGGTCAGATTTTTGATTAGGGTTTATACCTTTATATGAACTAATCTTGATTCTAGGCTACTGATCTGTTAGTGGAATTCGTGGGGCTTGGTTTTGGAACTGAAATACTAAAAGTATTTCGTGGGTTTTGAGAGAGGATAGCTTGGTTGAGTATTTGATGAGCAAATGAGAGAAAATGAGCACTTTTCTCTCTCTTGATCTATATATAGCTTGGATTCAATGCATTGGCTGATGATATGTGGCTTGTTTGCTGATAATTTAGAGCACATGGGGTTGTTAGAGTAGTTCACCAACTAAAGTGTTGGCCAATTTTGCAAGTTAGCTTCAATTATGCAAGAAGGGCAATTTGGTCTTTTGGCTTGAAAATTTAATGGCATTTTTGTAAACTTGGCAAATCCTTAGGGTTTGAGCCTTAGGGTTTAACCCTAAGATTTTCCAAAAATTAGTTTTCTAGGATTTCAATTTAGGGTTTAAATTAAAATAAAATTTTAACTTTCTAATTTTGCAAATTAGGGTTTCTTAATCGTGTTTAAATTTCTAATTACATAGATCATGAAAATTAGGTTTAAGCTTCACAAATTATAATTAAAATTACTAATTTAGTAATTAGGGCTTACAATAGTAATTAGGGTTTCAATTTACTAATTCGGGTTAGTAATTTTAGAATTAAGGTTTCTAGTTAATTAGGGTTTCCAAAAATTAATTAGGGTTTTCTAATTAACATAAAATCTTATAATACACAACATAAATCATATAACACAATTACTACACAGTCTTGAACGCTCATTTAACTTTTGAACTAGGGTTTAACAAATTAATATTAGGGTTTTGACATGCTAAATCATAATTGACCAACCATTAGCAGTCTACACATATACAGTACATATTTATAGCAATGAAAGAAAAATTAATATTATATTATTATTCTCCTTCCTTAATCAAAATTCAGAATTAGGATTTGGATTCTATATCTGATTTATCTTACATATATAGCATTATTAATTAAGTTAAAATAATTAACTTAACTAATTTGAATAAATTCATATACTAAAATATTTATTATAATAATTCTAATAATCATTTCATATATTATTTAAATAATATATAATCATATTTTCATGAAAAATAAATAATAAAATATTTTTCTACAAAATTAATTATTATAAGAATATACTTTATAATGGTCAATAATTCTAAGAAAAATTATTAGTAATTATTCATGTAGCAAATATATTTTTATTTATCACATAAATACATACACTTTATCTTATACACATTCCCACCTTTAAAATAAAAAAAAAATTATATGCAAAATTTCTTATTTATTTATATAAAAAATATCGAGTTATTACATTCACCCCCCCTTATAAAGATTTCGTCCCTAGAATCACCGTTTCAAAACTTATACATACAAGGGTGCATAGCTTACACAATCATTGCAAGTAGATCTCGATCAAATATTATCGAACTGATTTTTAACTATTTAACATAAAGCTTGTCTATCTGATTAAACTGAAAATTGATTTCTAAAAGAACTCAAATTCCTCCTTCAAAATTTCTTTATAAAATAATTTACTGTGACGCCCCCAAAATTAGGTATACATCACCCATCTTGGGTCGTCAGATACATAGTACAGAATACAAATACAACTTACTAATACAACTGTCGTGTACAATACGACAAAACATAAACTGTGAGTTTGAATATAAATATTATCTTCTAGAGAGTATTCATACTCAAAAGGAGTCCTCATTACATTTATTAACACACTATTACATAGAATAGTGAGGACTACTAACTAATACTATCATTCGGACCATCACTCCGTTCCCCGACTTGCCCCAGCTACGTTCTCATTTCCTGAAGAGAACAGTGAAAGAAAGGGTGAGCTCAACTAGCCCAGTAAGAAATATTATGACTAAGATAATGCAGAATAAATTATCATTAGCCTTCAACAGTGTTAAACTGATAAAATATAATAGACATCAAGTTTAACTGCAGCGGAACAAGCAATCCATTAAAAGAGTCAAGTAGAAAATAAACTCTACTATCTTTTATGATTTAAAAGGTTTTTCAACACTGTGATCGCTGGGACTCAGCTTAATAAAATAATCCACATCATCGAATCACCCCTGCACTACGGCCAAGGATATTCGTGTATTCATTAATGGTCATGATCATGCCAATAACTGTCCATCAATGCACTACGGGCCAATGAGGACTTTTACCACATCATTTGTAACATTACGGTCATGATTACATCGAATAATCCCTGGTCATAATCATACCAAGTCCATCTATGCACTACAGGCCACAGATGACTTTCAACAGAATATAAACATGAGGATGATGACAATGATATAATAATTCAATAGACCAAGTTCAAGAATTAATTTATCCAGGAATTAATAACGTCCAAATTGTCAACATGATACTTCTTTGTGGAGTAAACTTCAAGACTGATCAGGAGAATATTTTCATGAATAGATACTAGATGAAGCGCAAATGTCAAGGATATTCCACTAATTTCATGGAGTATAGAAGTCAAAATTTTAATCAACTAAGTATAATAAAGAATGGAATAACAAAAGAAATCACCATGCATGCGATAGACCGCACAGACAGGTTATTCTTAACAGAATAATAATAATGGAACCAGGTCCGGCGTAAACGCATAGACAGGATATTCCGACAGAATAAGAAATAATGGAACAAGGTCCGGCGTAAACGCACAGATAGGATATTCCGACAGAATAATAAATAATGGAACCAGGTCCGGTGTAAAACACACAGACAAGATATTTCGACAGAATAATAATAAAGACAGAACCAGGTCCGGTGTAAAACACACAGACAGGATATTCCAACAGAATAATAGAAGAATGTCACCAAAAATATGGTAGACCGCGTATACAGGTTATTCCAACAGAATAATAAGAAATGGAATAACAACAGTTCTCTTCATGAATAAGAAAGAATAACACCCCTTACCTTAAAAGAACTGGATATTGGAAAAGTAAAGTTGCAGAATACTTTTATTCTCTCTCTCTTATTCTCTCTATACTTTCTCTCTCTATAGCTTGAATGAATTCGTGAAAAATAATGAAGCCCTAGGCCTCTATTTATAGAAAAACTGAGGGTGGCTATTGGTCTTAACGAAGGGTCAAATGACTCTTGGACTTAACGAAGGGTCAAATGACTCTTGGTAATATTGAAGGGACAACTACTATTGACGAAAGTAATTACTATTGACCAAGGTAAATACTATTGAGGAATGTAATTACTATTGACCAAGGTAAATACTATTGACCAAGGTAAATACTATTGACGAAGGTAATTACTATTGACCAAGGTAAATACTACTGACGACGGTAATTACTATTGACGACGGTAATTACTATTGACGACGGTAATTACTATTGACGAAGAGACTCTTAGATGATGACATATGGCCCCCCATAAAAATAACCAAACTTACCACAACGTCTCAATTATTGATTTAATAATATAACATATTATACAGATGATACTATGACAATAATTTAAGAGATATGATGCAGCAATTACTGTAGCAATAATTGAGTATAGCTGAGTGACTTCTCACGTAAGCATCAATAATCAATACCGTGTGCTACTATGCAACCACGCGTATTACTGTACTTTTGCTACCGGGTAGTTCAACAGTTTTAACGGTTTTAACGGTAACACCTCAGCCGTTATTTTTATAGAAACATAATTTTGTCATTTTCTAACTACGACTATACTTCTGTTGTGGGGTCCACCAATGATTGTGTCGTCGTACGAATATTCCCCGACAAAAAGAATATTCCCCGACCAAACGAATATAATATGACAACTTGCATACTTTGCAAAATTTATAAATACTACCCATAACTATTATATCAAATCCACACCATAATATAAAAAAAATTATTTCGAGAAAAAAATTAAATATTTATTCATAAAATCTGGGGGTCTCACAATCTCCCCTTCTTATGGAATTTAGCCATCGAAATTTACGTACGTACTTGGTATGCCGAACATGTGAGGATACCTTGACTTCACTTCAAATTCTAACTCTTGAGGTATAACCTTTAAGCATCGAATATGATCCTTCTTATCCAAGATGTTAACACGTATCTCCTCATACGTTAAATCTTTCGCTATCTCGTCCGGTTCTAAATTAATACTGTGGTTCGGGTCGTTCATATATTTACGTAACATCGATACGTAAAAAAAATATTCTGAACACGCAACATACTTGGTGGTAAAATGAGTCTATAGGCCACAGTTCCTACTTCATCGAGGATTTCAAATAGGCCAATTAAATCGAGAGTTGAGATTTCCTCTCTTCGTCGATTCTTGCTTCTAGAATAACGCCCTCTTGAACCTTCTTCTTCACATTTATCAGCTCTGAGTATGTAGCTTGAGCGGCTTTAACTTTATCGATTAAAGTCGATTTTAATCGTATATTCGTTATCTTCACGTGGGTTCGTATATTCGCACTTGTAACCGTATACGATCTTCTACACAACGCGTCAGCTACCACATTCGCTTTTCCACGATGTTATTGAGTACCGATCATAATCTTCAACAGCTCGAGCCAACGTCTTTGGCGCATAATACGTTCGTTTTAGTTGAAGAAATATTTGAGGGTTTAAGAAATGGGTTTTGTACTGGGGTCAATACAAAATTCAATTTTACGCTCTGGGGTAGGCTAAGAAGTCTTCAAGAATATGTCAAAAAATTTATTAACAATAGAAATATCGTTCAAAACTGTGACCCTCATCCAAGACTTGGATAACACGCCACATTGATACCTATCAACTTGCCATCGTCATTTACAACGTCTCCTACGGAAAGTCTAGCTTCGGTCCATTCCACACCAGGAAGTCAACAACAAAAGGAACGGGGATTTTTACTTATGGCTTGATATGACAATGATTGACTTTAGTGGTTTGGTTACTTTGAATTTGCATAACAGATTGGTTAGGAATATGAAAGCTAACAACCTTACGAAAAGCATGATGAGCAGTTAACCAATCATTTCCAAAAATCACATCAATGCAAGTATTTTCAAAGAGATAAGATCAACAGGTAACGTGAAAGTGTTGATTTGAACAAGATTTATAAATAGTGGAGGTAACAAAGGTTTCTCCCAACGGAATTTCAACAGAGAAATCAAAGTCTAACTTCTCCGGAGTTAAGTTTAAATATTGAACACAACTAGGTGAAATAAAAGAGTGAGTAGAACCGGTATCTAACACGGTATAGACTTCGCAAGAGTTTATGACTAACATACCCGTGATAATTTTATTTAGGTTCCTCGTCACAAAAAAAACGCTCTCTCTTAAACTACTGGCTTTGGCTTTTCTGGGACGGTCTTTGGTGCCTCCATCCTATCTGAACTTGTCTTCGGTGAACGACAAAATCGGGCTAAGTGACCTTCTCTTCCACAATTATAACATGCCTTGGATGCCATCGCGCAGTTTGGACTAATATGTCCCTCTCCTCTGCATTTGAAACATATGATAGGTGGTCGTTCTCCATCCTTAACAACGGGTACTGGTGCTGACATCTTTCCATCATTGTTGAATTTTCTCTTCTTAAAATGTCCATTCTTATTGTTTTGACCATGATTACCATTGAAGTGGTTACCATTTCTGGCATGTTGATTCCCTCAATGCTTATTGTCACCGCTTTGATGACTGTTATCACTAGTATTATCATTTTTTCGGCTGCTCTCTTTTGGTTGCGTTGACTCGTTATCGCGCTCCACTAACTGAGCCCTATTCACAACATCTGAATACAAACACAGTTTATGAGAAATAAGATATTGACGTATCTCCGGTTTCAAATCTCTTAAAAACATCCGCGTCATTCTCTCTTCATTATCCACCAAGTAGGATGCAAATCGGGACAACTCGGCAAACTTGGCTTCGAACTGCGACACGGTCATGTTGTTTTGCTCCAACTTGATAAATTCCACCTCCTTCATGTGACGAATACTTTCGGGAAAGTACTTGTCATTGAACAGTTCTTGGAACTTCTCCCAAGATATCTTGAGTGCGTCAGGCTGGGTACGTTTTACAGATTCCCACCAGTAATCTGCCTCTTCACGCAACATAAAAGTGGCAAAGGGAACCTTTTGCTCCTCGGAGCATCCCAAGACATCAAATATCTTGGTGATCTGCTTTAACCACATCTCCGCCTTAAGTGGTTCTGGCTTTCCCAAAAACTCCGGTGGTCCTAGCTCCTTGAATTGCTTAGCGGTGACCAACCGTGGGTTGTCATTGTTTCCTCCTTCATTTTGGATAGGAGCCGCTCTCGCCCGTTGTTGTATGAATTGCTCCTTGAACTTCTTAGCGGTGACCGTCCGAGAGTTATTTTGTTGTTGCATGAATTGCATAAAGTCTCTGACCATCCCATCATTCACCATTTCATCGGTGTTAGTATTTTCATGAGGATTATTGTCCTCTGGTTGCACATTACCCTGAGCATTGATCGTTGGTGATTCAATGGTCTCATGTGCTTCATTGTTTATCTCAACATTTTTGGATGTCATTTGCAAATACTGCAACAAAACAAGGGTTAATTAACATATAACATATTATCCATATACTTTGACCAACCAATTAAATACCAAATAAACTTAGGTAGGTCATACTAGCGAAGGAATTCCCCGTCTCTCCCCTCCTAGTTCTATTCTTACATCCTAGCCAGGGATCATATCCCTAAGCTCTTATACCAACTGTGACGCCCCCAAAATTAGGTATACATCACCCATCTTGGGTCGTCAGATACATAGTACAGAATACAAATACAACTTACTAATACAACTGTCGTGTACAATACGACAAAACATAAACTGTGAGTTTGAATAAAAATATTATCTTCTAGAGAGTATTCATACTCAAAAGGAGTCCTCATTACATTTATTAACACACTATTACATAGAATAGTGAGGACTACTAACTAATACTATCATTCGGACCATCACTCCGTTCTCCGACTTGCCCCAGCTACGTTCTCATTTCCTGAAGAGAACAGTGAAAGAAAGGGTGAGCTCAACTAGCCCAGTAAGAAATATTATGACTAAGATAATGCAGAATAAATTATCATTAGCCTTCAACAGTGTTAAACTGATAAAATATAATAGACATCAAGTTTAACTGCAGCGGAACAAGCAATCCATTGAAAGAGTCAAGTAGAAAATAAACTCTACTATCTTTCATGATTTAAAAGGTTTTTCAATACTGTGATCGCTGGGACTCAGCTTAATAAAATAATTCACATCATCGAATCACCCCTGCACTACAGCCAAGGATATTCGTGTATTCATTAATGGTCATGATCATGCCAATAACTGTCCATCAATGCACTACGGGCCAATGAGGACTTTTACCATATCATTTGTAACATTACGGTCATGATTACACCGAATAATCCCTGGTCATAATCATACCAAGTCCATCTATGCACTACAGGCCACAGATGACTTTCAACAGAATATAAACATGAGGATGATGACAATGATATAAGAATTCAATAAAACAAGTTCAAGAATTAATTTATCCAGGAATTAATAACGTCCAAATTGTCAACATGATACTTCTTTGTGGAGTAAACTTCAAGACTGATCAGGAGAATATTTTCATAAATAGATACTAGATGAAGCGCAAATGTCAAGGATAATCCACTAATTTCATGGAGTATAGAAGTCAAAGTTTTAATCAACTGAGTATAATAAAGAATGGAATAACAAAAGAAATCACCATGCATGCGATAGACCACACAGACACGTTATTCTTAACAGAATAATAATAATGGAACCAGGTTCGGCGTAAATGCACAGACAGGATATTCCGACAGAATAATAAATAATGGAACCAGGTCCGGCGTAAACGCACAGACAGGATATTCCGACAGAATAATAAATAATGGAACCAGGTCCGGTGTAAAACACACAGATAGAATATTCCGACAGAATAATAATAAAGACGGAACCAGGTCCGGTGTAAAACACACAGACAGGATATTCTAACAGAATAATAGAAGAATGTCACCAAGTATAGGGTAGACCGCGTATACAGGTTATTCTAACAGAATAATAAGAAATGGAATAACAACAGTTCTCTTCATGAATAAGAAAGAATAACACCCCTTACCTTAAAAGAACTGGATATTGGAAAAGTGAAGTTGCAGAATACTTTTATTCTCTCTCTCTTATTCTCTCTATACTTTCTCTCTCTATAGCTTGAATGAATTCGTGAAAAATAATGAAGCCCTAGGCCTCTATTTATAGAAAAACTGAGGGTGGCTCTTGGTCTTAACGAAGGGTCAAATGACTCTTGGTCTTAACGAAGGGTCAAATGACTCTTGATAATATTGAAGGGACAACTATTATTGACGAAAGTAATTACTATTGACCAAGGTAAATACTATTGACGAAGGTAAATACTATTGACCAAGGTAAATACTATTGACGAAGGTAAATACTATTGACGAAGGTAATTACTATTGACGAAGGTAAATACTATTGACGACGGTAATTACTATTGACGACGGTAATTACTATTGACGAAGAGACTCTTAGATGATGACATATGGCCCCCCATAAAAGTAACCAAACTTACCACAACGTCTCAATTATTGATTTAATAATATAACATATTATACAGATGATACTATGACAATAATTTAAGAGATATGATGCAGCAATTACTGTAGCAATAATTGAGTATAGCTGAGTGACTTCTCACGTAAGCATCAATAATCAATACCGTGTGCTACTATGCAACCACGCGTATTACTGTACTTTTGCTACCGGGTAGTTCAACAGTTTTAACGGTTTTAACGGTAACACCTCAGCCGTTATTTTTATAAAACATAATTTTATCATTTTCTAACTACGACTATACTTCTGTTGTGGGGTCCACCAATGATTGTGTCGTCGTACGAATATTCCCCGATAAAAAGAATATTCCCCGACCAAACAAATATAATATGACAACTTGCATACTTTGCACAATTTATAAATACTACCCATAACTATTATATCAAATCCACACCATAATATAAAAAAATTTATTTCGAGAAAAAAATTAAATATTTATTCATAAAATCTGGGGTCTCACATTTACTAAATAAAGGAAATCATATATACGAAAATAAAAGTTATACGAATAATACCTGGAGTTCCATCACCAGCTGCCACGGTATCTTGGACCGTCATGTTGAAGACTCTTGCAGTTGATTTTGTTGGCTTACTTGATGACGTTGGTCCTGTGATCGCCAGAGTCCCGCTGCCTTTCCCCGTGTTCACACTCCCTGCTTCCATTCTCCTTTTCGGACAATCTTTCACCTTATGCTCTATTGACCCACACATGAAACATCTACTGTTCACCCTTGGATTGGGATAGTTGGGAGAGATATGACCCTCCTGCCCGCATTTGTAACACACAAACTTACCCTTCAGACACTCACCGGAGTGATTCTTCCCACAGTTCCCACATTGAACTACCTGCTTCTTAACACCTTCCTGCTTGACCTGAATGTTTCCAAAATTATTCCCCTTTCTTTTCACATTTCCACCCCTACTCCCACTATTAGTTTCCACCTTCACAACTCCTTCGACCTTGCCCTTATTCCTTTTCTCCGTGTTGTAGAGGCTTATGGCCTCACTCCCTTCTTCGGCTATGATAGCCTTTTCCATGAGTGTTGCAAAAGTATTTATTTGCAACACTGTCACCTTGTTGTAGAGCCAGGGTTTTAATCCCAACTCGAACCTTCTCGCCTTCCTAGCCTCCATATCAACTCGATGTGGAGCGAACCTAGTCAACTCATTATAGTCATGTTATCCTGTTTTAACTCCAAAAATTTTACCTCCATCCTCGCCTGCATACTAGCTGATAGATAGTTTTCAAAAAATAATGTCTTAAACCTAGCCTATGTAACTACACCTTCTCCTGCCCTAGCTTGATTTGCCTCCCACCAAAAGTTAGCCTCCCCTTTCATCATATAGGTGGAAAAAGCAGTCTTTTACCCCTCATCTACCCTAGCAATTACGAATGCCTTTTCTATCTCTTTAACCCATGCATGGGCTTCTATTGGGTCAGTCGTTCCCCTGAATTCTGGTGGTCCGACAACTTTAAAGTCTTTGAAGTTTGCTAAGCGATTGTCTGGTTGGTTCCCTGCGGCTGGCATTCCCTGCTGCATAGCCTGAGCTACCATATTTGCAAAAAATTTCATCGGGTCTAGTTGTTGCCCTCTAGCGTTATTGACAGATTCTTCTGCCCTTTGATTTCGAGTTTGACGTCTTGATGGCATTATCTGATTAAATAAAATCATAAATTTAACTTATATTCTAAACCTTATTGTATAAGTTTAACATATAACACGAAGTTTTATACAAAACTTATTTCATTAATCAAACATAGATTCACATTCATTCTACTAAGTCATAGTACTTTACATAACATAGCACATACTGCTATCCCTTTGTGACAACAAAAGTCAGGATTTACTGTTACAACTTATACAAAAGTTAAGAATATTATATTATACAGACATACTTATCATAGAACACGGATAATCTAACAGTACTTATACTACTGGTTCACTACGCCTTTTTCTAGATCCTGGACAACCTTTCGCCTGATGACCTTCTATTCTACAAATAAAACATACACCTTGCTTTGGATTGGGACAATGAGGAGAGAAATTCCCCACATGTCCACAATTATAGCAAACATTTTCCCCTTTCCGGCACAAGCCTTCATGTTTTTTATCACAGTTTGTACACTTTTCTATTCTGTTAAGGTTCCCTTGGTTATTATCGGGATTTCTTATATCGCGGTCTTTCATTTCTCTTTTCCCCTTCTTGCTCGTAGCTGCACACGATTTGTTACTTTTGGTTCCCATTTGATCAATTTAGATTTTAAGCTTATTTTATTCTTTCATTGTTTCTATTAATGCTTTTCGCAATTGACTATTTAGTAGTTTTTTTATTTCCCACAGCTTTTCCAGAGAAGAAACATTGTTCTTCAGATTCTGCACCTCCATTGATGCTTGATCAACTTCAACTTTAGTGTCCGAATAACTATCTATCAATTCTATTGTTTCTGGATCTGGTACTACGTTTTCCATAAAAACTAACTCATCAGGGTTGCTTGCACTGTGAGCCTCTATTTAAGCTATTAGCTTTGATATTGGCTCATTCTTTACGATCTGAGGGTATCCTAATTCTTTTCTACCTGACATCTACACATATAAATTATCCTGATTAGCATATAGTATATACACACAACAAATAATAGTTTTATATGGATTATCTTTTATTTTGGTTGACGATGAATTTATCCAATTCATCTCCTTTTTAAACTCTATATGAGTTATTTTTATTTTTAATTTTTCCCTCTGTTCTAAGGTTATAGCCTAAGGTCTATCCCACCTAAGGTTTCTAACCCTAAGCTCTGATAACAACCTGTGACGCCCCCAAATTCAGGTACTTGAAACCCGAACTCGGTGCTTCACGATACCATTTCTATGAGCGAAATAATACTAATAATAATAACAATAATATAAAAACCAAACTTAATTTACATATCAAAGTCTAAATCCCAGGTACGCGACCTTTAAACATTCATTACGTCATAGATAATAAATATCATTGTCTTAATAAAATTAAACTATTACACAAGATAGCACAAACTTATTCGACAACCTTTTCTTTACCCTTGTTCGTAGCAAAGCTTTCTGGTTGATCACACTTAGCTGAAAATATTTAAATTTAAAGCAAGAATGAGCATTTGATTGTCTAACAAGTAATATCAATAATAATTATTAGCTGAAAGGATTAAATATTTTCTTTAAACGACACTTCTACAACGAATCAACAGTTGTGAAGTAAGCTGAACCAATAATAACAACATATCTATTTCATATCAAATTTTTGAAACTACGTACTGAGTATAGATGGAGATCAGTCGACAGACTATGAACTTTGTTTTCAATTTTCGAAAAGGTTAAACAGAACTTCATCTGCAAACCGTCATAACTTACAGGCACGGGGGGTGATCAGCCTGTTATGCCCTGTATTGATCAATACTACATTCAAGAACGATATTATCGTTCATCTTATCCGCCTTTGGCGCACAAAAGTTTTCCCATGTACGGGATGTTTATACTTAGTCGGGAATCTGAACCAAAATAATCTGGTTGGATATAATAAAATTCTATTTTGTTCAACAATATTTTTAAATTTGTGTCTAGCCGAATAAAATAGCCTAGACGGCTTTTAAGTCAACGTATACATATTGGAAAAACTAACTAGTATGTATCAAACATGTGATTAAATATAATGACTATCCAAGTGAGGTCACTTGTATAACCATGCTTAGAAATTAACGAACATAATATATAAATGGATCTATAATAACAAAATTAAAGAACTTGTACAACATATTATAATATAATAACTTACTTCTATAGAATCATTGCATAAGTATATACAAAGGTTAAGATATTTAAACAATGAAAAAGAATAGTTTCGATATTCGCTTATGCATGTCCATTGCATAAAGTAAATGCAAAGATATGATACTTGCCTGAGCTACTGCTTACAATAATGTAACTTAATTTTATCTTTTATACCGAAACCTATCATTAATAAGATCATTTGTTTGATTAGAATAATATATCATATCACATAGCACTACTATTTGCAGTCAACACATAACCTAATCACATTATCACATATATTTAACAGTCATTGGATCACAAACAAACACGTACCTAGTTAAATTATCTAAGTTCAAATTAATTTTTGAAATATTTCGGTGTACCGACGGATTTATCGGATAATTATCGAGTCTAAAACTCTATTATGTAGTTCAATATTCATTTAGATAATTTAAATATCAGTCATATTCCTTTTCTTAGCCTTATAATAATTTTTAAATAATTATTATAATTTATCATGATTTTTCAAACACTGGAATCATTTTTAAATTATTTAAATACTAAATAATTCTATTATCATTAATATTTAATTAATATTAAATTTTTAATGAAACCATCGCCAAAATATTAAAGTTATTTATAATAACTCAAAATATTTTTAAAATATTTTTATTACCCTTTAAATGATTTTTAAAACATTTAAAATTATTTTTAAATAATTACCATTAATATTTAATTATTAATGTATTATTTATCAAAATATTTAAATTCATTAATTATAACTTAAAATATTTTTAAAGTATTAATATTACCTTTAAATGTTTTTTAAAACAATTAAAATCATTTTTAAATAATTATCATTAATATTTAAGTATTAATGTATTATTTATCAAAATATTAAAAGTCATTAATTATAACTTAATATATATTTTAATTCATTTATTTCCTTTTTAAATAATTTTTAAATCAATAAAATTATTTTTAAATTATTTATTTAATATATTATCAAATAACTCTAATATCATTTAATATTAAATTATTAATGAAATTTACCTTTAAATATTAAAAGTTATATTTTATAACTTAAAATATTTTTAAACTATTTATTTTTATTTAAAATGATTTTTATAATATTAAATCATTTTTAATTAATTTATTTAGAATAATTGTTAAATAAATCTAATATCATTAGCATTAAATAATTAATGAAATTTGTCTTAAACTATTAAAAGTTATATTTTATAACTTAAAATATTATTAAATACCTTTTTATCATTTAAAAATGATTTTTAATATAATGAAATTATTTTTAATTAATTTATTTAATGCATTTATTAAATAAATTAAATATCAATAATATCTAAATAAATATTAATATTTATGAAAAATATGTCAAATTATTAAAAGTTAATTTTTATAACTTAAAATAATTTATAAAACTATTTTTGGAATTTTTAATAATTAATTTCTATTTTTAAATGATTTTTAGAAAATAAATTAATTAAAATAAATAAAATTGTCGCTATAGCCTTTAGCGACAGAATTTGTCGCCTTAGGTGTTCTTGAGGCTCAAGAACATTCATACGCCAGTACCGAGTTAGCTACTTTGACCAAACATTAACACTGATCATGTTGTTTATGTGCAAGCTAATGATTAATTAGATGTTGTAGTACTAATATCAAACTACAAGATTCAACAACAAACATGGCCAGAACACGTACCAAATGCAAGATCTAAAGGCCTAAAGTAGCTGTCAGAGCTGTTCTTCATTTCTGGGTTACCCAGAAATGAAGAACAGTTCGTGAGGCCTACTTTGGGCTTCCACAACTTGATGTTCTTGTGATGTTTTTGTGATCTAAAGAATCCAGTGTGTAGCCAACATGTAACTGAAGAGAACTATTGCATAAAAACAGTATAACCACAACAGAACAAGCAGATCTATGTCAGTCAAACCATGTTAGACGACATGTTCAAGCGTTTTCTGGGTTACCTAGAAAACAGCTTTCATGATCGTCCGGCTTGGTTTGACCGTCCATTATGATCCACCTGTTTGATGTTTAAGTGATCTTAAGGCATAAGATTGGAGCTAATATAACACACTACAACTTAGATGCAACAAACAGAACAAAATAACAACCTACAAGATCAGAGGCCACAAACTCGTTGTCAGACCGTTCTGGGCAAGATCTGGGTTACCCAGATTTTATCCAGTCATAGTCGGTTAATGATGTTTGACCACCCATATCTTTTAATCTACAACCGATCTGACCCCGATTTGAGTCCCAGATCAAAGACCACATGACATACTACACAAACAAACATTTAAAACACAAAAACCATTAACAGAAAAAGATCTACAAGACCTGACATTTGGTTGTCAGACAACACATAAAAATTTTCCAGATTTTTAAAAACACCAAATCCGAGCCTATTGATGTTATGGATCTAACATCTATTAACACAGATCATCAATATACATTATATACAACATGTTTTAACACTACAACATAACTATTAACAGAGGATCAAGGGTCAGATTTTTGATTAGGGTTTATACCTTTATATGAACTAATCTTGATTCTAGGCTACTGATCTGTTAGTGGAATTCGTGGGGCTTGGTTTTGGAACTGAAATACTAAAAGTATTTTGTGGGTTTTGAGAGAGGATAGCTTGGTTGAGTATTTGATGAGCAAATGAGAGAAAATGAGCACTTTTCTCTCTCTTGATCTATATATAGCTTGGATTCAATGCATTGGCTGATGATATGTGGCTTGTTTGCTGATAATTTAGAGCACATGGGGTTGTTAGAGTAGTTCACCAACTAAAGTGTTGGCCAATTTTGCAAGTTAGCTTCAATTATGCAAGAAGGGCAATTTGGTCTTTTGGCTTGAAAATTTAATGGCATTTTTGTAAACTTGGCAAACCCTTAGGGTTTGACCCTTAGGGTTTAACCCTAAGATTTTTCAAAAATTAGTTTTCTAGGATTTCAATTTAGGGTTTAAATTAAAATAAAAATTTAACTTTCTAATTTTGCAAATTAGGGTTTCTTAATCGTGTTTAAATTCCTAATTACATAGATCATGAAAATTAGATTTAAGCTTCACAAATTATAATTAAAATTACTAATTTAGTAATTAGGGCTTATAATAGTAATTAGGGTTTCAATTTACTAATTAGGGTTACTAATTTTAGAATTAGGATTTCTAGTTAATTAGGGTTTCCTAATTAACATAAAATCCTATAATACACAACATAAATCATATAACACAATTACTACACAGTCTTGAACGTGTATTTAACTTTTGAACTAAGGTTTAACAAATTAATATTAGGGTTTTGACATGCTACACCATAATTGACCAACCATTAGCAGTCTACACATATACAGTACATATTTATAACACTGAAATAAAAATTAATATTATATTATTATTCTCCTTTCTTAATCAAAATCCAAAATTAGGATTTGGATTCCATAGCTGATTTATCTTACATATATAGCATTATTAATTAAGTTAAAATAATTAACTTAACTAATCTGAATAAATTCATATACTAAAATATTTATTTTAATAATTCTAATAATCATTTCATATATTATTTAAATAATATATAATCATATTTTCATGGAAAATAAATAATAAAATATTTTTCTACAAAATTAATTATTATAAGAATATACTTTATAATGGTCAATAATTCTAAAATAAAATTATTAGTAATTATTCATGTAACAAATATATTTTTATTTATCACATAAATACATACACTTTATCTTATACACATTCCCACCTTTAAAAAAAATTATATACAAAATTTCTTATTTATTTATATAGAAAAATATCGGGTTATTACATCATCAAACTTACCACACTTTGGAAATTCAGGAACTTGCCATTATTATATGTGTTTAGAAACTTATCCTAGTTAGACCATAGGCGTCCATTCGCCGAGGGGTTCAAATCATACCATATGATTATGAGTCACGAACTTACCATATGCATTAGTTTTAAGAACCGTACCTAATCTTAATATCATCTAACCTAATCTTATATTCTCTACCTATCTGTTATACACATGTGAAAAGAGTCACCTTCTCAACAGGTATATTGCAAATAGCGCGACACAAATATTTCAATGATTATCACTACCAGAAGCTAAGTGGTTGTTACACCAAGTATAATTCCCTGCCCATACAAAGAATCATATAACTTAGCTGCTGATATGAGTTCTCAATTGAAATCCCACATAATTCTAGCTTTCTCTTACTCAATATGAATTTTATTTAATCCGTACCTCAAAATTTACCACTCTTACCTGAGTTTACATCGTACCATTTCATAGTACATTCTCTTTATAGCGTCAGGCTATATCTTATTAATCATTTAACATATCATATGTTATTCAACAATTCAATCTGATCACGTCGTGTTCTTATTTTATAATCGTGTTATATTACGATTCTCTTCTATCTTATGATCGTTTTGTTTTACGATCTCCTTTCCCTTTATACTTTTAGTCTTATAGACTTTATCTATTCATTATTACTTTTTGTCTTTAACATCAGAGTTAGGTAACTCTGGATCTTTATAATTTTTCAAGATTCTTCTTTGAATCTTATTTACTTAATAATGAATTTCTCAAATTCATCTCTTAACAAATTAAACTCTATTTGAGTAGCAAATTAAACTCTATTTGAGTTTATTCCTTATCATCATCTCTGCGGTTATAGCCTAAGGTACACTTACCTAAGGTTTATAACCTACATCTTTTATACCAACTGTAACGACCCCAAAAATCGGGACTATTTTCCTTCCCGATCTTGTGCGTTAATATTATCATGTTCTAGCGTTAAAACAAGATTTAATGTTAAAATAGCTAAAAATACGGAATAACTTTTGTTCTTTCTTTCTTTCCATTCATTCATTCCCTGAATCGCAACCTTTACAATTCTTCTTTATACTAGAATCATATTTATTACATAATTTATTTAATTTGAATAGATATGAATATATGTACAATTCATTATTTCAAACATATTCCTAATTCAGAACAAATGATCTTCATCTATTGAATTATTCAAAAATTTACTTCTCTGTGGTTTACACATATAAATACCATCAAATGATTCAACACAATCTCAATTAAATCACTAGTCTTCTTTTCATGCGCTCCTAATCACGATAGATCGAATCATAGCTTTAACCTGCAAATTAAGCAAGATTGAGCACGACGGCCCATCAAGTCTAACAGTCTATCATGCATCACATAGCACATAGGTTTCACATTCATTTCATGCATTTATATTCTTGGTGTTCAAGCATATTACAAATGCATTATCACATTTATATCATGTTGGTAGCAACATACATGCCATAGCATACTACACATGTCATGTACATGTCATTCATTGCACATATATATTGAGTTCCCCAACTTAATTCAATAATTAGTCATAATTTGGCATTCATCATTCACAAAGCAAATAATGCAGTTCATAGGTATTACATACTTATAAACATAAAGCATGCTAACAGTTATCTATAAGAATTATAAGTCCACATAAATAAACTGAGAAACTTGCCTCGTTTGTAGTCTATTGTTAAGATTTCAGCTTAATTGAAGGGTTCTCACAGATCCTACACAGTTATTTACATTAACAAGCATATTAGCCACATAGCCAAGTTATATAGTTTGCAAGCTCACATAACACGTACTTTCAGTGATCATGGTTGTAGTTTAGATTTTTATATCTGAGATATTGTATACATTTTTCAAATACCTCATCCATGTTTTCACATTAGTCATTTTTAACTTTGATGGGGTTTGACATGCTTATATCATGCAATAGGAATCACTTATTATTTGCATCTTTTTCAGGATTTAGAACATAAAGGTTTCAAGTATTCTTGGGTTAAGTTCTAACATCTCATACCAAAGTACTATTGTGTTGGTTTAGGCTTCTAAGCAATCCTCTTTATGTTCTTGAACTAATGTCCACACTAGGCCACTATTCACAGTTTTGAGTTTACTAGTTTTGGTCAATTCTTGCCAATTTCACTTCTAGCCACTTTGGGTCAATCCAACACTTGAATTATATCTATTTAGAACAAGTTTTAGCATTCCTTTAGGTTTGCTAAGCATATATTAGGTTTTGACCCTCTAAACCAAGCTTTTTCAATCTTTTACATACTAACTTCTCAAGTTATTGAATACATTAGCATTCCAACACTTGGAATAGCCTAGCATAACTCTAACTCATTTGTAAAAGGTGTCCAAACTATGTTCTAGGCAAAATAGAAAATTTTCAAATTTTCATACTTACAAATTTGCAAAACTGCAGTTTTAGTGATTTTCTATGCTAGTTCGGTGATTTGTTTAGACTCCTTGGTTAAGCCAAGAGCTTAACCACTTAGCCAAACTTTTAGACCATACTATAAGGTATTTTAATCAAGGTTTAGATTTCTTGTCCATGCCCATTAAGCTCCCCAAAACAGGGCTCAAACTTAGCCATTTTCTTACTTTTTTTAAAAAACTGTTTTTGAACTTTTTCCACATTTTTCCAGTTCTAGCCACTAGGATAGTCTAGGCATGTTTATTTAAGTTACTTAAGGTTACTTTTAGCATCACCATACTTTATTTAATCATCTAGCCCATTTTGACCTATCAAAGCTCACTTTAGGCTTGAAAAATAGGTCTTAACTTGGTTCTCTTGCTAGCTTTGGTAATGGCCATTATTTGGAACTGTTATAAGCAGGTATTAAAAACTCTATATGAGTTTATTACACCCCCTTAACTTCAGGTGCTAACAATAACCCAAAACAGTCCACTATTTATCTAAAAATGTGATTTTCGATAAGACCAACACTTAAAACAGTATAGACTTGGTTTGGTTATTTTGTATAGCTCACTTGTGTCATGTTATGGCTATTGAAACTAGCCTATATGGTCCAGGTATTGTATCTCTTTACTTGGGTGTTAGTTGACCCTTAAAAGCTTACTTTACCTTGCTTTTGAACATAAATTTGTACAACATACTTCCTAAACCTTGGTTAACTTGAGGAACAACCTTCAATTAGTGTATATAGGTAACATAGGGACTCTATACTATCTTATATCCTCAGTAGCTAAATTTGGCCATAACAGTTCCTATTATTAGGATATTAAGCGCTGTTATTGGCATTCATTCACAAGCAGTCCGAACCTAGGACTCAAGGAACCTTTAAGCCCTCACACATACTTTAAAATCATCATTAAAGCTTATTACCATTTACATTAGCATGTCAGTATAAGTTAGTTCAGTTTCTAGAAATAAAACAGCCCTTACTAGCATGAATTAGTTATACATTACCACAACAGTCCCAAGTATTTCCAAGCTCAAGTTGTATGGATTGTTACTTCATACATAAACTTATAGGCTAAAGAATTTGTTTATTTGACCAAAACAGTCTCCTCTTGACTTTAAGTTCTAACACATGAACTGCTAATCCAACAAAATTTTAAGCTATGTCTTTGATGTTATTATGGACTGATTTTCACAGTCTCTTTCCCAATCATTTCCAGGATTGTTCTTAGTTTATTAGCAAGGCAATTAATTGGTTAATGGCATATCATGCCAGTTGGAACAGTGGCAGAGGTTGGCATGTGCAAAACAGGTCCAAACTTAGCTTATTTTGGTTTCAAGCTTGCTAAAAACTCCAATTAGGTATCATTATTATTTGCCTCCGTGATTTGGTTGTTTAGATACCTTGAAATGTAAATCACACTATGGTCAAGGGGAAATCAGTCCCTATCTAGTTTGCTAGTAAAGTGAATTCACAACAGTTTTGGTTTTTAGCATTCAATCGAATAGTTAGTGGAAAATCTTTAAACTTACTTACAGTGCATACATCTTAGCCATTTCAATTCATGCCTTCTATGGTGCTACCCTTTTAAGAAATAAGATAGATAGCATACCTTCCTATTTAGATAGATTGAAAGACTACACCTTTTAAACCTTCTAGATATAGTGGCTGAGAGCTCATAGAAGAACCCCCAGCCCAGCCACTACAACTGCTTTTGTCCAAGACAGTAGCTCTGCACCTATATGGCTACTTTCTCACTTCCATACTCCTAATCCATATGATCCTTTATCACCATTTTTAGGTATATTACACATATCATATGGAAGTATTACTAGAAAGTATAAAACCTCTATTTCAGCTTCAATAAGCTATCCAAAACAGTGGGCAAAAATTACTTGGCATGTTACAATCTCAACCATTGTTTTAGATTAAAAAGTGCACTTTGTTTAAGTTTAACATGCTAAAACACTTTAATTACTATCATGTATGTTAACCAAACCCATGCCTTACTAAACCTTTACTTATTAATTTAGTTAACAAACTTACAAAATTATCAACTAGAAAACCAACAAAGATCTTTGTTGTTGCAGTCCATGATCCCCCTTCTTGCAACACTTAACTTCTAAGGCAATTAGTTACTAGCAAAGGACTTTGATCATAGTAGTTACTATACTTGCATATCTTACATTCCCAAACCAAAACTGTAGCAACTATATTATATGTAGGAACCAAAACTGCTATAGCAGTCACTCCCTAGTAACTGCTGCTACACAAAACAGCCACTACAGTGAATTTATTTCCTTTGGCTTATAGCTGAGCTTTGATTTGGTTTGGAATGCTTATTCACCTTGATTATAACCTCATATATCATACAAATTTTCCCCAGCTCTTAATTGTTTCTAGTAATTGATATTTAATCAAAACAGTCCACTTGGGACTTTTGTCGAACACTTGGTGTGCACAGTTTAAAACTACTTATGTCATAGTTATTTGTTTGTATTAAGCATCCATTTTATCACCCTTATTGCTCCTCAATCCAACCTATCTCCTTGTGCCTAATTTCAATTTATAGCAATACAACAATAGTATAGCAGTCACTAACTTCCTACAGCAGTAACATAGCAACTCGAACATTTTAATGTAGTAGTCCTTCTATTGCATGCCATTCGGTATTACAGTTCAATGAAAAGGAATGGAAAAGATTCAATTTAGTATACCTTATTGGGTTGCTTGATTATAGACTTCAAGATAAAGAGATTGATGGTTGCTTTGTTGTTCAAGCCTTCTCCTTTACCAGCCGGATGCTTACACCTTCACCACATAACTTCTACTAAATTTTGCACTTACTATATTTTTATAGCTACTGAACTTGGGTGTATGGTGTGGCCATATATGGCTGAACTTTGGCTAGTCATCATAGCCCTATTGCTTGCTTTCTTTAACCTATTCCTGCTATGTTATGAACTCATTCAGCCCCCCTGACACAAAAGTCAGTTGGCTCCTAATTACCTTATCTGATATGCCCTACTTGGCCCCTACATTAGCTACCTTACTTGGTCTCTAGAACTTCTCTGCTGCAGTCTACCCCTAGCAACTAAGTTGGCTTGTAGTGACCCCTACTGCTTTACTGTTGCAACTCTACTTGGCCTTTGCAGTGGGTTAATCCTCTAGCAACCAACTGAAACATCTATAGTTACTAACTAACTACTAATCAACTAACTGATTCCTCCCTCTTGGAACCGGTTATACTATTTGCTAACTAATAAGACATAGCATAATTCATCCAACGTGGCTGCTGGAATGATCAAGGAGTGGGCTGGATTTGAGTATGGTATTTGGCTTAATACATAATTCAACTGTAGAAATGACCCAATATATTTGGGGATAAGCTTGTGAGCATACATAAGAAATTTATTAGGGCCCAGATTATACAACTTGGAGTTTCAATACCTAATAAGCTTCATGAGTTGATCTACCACATTCACTTAAACTAGCCAATTTAATTAGTACACATTATTAAAAATAATGGGTCCATGTAATTTAGTTAACCTACTTTAGTACTTATCATTCTCCTTCTTTACTACCACATACTACTTTTGAATGAAATCAATTATATTATAATATAACTGTTTCATTAGCCATGTAGGTAGTTTCATGCCAAAAATATTTCATAACTAAGACATGTTGGCTTTCCTTTTCATTTTGATATTGAAATGTCATTTTAATAATGTATGTTATTCTTCTCTTCCTTTAATAAATTGCCCCTACAATTTATAAATATATATAATACCAATATATTTATCAAGCATAAGCATCACATATTGCATAGTTCATACCCACTTATGCAATATAATATCATACAACATATTATCTAATAAGAATTTTATTTATTTAATTCTTATTTTAATATTACCCAAAATTTGGGTTATCACATTCTTTTTCGTCCCCGGAATCACAATACCGAATCATTCTTAATCGGTTTAGATCTTATTCTTTTTCGTAACCTTATCGTTGAATCATTTCAACATACCATTTCCTTAGATTTTTCGTAAAATAAATCATCTATTTTCACTCTAGGTTTTAAACTTTAACCTTTAATTTAATCATTCAAGATCCTTTAAATTTTTGGGTTGTCACAGTTCTTGCAAACTTTTCCAGAATTTTAACGTGAAACGCGGATCTCGATCGGAGAAAATCGACACCGGTACTCCATGTCGCGATACGATTTCCTTTATATATAAATTTGCTAACTGGTTCAAATTGAATCGGATCTTGATGGGTAGAAAATGAGCTGTCTTCGTCAGTCGGTCCATGATAACCCAAATAGCATCATAACCCTTCTATGTGGTCAAAAGTCCAACCACGAAGTCCATCGTAATGTGCTCTCATTTCCATTCTGGTATTTCCAGTGGTTGAAGTAGTCCATTTGGCCTCTGATGTTTTGCTTTGACTCTTTGACGAGTAAGACATCTACTAACGCACTTTGCAACCTCTATTTTGAAATTAGGCCACCAAAAGTGGTGTCGAAGATCCCGATACATCTTTGTGCCTCCTAGATGAACAGAATACATCGTATTTTGTACTTCGTGCAAGATTTCCTCTCTCAATTCGGTTACAGCTGGCACCCATACTCGACCCTCAAATCTCAATATACTGTCCCTATCCACTTTGAACTTTTCTTCCTCATTTCATACTATTCTCTTCCTTATCTTCTCACATTCTTCATCTTTCTCTTGTGCTTCCTTTATTCTATCCAATAACATCCGGTGAGCTTCCATCACGAATAATTTTCCTTCCGCTTCTTTTGGTTCCTCCACCTCTATTTCCAACTTTTCCATTTCTCTTATTAATTTCTCCTGAGTTGTCAATTTGAATAACTTCTCTCTTCCTTTCCTACTCAAAGCGTCGGCTACTACGTTTACTTTTCCTAGGTGATAAAGAATTTCGCAGTCGTAATCCTTGATTAATTCCAACCACCTTCTTTGTCGCATGTTCAACTCCTTCTGTGTGAAGATATATTTCAGACTCTTGTGGTCCGTGTATATCTCACATTTTTCTCCATACAAATAATGCCTCCAAATATTCAACGCAAAAACTATCGCTGCTAACTCAAAGTCATAGATAGGGTATCGTTTTTTGAAATCTTTCAGCTGTCGTGACGCATATACAATGACCTTGCCATGCTGCATTAGCACACAATCAAGTCCTCTATACGACGCATCACTATACACCACAAATCCTCCCGTATCATCTGGTAATGATAATACATGCGCTTCACTCAACCTCCTCTTCAACTCTTTGAAACTCTTTTCGCATTTGTCCATCCATATGAACTTCACTGTCTTCCTCGTTAGATTGGTCAGCGGGGTTGAAATCTTAGAAAAATCTTGGATAAATCTTCGATAGTACCCGGCTAACCCTAAGAAACTTCTTACTTCTGTTGGCGTCTTCAGTTGTTCCCAGTTACTTACCGCCTCTACTTTTGCAGGATCCACGAAAATTCCATTTTGATATATCACGTGTCCTAAAAACTGAACCTTCTCCATCCAAAATTCACATTTCAAAAATTTAGCATACATCTTTTCCTTTCTCAATACTTCCAATACCATCTTCAGGTGTTCGGCGTGCTCTTCCTTCGTCTTTGAATAAATTAAAATCTCGTCGATAAATACTACTATAAACTTATCTAAGTATGGCTTGAAAACTCAGTTCATCAAGTCCATGAATGCTGCCGGAGAATTTGTCAATCCAAATAACATCACTAGAAATTCGTAATGTCTGTAACGAGTTCAAAATGCCATCTTTGGGATGTCCTCCTCTCGCACTTTCAACTGGTAATAACCCGTTCGTAAGTCTATCTTGGAAAAACACTTCGCTCCCTTCAGTTGATTGAAAAGGTCGTCCATCCTTGGCAATGAATATCTATTCTTAATTGTCACTCAGTTCAACTCTCGATAGTCGATACAGAGCCTCATCGATCCATCATTCTTCTTTACAAATAACACTGGTGCTCCCCAAGGAGACACACTCGGCCGAATGTAACCCTTATCTAGCCATTCTTGCAATTGTATCATCAATTTCTTCATTTGTATTGGCGCCATTCGATATGGGGCTTTCAAAATCAGTGTCGTTCCTGGTGCTAAGTCTATTACGAATTCGATTTCCCTGTCTGGTAGAAGACCAGGCAGATCATCTGGAAACACGTCTCAAAAATCTCTCACTACTAATATATTTTTCATCTCTACTCCCTTTTTCTGAGTATCCTCTATATAGGCTAAATAACCTACACATCCTTTCTTTAACAATTTTATGGCCTGGATCATCGTAAGGCAACACAATTACTTGAGCGATGAGCTGCCATAAAACACTACCTTAGACCGATTTGAAGTCTGAAGGTTCACACTCTTCTTTTGACAATCGATTATCGCAGCGTGGCTGGATAACCAATCCATTCCTAATATCACATCAAACTCTCCCAGTCTAATCAGAATTAAGTCTACGTTTAGTTCGTGACCTCTAAAGTTTGCACAATAGTTTCGGTAAACGAACTCTACGTGAATTACTTCCTTATTCGCAATCTCTATGTTCAATGAATTTTCTAAACGTTCATGGGTTAGGTTTAATCGATTAGCAAAGTCTTCAGACATAAAGGAACAGGTAGCACCCGAATCAAATAATACATATGCATTTATATTATTGATTAGGAGAATACCAGACATCACGTCCTTCGCAGCCACTGCGTCTTGGATAGCCATATTAAAGGTTCGGGCATTCGGTCAATTGGATTGCGTTAGTCTGCCGATCATCAGATTGTTGCCCCCTCCCTGTTGGCCGCTTCCTCCACTGCTCCCCTTCTTTGGGCAATCCTTGATTAGATGCTCAGTTGAGCCACACACGAAACATCCCTTGATCTTTTTTGGTTTGGGCAGTTAGGTGAAATGTGCCCTTCCTGGCCGCAGTTGTAGCAGACGATGCGCCCCTTCCAGTACTCCCCTTGATGGTTCTTCCCACATTTTGAACAAGCTTCACTTTTTTTCTTAAACCCTCCTTGATAACTTTCTGACTAGTTGATGCTTCGATTGTTGGTATTGTTGTTGTTGTAGTGGTTATCCCATTTCCTCTTTCCCAGATGGCTTCCACCACTACTACTCCCTCCACGAGTTTCTCCCCCAGCATTCTTGTTCTTCTTATCCTTGTTGTATTGGCTCAATGCCTCGCTACCTCCCTCTGCAATTATCGCCTTCTCCAACAATGTGGCGAATGAGTTGATTTGAAGAACCGACACCTTGTTGAACAACTAAGGTTTTAGTTCGAGTTCGAAGCGTCAAGCTTTCCTTTCTTCAGTGTTTACTTGATGTGTTACAAATCGTGCGAGTTCATTGAACTTGGCCGCGTACTGCGTCACCGTCATCTCTCCTTGTTTCAGTTCTAGAAATTTTACCTCCATCCTATTCTTCATGCTCTTCGGGAAGTAATTCTCGAAGAACAAAGTCTTAAACCTTTCCCAAGTTACTATCCCTTCTCCTGCTCTCTACTGATTTGCCTTCCATCAGTAGTTTGCTTTGCCTCTCATCATGTAGGTTACAAAAGCCGTCTTCTGGTCTTCACCCACACGAGCGATGGTAAAAGCCTTCTCCATTTCTTTGATCCACATTTGCACCATGATAGAATCGGTAGTACCCACGAATTCCTGAGTTCTTACACTCTTAAAGTCCTTGATGTTTGTGACTAGAGCTACTTGGGGAATGGGTGGTACTGGTTCATTTCTTCCCCTAAGAGCTTCCCCTAACAAATCTACAAGCCTCTGTATAGGATCTACTTGCCCTCTCTTATCATTAACCGACTCTTCCGGTGCAGTTAATCTACGTCTGGGCGGCATTTTTCTGCATCACAAAACTTCCATTTTTATTATCTAATTATATTACTTAAACATTTCTCAAATGAGAAGGAATTAAATTTTATAACATATTTCTGAATTAAGATCATTTATATTCATATTCCAAATCGTTACATTACATGAATATCTCTAGCATACTTCTATAAATGACACAACATATCCTCTAATATCACAAAAGATGGGGACAACACTAACATACTACCCCACTAACATTTTCAAAAGTTTGGGGTTTACAACTATCTCACATCTTACACAAATGAAATACTACACTACTAACTTCTAACGCCTAGACTTAATCTAACATTCCGCGCTCCATAGTGCTCTGGTACTCCTTCTGGGTGATGTGCGCCACCAAATCTCGGCTTATGGTGTGCCGGGTTTGTCCCTGCTCTGCCAGTGATTTACCCCATTAATCAACCTCTCCATGGCCGTGCGCAGAGCATAGCCCATCCTGTTCATCTTCCTCCTTTTGCACCTCACCTCATCTTCTAGATCATTAGCCCTATCATTGGCTCCTTCCCACTACTCCTCAAAATGGATCATATCCATTACTTCCATCTCTAACTGAGTACGGAGAGCTTCCTTCTCTATCCTCTCGCTCAACTCTCTCTGCTCCATCTCTTCCAACTTCCCCACCAGCTCTACATTCCTAGCCACCGACCTGTGAAACAAGGTCCCCATCTAGTTCCCTACCTACTTATGGTGAGCAATCTCCACCTCTATCTCCTGCATCACTAACTTTCTCTGATGGTCCTCATCCCTCAGTTTCTGGAACTTGGACTCCATTTCCTTAGCCTCAGCCTCCAACTCTTCTACTCTACATCCTAACTCCAAAAATTGCTCCTCATACTCCCCCAACATCCGATCCTCAAAAGTAGCCTCGTCGGAGTCCTCCATGGGCTCTGGCTCTGGCTCCTCCTCCATGGACTCCTCCTCTGGATCAGACTCCTCGGGTAATGGCTCCATCAACTTCTCCTCATCATCATCATCGATAGGGGCCACTGCCGATTGCTTCATATACCACGTGTATGTCACACGGCTCCTCCTCTACTACTCGTCTAGGTCCTCCCAAGTCAGTCATCCTACAACCACCAACATAAGACAAAACAAACAACAACTCCATTAGAATGTTAAATAAACATAAGTTCATTGTATATAATAAAATTATATTCCATAACACACTAAGTCTCTCCCTAGGAAAACTCTACATGAGTTTCATCCCTCTCTATCTTCTAAGTTCTCCTAAGTTATAATCTAAAAACTCTCGCTCCTAAGGTTTATAACCTAATACTTTGATACCAATCTATGACGCCCCCAAATTCAGACACTCATATCTCGAATTTGGTTTGTCACGTGCTAATTCTAATATCATACTAAAATCATCAACAACAGAAATAATAGAATAATTTACATTGATATAAATATTCGCGTCCCAAGGTACCGTAACCGTCGCTACAATGATCCAGTAATTAAACTTAAACGTAATTTAATCATCCTTAATACATCATAATAAATATAACAATAATAATAATAATACTTCTATACTTAAAGGACTAAGCTATTCTGTAGCCTTACCCTTTCCTTTGTCCTTTCCTGATGTACCGCCTTGCTCTGCCTTAACTGTAATGTTTTTAGGGAAGCAAGAATGAGCAACAAGTTTGCCCAACAAGTAATATAGCAATAAGAATAAGCAGTTATAACGTTTAAATCTTCAAAGGTATAATGGTAATTGATAGTTCAAGGATATCAAGAAGTATCAAGAGTTTTCAATAAGTGTCGCTATAGACTGAAGGATATCAATAAAATTTCAAAGTTTATTCATTTCAAGGTTCAATAAGAATGAACACTGAGCAGTCACTAAGGACTAAGAACTCTTACTAGAATTAACACTATTATACTGTAAATCCAATATAAACGAGTACAATAGGTGATCAGCCTAAATTACCCTACGTTATGCATAACATTTAATCGTACTCATGTGCGCACGTCGGTTCCCCGACAATATAAAATTTCCCCTTTTTAGAGGGTTGTTCATCTTAGTAGATTTATAAGAGTCCGCACTAAGTCAACTGATTTGGATAACTTTCTAACACATGATCTTTTGTCTAGCCGAATCGGATAGTTTAGACAACCTTTAAGAACATTGAGTTCAATTCTCACAATATGAATCAAGATATAAAATTTCAACTTCCGACTAGGAATCATAATCATACGAATGTAGATATTTGTTCAATATAAGTATGTTTGATAAAACAATAACTCGGAGTTTCACAATAAGAAAAAAAAGTCTAAATACTTGCATTCAATTATAAGAATGAAGTTAGGAAACTTGCAATAACGTAGGAAGTTTAAGGTTAGATACTTGCACAATATTCAAAGTCGTGTAAGTTAGAAAACTTGCGTAATCATAGATTCCTTGCATAAAGTAAATGCATAGGTTAGGATACTTTCCTTTAGCGTTGATTACCACTTATAGCGTAAAATCACCTCAAGGAACTATATTATCCTATTTATGTATGTATAGGTATTCATTAGTCACACACACCTTGACATACATATCCACATACATTTATCACATATATCTAAACTCATGTAGGCTATACACAGTCAAACCCATAGATATATAGTTCACATTGTCCTTACTTTTGAAAATCTTTAGTACCATATGCCCATCTTTTATTTGTATTCGTGAAATATTACTTACTTTACGTATTCTAGTTTAAGTTGTTTCACAAATACGTGATAAAGAACCTTTAAGCTAGGTTTGGCCCTTTTCTGTTTACTTTCGACAAATGTTAACTTTACTCATAAGTTTCCATCTTACAAAGTTGAGAGAGCTCATTATATCAACTACAACCATAGTATTCATTCAATCGCATAACATTGTCAAATAACTTCCTTCTACGCATGCTTGCATGTTTTATAATGTGTCTAACTAGATATGCGAATATGTCAGTTATCTCTAGAGGCATAAAGCATCCTATTATAATTGTTCAAAAGTTCACAATACAAGTCGTAGAGTTTTCAACTCAATTGGTTTCCAAATCGTAAAATTCCATGACAAACAAACTAAGCATGCAAGGTACGTTAAATTCACATTTCATACTTCTTTATAAAACTAACTAAGTTGTGAATACATGCTCAAAAGGTTAGATTTCAAAAAGGCGTATGGTTTTATAAACATGGTTTTCGTCTTTTAACTTTTCTTTCAAAAGATTATTATTCAAGTTCCAAACCTACTAAAACATCTTGCAATACGCATTGACACATGTTTAAGGATTATGTATGCTCCTTAAGTTAAGTTAGGTTAGGTCAGTTTAGGACTTCTTGTATCTAAGAACCAAAACAGTTTTCTAAGTTATTGCAGGACCCCCCGACGGGGCGGGCCTTTTATACTGCAAGACCCCCGCCGGGGCGTGCCTAGCTACTGTAGTTTGGAAAATGTCACTCCCCTGCTACGAACTAACATGCCAACATATTATACAAATAGCAACTTTAAGCTACCCAATTGATATATACTTATTACTAAACACTCCCAGCATGATTCTAACAATTCCAAACACATAAACAATCAAATTCAAGAATCACATTCAAGAATTTGCCATTTTTCCAAAGTTTAACACATTTAGCGATTCTCTTTGCTACGGATTCGTTACTTGACCAAATTACTTCATTTAACTTTCGTTGACTTCGTATTCAACCATATTAACAATGTCTAGCATCAATTGACATATTCTAACATGCTTTAATCATAAATTTTCCAACTCAAAACAAGTATTTTAGCAATTTTCTAAGAACTTTGCAAAAACTTGAATTTAAGAACATATGAAAGGATATTACCTTCTGAAGTTGTGAAGTAAATTCTTTGCTTTCAATCTCAGGTTTCCTCTCCAATTCAACAACACTCACACACACAAATTTCTGAACCTCACAGAAAAATCAACAAGAAGTCTGAGAATGAGAATAGCTTCATTTATAGGAAACTTGTTGACCAAAATTTGGACCTTGCTCAATGGAATGAAAAAGAAACTAATGGTTCATGGGAAGTTGGTGGAAAATCAAATCGTACACACTATTCAACCCACTCCCTTTTTTATCATTTGGAAGCTATGGATTTTGGAGAAAAAGAAGCAAGTTAGCTAGCTAGCCTTTTTCTGTTTCACGTCATGAAAAAAATTACTTTCAATTTGGGACACTACCCTTAAAACTCAGCATTTCATATTACTATTAGCATATATAGGTTTATTTGATATTTGTCCACAAATGAGCATACATATACACTCACTCATATATTACACATAGAATTATATAATCCATGCACATTGGTTTATTTCAAATAATATTTACATTAGACTAGGATATAATTTAGTTGGGTACCAATATTACTTAATATTCCAATTCTACATAATTATTAAAATAATCATTTAATATTAATTATTTATTTAGTCAAAGTTATTTTCCGTCATAGTTTTAGAATACCAATTTAAATATTCCTACACGCATCATGGGGTCACATAAGACTCTTTCATACAACTTAGTAAATTACTTAAGTCAAGCTTACTTTTATCATATAATTTTATATAATAATTATTTACATTCCAATGTCACACATCATTTTATATTGAAGGAAAAACCTAATTATATATAATTTCTCCTTACATGCTATTGTTCATCAAAATAGGAATTAGTCAATCACATTATGAAATTATTTATTTATTAATAGTACTAATTAATTTAATCTATTTCATCATTAATTAAATTAGTATTGTAATACCCCGAATTTTATGAAATAGAAGTATTTAATTTTTCTTATAATTATTATTCAGTAAATGGTTAAATTGATAAAAAAAAAAGTTTAAAGTTAAGGGTGATATATGTAAATTTTTCAAAATAAACAAGTGGTTATAAAATATTCATTGTTGTGGGGAATATTCTTTTGGTCGTGGAAAATTTTTGCTGTCGGGGAATATTCGTACGACGGCGCAACCACTTGTGGGCTCCATAACGAAATGAATATCGGATATAGAAATCGATAAAAATAATCTTTTTATAAAAATAACGGCGTAGTTATTACTGTTAACACTGTTGGAATACCCGGTGGTTAAAGTACAGTAATACGCGTGGTTGCACAGTAGCACACAGTATTACACATTATTTTTGAATTATTGATTCTTACGTAAGAAGACACTACTCAATAATTGTTACAATATATACTGTTCAATATTTTATTTTATTGATTTAATAATTATTACGTTGATATTTTATATTATTGTTGTTTCAATAATTGCCACTGCATAGTATTTCCCATTATCAGATCAATAATTCATATTATTTGAATAATATTATTAGATAGCATTATTGGTAATGTATAAGGAAGTTCTGTCTAGGAAAGGGGTTTGGTCACCTAATTGCGCGCCAATAAGGAGAAATTCTTATCGAAAAATCCCCTTCTTTCTTGAGAACGACCTGGTTGTCATTATTGTGATTCTGTAATATTATTTATGAATAATTAATTATTGATTTATATGATAAGAAAATATTTATTTTTATGTGGATATTAATGAAGGAATTAATGCTGAGGTGTTTTATCAGTATTTTATCGGAATGGAGGTATTAAAAATCATCCGTATGTGGATTTCGGTCATTTTTTATTTGGAATTTGAAAAAAAATTCTTCTACAAAGTTGTAGAGAATTAAATTTTATATGGAATGGACATAAAATTCTTATTTTTCTGATAAAAGGGCTATTTATTATGAATTATTAAAGTTTTAAAAATAAATATTTTTTAATTAAAAATGGGTGGACCACACTTTTGTATTTTATGGAAAAATGCTGAATTTGGTGGGCCCACTTGTGGTGTGCTGAAATTGGTTTCAAAAGTGGTGTGCTTGAAAATTTTGATAAAATATTATTTTATTAATTTAGTCTGCTTTGGCGTTCTAGCATTTTTCTATAAATAGGGTGCTTAGGTTAAAATTGAAAATTACACCAGAATCAGAAGTTTTCTCTCTCTATAATATCGAGCGTATTTTTGTGAGTATTTAGATACTTTGAGAGTTGCTATTCAGTGGAAGTTTCCTTCAACATTAAATTCGATATTCTATTCAGAAGTACTATTCTTTTGAGGTAAGGGATAGTAAGGAATATTATTTTCTTCGTAAATGATGTTATTTCGTTCAATATCATAATGCCAAAATATTGGTATGAATTTTATTATGAAATTTTTACCTTTTCATGTCGAGGTTACTATTCACGTATACGGCACTATTCACAAATATGGTACTATTCACGAGTATTATTCACGAAGTATGATTTTTCTAATAAAATTTCTACCTTTTCGTGTCGAGGTTACTATTCACGTATACGGAACTATTCACATATACGACACTATTCATGAATACGACACTATTCACAGAAAAATTAAATTTTTTTTTCTTTGTCCAAGTTGTCTATTATGGTTACTTTCTTTGATTGTATCCATGTTTTGATCTTCATTCTTGAATTTTGCTCCGTAATTGATTATTATGGAGTATTTTTGAACTTGGATAAACTGAAGTACGAATCCTTAATATTTGTCCTTTTATCTCACTGGATTCGTTTTTCTTTAAGATATTTTTCATCATCCTCAATCCTAAATGGTGATATAACTGAATATCTTTAGCATGTAGTGCAAAGATGAATGATTACCTGATGAATATCTTTGGCCCGTAGTGCAAAGATGGACATGTGTTAAGATGAACATGACCAACTGGTGATATGAATGAATATCTTTGGCCTGTAGTGCAAAGATGAATATTTGATTCAAGATGTATATTGATTGATGTCACAGAGATAAATCCATGTTTTGATCATATTATTTTATTATCATATATAACATTTTTATAATCCTGGTGATGAAATTTCTCTTTCACTTGAGTGTAAATGTGGGTAGATTATTGGTATGATCGTGATTATGGGTTCTCTTCGGCCAGTAGTGCAAAGTTGAATTGTTGATTGGTATGATCATGACCATTGAATTTACAATTGATTATCTTTAGCTTAAGTGCAAAGGTGAATTGATCAACATGGTTATAATTATTATTTATATAAATTCTGAAATGATTATATAGTTCTTTGGGATATTAATATCTTTGGCTTGTAGTGCAAAGATGACCTGTTATTGAATATCTTTGGCCTGTAGTGCAAAGATGAACTGTTGATGAATATCTTTTGGCCCGTAGTGCAAAGATAAATTTATTAGTATGATTATGAACAGGAACTGTGATTTGGTATAACCATGATCTTTGATGTTTCAGGTGATGAAAATTATCTTCGTCTTGAGTGCGAAGAGGAATTTAGAACCACAATTATGATTATGAGTTATTCACATGATTGTGGACAGGAACTGTTGATTGATGTTACAGGGATAAAATATTATTGGTGGACTTTTAACATGGAGAAGATAATAAACTTTATGGTCTATTTGACTCGGTCTATTTGACTCTTCTAATGGATTGCTCGTTCCGATGCAACTATGGTTGAAAAGATTTATCATCTACCATATGTTCTAAATCTCTGATTTATTACTGACGAAGGCTATTGATAATTTAATTATCTTTAGTCATGATATTCTTTACTGGGCTATTTGTGATCACTCTTTTGCTTCACAATTTCTTTCAGGTAATAAGAGTGTAACTGGGTCGAGCGGGGATAACAAGAGAATAGAACGGTGGTCTATAGCTGTTGAGGTTTCCCCTAAAACAGTATGAAACTAATTTTATTGAGAATTTTAGATAAGTGTGTCGTATTTTATACGTCATTTAACCGTTGATTTTGGTGAACCGAATAGGGTGATGTGAACTAAACTTTAGAAGGGTGTTTCGTCACTATCATACATGATGTCTAATGACATACGACTTCGTGTTATCATAAGACAGGGTTGTGCACATCCACTTGCTGAGTATATCTACAAGCGCTACCTATATAATCTTGGAGTTTGGTTGAAATATAATTCTCAATTGGAGACAATGGAGATAATTATATGTCAAGAGAAGACTCACAATTGGAAAGAATATGATAGTAATCTTTTCATTTTTCTTTGGGGTCTATTGGGCCAACCAAGGATATTTCTCGAGTCATATGATATCTATTATAACTTAGATGCATGGCCTCTCATGTACGAAGGTTTCCTTAAGCATATTCCAAAGATTTTAATTTCTAAAACAGTTATTGATTGTACCTTTATGTAAGGTATCATTGTGACGTGCTATCTAGGTAAAGGGATGAGAGTCACAGTTGGTATCTATTTGTATTAAAACTCACAAAATGTGTGTTGTCATATTTTGCACGACAATTGTAATAATGAAGTTTGTAGTTATTTTCTGTACCATGTATTTGGCGACTCAGAATGGGTTGGGTGGATTTGACCTATTTTGGGGGCGTTATAAGTACTTTCTCATTTCACCACTTTGCCATACTAGGCATAATTTCACAAGCTTACTAAGCTTCTCATCACTTCTACTACATTACTTAATTATCACATGCTTATTCAATTAAATTAATTACCACAACTCGTGCCAACACTATATATATATATAATATATATATATATATATATATATATATATATATATATATATATATATAAACAATCTTTATTCTCAATATTATAATTTATTAAAATTTGCGGGTATTACAGAACTCCCTTCCAAAGCGTCTTCAACAAGTGGTTGGTCAAGATCCAGGTTTGCGCCTTGGAAAGCTTGAGTTGCTCGCCTTGGAACTGGATTCGACGAGGTAATGTTATTTGTTGGTGAAGCAGCTCTTCATGTAGTTCTCCCACTTCAAGGCGTGGGCATACCCTTCACGAATTCTACACCTCCACAGCAGTGTCGCCAAAGAAATATGGGCAAGAAAATTGTGCCTTGCTAGTTAGGGTTTTGTGTTGGCTGAGGAGGAGAGAAATTCACGAAGAGCACGGAATTGGTTGATTGATTGAAGAGGGGAGAAGAACAGGTGGGTGATTACTTCAATGACACGTGGCAAAACTCCTAGAATCCGAAAACCGTGTTAGGGTAGCAAGGATTCCAAGAGCCTTCTTGAGTGCTTCGAGTTGAGAGAATGCCCAAGCCTTTAGTACTTTTAGATGGAATGTCCAAGTCTTACGTCACCAAAAGCCCCCTTTCCTTCATGGAATGGAAGGGGTATTTATAGAGTCTCCTGGAATTAGGTACTCACATGTCAGGCACATGTCTTCAGGAAAATTCCAAAAATACCCTTTAGTCATTAGAATAATGTCCATATCGTCCTGCCCTTCTAACCACCAATCCAAGCCCTCAATCAATTCCCAAAACGAGCCGCCTCCATGAGCCTTCTGCCTCGGGACACGTGGAGGTTTCTCCCGGGTCTAGCACGTTTATTTCTGACTTCTCTGTCTTCAATTAATTAGGTTATGCGAACCTTAATTTGCACATTTAATGAGATCGTGGAACCCTAATTGTGCATTTAATTCAATTAGGTCATGTGAACCCTAATTTGCACTTGGGCCCACAGGTAGCAAGGATTTAGAGAGCCTTCTTGAGTGCTTTAGATTGAGAGAGAATGTCCAAGTCCTCCAAACTTCTACGAGTCCAAAGTCCAAAAAGTGCCCCTTTCCCAATGGAATGGAAGGGGTATTTATAGGATTTCCTAGAAAGTGGTCATGTGACCACAGGAAATTTTTAGAAATACCCTTAGTCACCAGAGTAATGCACAGATTGTCCTGTACTTCTAGTCACCAATCCAATCCCTCAATCAATTCCCAAAATGAGTAGTCTCCACGAGTCTTTTGCCTCGGAACACGTGAAAGCTTCTCTCAGATCTAACACATTTATTTTCGACTTTTTCACCATTCATTTAATTATATTGTAAACCCTAATTTATACATTTAATTAGGTCATGAAACCTTAATTTGTATATTTAATTAAGTAATAAAATCTTAATTATGCATTTCATTCAATTAAGTCATGTGAATCCTAATTTATACTTTGACCCACAGAGTTTAAATCCCATCTTGCACGGTAAGCCTTTAAATTTATACTTTGCAACCGATGGGAAAAATCCTTCACAAGACATACTAATCGCTCACAAGTGATTTATTGCGAAGAAATATTTCCTTCACACGAGTGCTCGCATTAGACCTCCTCGCATTGGGTATCCTTCGCTAAATAGTAACTAAATATTTTTTGTGAAAGATATATTGTTAATAATTTTTTTATTCACAAATTGTATTTAGTAATGGAATATTGTTATTTAGTGAAAGATTGGTTTCCTTCACAAATAATATTTTAAGAACTATTTGAAATTAGTGAATAACTTTATTCTCTTACAAATAATATATTGTGAAAAATAAATTTATTTAACGAGAGAAAAATTTCCTTCACTAATTATAAATTGAGAATCTTTCTTCAATTTAGTAAGAGAAAAATTCCTTCACAAATTATAAATTTGTAGTTAAAAAATTAATTGCTAAATAATTAAAATTCATTGAAAATTATAATTGATATTCAAATTATTGATTTCATATTTATTATTATTATTAGTCTCTATAAGAAATATTAAATTTATTTTTCAAGTAAATATAAATATTGTCATACTTGTTTTAAACTAATTGATAAGCTAATTTATAAAGAACTAATAAAATCAATATTTCACATATAAATAAATAATACTCAAGTCACAATAACTACAAATTTTATTATTGTACATTGGTCTCCCAATTACCATAGTACCTATAAAATTTATTAACTAACATAAGAAAACTGAATGAATAACAATGAACTAGAAGGAATAAAGTGTCTTGTTAGATCCACTTCATCATCATTTTCTTCAAGAAAATCAAGGTTGGGCGTGTAAACTTTATGCTGCAAGAGAAATACCAAAATTCCATTTCAATAAAATGAGGAATAAGAAAAGATGAACTGGTCAATCACTTTCGCACCTTGAAGGCAATCACTTCCCACCCTTATTAGCATATTTGACTCTCAATGTGACAATTCAATGTGACAATTCGATTGAATACAAGCTTATCAGAGGTTGAATCCTTGTCAACCACAAAATAACCTGCAATAACAAATTACAAACAGAATAACTATTAAGCTAACCATTTCTTCGAATATGGTAAGTAGAAGCCATAATAGCTTCATAAATCTCAGATTTCTTCCAAATAGATTCATATTTTGAATGCATGCTGTAAACCCATGTTTTCCAAATAAAATTCACCAAAAGATATGGCATTCTCATAATTACTCCTCTATTAGTAAGGTTTTCTGGAGTTTTGTTCTTGGTTGTATCAGATTGACACTCTAGCTGTTTGGCAGTTATGCAGTTAATATAAATATTACCAATCTAACGCCTGAAAAGTGACAACCGACAACTCACAACTTCTAATTATATAAATCTAAGCACTGTCAGAAAATCTATTTAGCATACAAAGTGTTTTCTTAACTTTTGGACCATGTTAACCATCAAAGTCCATTTTGTGGATAGATACCTAACAGTTCAAGTGCAAATAGAAGGATGATGGGATAGTACCTGTCCTAAAGCTTGAAGACAGAGTGCACGTAGAACTCCTTCAGCAAGGTCGACTGATAGATCTCTCCTAAAATCAAATTGAAATAGTCAAAGGAGTGAATACTTGCAAAGCATCAGAATGATTGCAAATGATAACCTAGATCTTATACTTTAAAAAACTTTTAACAGTAAACCTGAATTCCAGAGGCAACTGTGGTAGAACATGTCGGACTGCGCAATCAAGGTATCCCGCTGCCTTCAAGAAAATATCAATGGAAGATAGCCTGCTCTCTGTTACATAAAATAGAATAAGGAAAAAAAATATGCCACGCATATAACAAAAATAAGAAAAAAAATGGATTTTAGGAAAGAAGCTCATGAATTTACAAGTCAATAAGTGAAAGAAAACTCCATTTATAAATATTTCTATTTATATAAAAACACAAGAAAGAGAGAAAGAGAACCCACATAACAGAACTACAAGAACATTTCCCTAGTCCTCAACTTCTCATACAGACCAAGATGAGTTACTTCAAAACATTAAATATTTTCACTTACAGGAAATATGTTTAGAAGAACGCGACTTTTTCATAAAATTCTTGAAGAAACAGATAACATTGTCTTTTTGCATATAAGAAGACAATTTTATTAGAGATGAAGGAGAAAGATTACAACAGATATTATTGTCCTATAATTTACAGTTAGTAAAACAAGCTCGATTTGTTGCACATTTCACATTTTGCAGGTCTAATGTGCATAACACATATCCAATAAAAATTGTGCATGAGGAGTCCTGACTGTTCTATTGTCAAAAATAGCATATTTATTTCTAACACTGTTTGTTTGCTAGTAGCATTTACTTAGTGCACTACAATAATGCTCAAGATCAGATTTGGACCAACACCAGCTTTACAATACTTTAAGCTAATGAGAACTAAAAGGTAACAACTTTGTGACCCTTCTATAAATGTTGGTCTATGAAAATCAGAATGTGTAAACAATTTAATTTCCTCACTATTTTAATTTGATTGCTTATTACTGGTTTTAGATGACATCATTTTACTGATTTTAGATGACATCAGTTTACTGGTTTTAGATCACATCATTCAATACCCAAACCAATTATAAAAGAGTACAAGGAATGCATACCAAATATAAATCAACAATGTTAATACTCCAAAGACAAACACATTACAAGCAAATGCAAAATTGTTAAGAGGTTGAGTATATAAAGAATATAACACAACTTGTTTGATAATAACAAATTAGATATGAAGATTGCTCATGGTGCATGTAAGATGCTAATATCTATTATAGTTCCATGACTATCGAAAGATAGCTCCATAGCTTTAGGCTTCATTTCGAAAAATTGTAGCAGAACATGATTTAAAGAAATAAAAGTAAATAAAATAGTTATCAAAAAAAATGAGTAAGCATGAATAAGACTCCAAACCAGAAAATAAGAGATAAAGTAGATGGTCTGTTTGAAATAGAAACACTAGGAATTGTTCAGAAGTTTGCAGATTAAGCATTGCAGTACCTCTGTATTTATGAACAATATTGATCCCATCAAATATACGTATTTTGGAGTCCTCTGATGTTATCATAACTTTTTGAGAGTCTGGTGAAAACTGCAAGAAATAATGCCACTCAATGTTAACAACATTCAAGAGATTAAAGTGCATGATATAGTGGCAGCAAGACTTCAAAGATTAACAACCTGAATGGCAGTAATTTTGTTGCCCAAGTATTTCTTTTTAGCATGAATATGTATTTCAGCATTAAGTAGAAGATCACTGCCTATAGAACCACGACTTCCAATTAGGCACACTCCCCAATAAAATGTGAACCAATGATAAGCAACAAGAGCAGCATGTAGTAGAACAATATACCTGATGCTTCATAGAAGCTACAGGTGCCAGAAATGGAACCAACTGCAAACCGCTGTTTCATAAAAAGAAAATAATTTTATCATCAATTAATCATCCTAAAGTGCAAATTAACAGATTGATACTAGTAGCTTAACATATAAATGCTATGCTCAAGTATCAACGATCATACTTTGCCATTTGGGTGGTAACATATGGCAGTTGTCACATCTCGTGCATCAGCCCAATGCACTACTCAACTCTCAGTTACTCCCCAGATTCTAACTTTTCCATCAATAGAGCCACTAATGAAGTAGTTTTCATCAACAGGATTGAACTAAGTGCATGTCACTGTTTAATCCACGAGGGAAAAAAAATGACAATATATCCTTGAATTTTAAAGAAATGAGAATCTGCAGGGCAAACAATAAATAAAAGTACCAAAATATTGGGATGGAATGATAATAAACAACTTTTTCATATTTACCATAGTTGTTGTGATGGAATACTCTAATAAGACATTCCTCGTGTCCCACTTGCCATAGGCGAACAGTTTTATCCTTGGACGAGGAAAGAAGACACTGCAACCAAAAATCTAATTAGATTTATATAAACTACGAAAAAAATTTGGAGAAATTTTAGTAAACATCAGTAAGTAGCAGTTGCAATAACTCACATTGGAATTAGACCAGTCCAGGAGCAAGATGTCACTGGTATGACCATCAAACTCTTGAAATGGCAACTCCTCAATCTGGAAATCCGTATCTGAAATAATAACTGAAGCCTGGCTTAGCCTTTTTATATCGGAACAGGATTTCCCTACTTTCCCTTGGCTATTACATTCGACATATAAACTTTTGCTGGAGGTGCACACTGATGTAACCCTCCAAATGCGAACTACCCCATCTTCACCACCACTTGCCAAATATTGGCCATCTGGACTAAACTTCATTGTCCAAATTAGACCTTCGTGAGCATGAAATTCTTGTCCAACATAGACTGCTGTGAACTCCATACACTTTTTCTTGTTTTGCTATACCTTCAACCTACTTGTTTTGGGTGTTCCAGTTGTATTTGATACCTTCGATACATCTGCATCTTGTTTTCTTTTCATCTTTCTTTTTAAGCTCTTCCACAAAATCTTTACTTTCTTCTTATCCATACTAACATCCTTAACTTCTTCAATGTCAGCTTCAGCTTGCCTATTTTCAACTTCTTCAGCAGCAAATGTAACTCTGGCACTTTTCCCCTCAGGAGCTATATTCAAATCCAAGTCATCTCTGATTCTTTCACTAAATAGATTTTTTCCTCGCAAATTTTCATTATAAATTGGCTCCAAAAATCTTTCTATCGCCCCAATTTTACGAGAAAAAAAATATAAATTGTGAAGGATGTTTCTTTCGCTAATAACTATATTGTCACTATACTTTTTTCCTTCACTGTTCCTTCGCTAAACAACTCCTCATGTGAAGGAATAAATTCATTCACAAACTTTTCTTAGCTAGAGGCCATTTTTGGTGTAGTATGTTACCAAATAAATAATTAATTTAGTAAAGAGCTGGGCATGCTACAAATTTTTGATATTTTCAAGTTTTAGTTTTTGTTGTTCTCTATTACGTGGTTGGAAAAGAATTGCAGGAATGGTCATCTTTATAATTTTTTGGAGGGATGAATTTAATATAAGCTTATTTATTAAAGTAGAGAGGTTTCACATTGGTTAAATCAGGAACCTACATCCATCCATTGTGTCTTATTATTAGCAGGGAATTCTTAGCATTCCAATCATTAATTAATAATTAGCCTCTAGTTGTTTCCCTTAATCTGGAGCATACAAATTTGTGGGTTTAATAACTGCTTTATTATTACACAGTTTATCAATTACTCTCTCGGTTCCTTTTTAAATGTAGAGAAATATTTTTATCTCTTAATATTTGTGCTTTGTGAATTTCAATTAAATATTAATAGTTTAGTTTCTAAGTGTACTCCATACGTTCCTTAATATAAGTCGTTTTAGAAAAATATTTTTGTTCCTTAATATAAGTAGTTTTAGAATTTCAAGTAAGCATTATTTGCTTAGTTTCCAATATTATCCCAAGTATTAAATGTAACTTTGGTTCTCTCATTATTTTTTATCCAATAAATAACTATCTCTTATTTCAATACAAGGACAATATAGACAATTGATATTATAGTTAATGTTATACAATCATTACCTTAATACTTGTGCATAATAAAACGACCTATATTAAGGAACGGAGGGAGTATTATCTTAAGTATTAAATAATTTTGATTCTCTTACAATTTTATGCCCAATAAATAACAAAATCTTTTTTCAATAGGCATAAATATGGATTAATACCTTGAACTTTTAATGTTTTTCTACTTTGAGAATTGTCTTCTTAATTTTTTCAATTAGGAGATTAAACTTTTAATTTTTTTTTCTACTTTGAGGATTGTCTTCTCAATTTTTTCTATTAAATGATTAAACTTTTAAATTTTTCTAATTACGTTTAAATTGATAGTTTCACATCAAAAAATTAATGACATGACAACGACAAGTGACTAAAAAAAAACTTATGTGTAATATTGAGTCTCATTTTAACATTTATTCAATTAAATTTTTATACCAAAAAAGATAAATATAAGACCATTATTAATTTTACTTTAAAAAATTGTCATTAAATTTCTTTAAAAAATTAAGTTTACCAAAAAATTAAATTTAAAAAATTAATAATTTACCAAAAGGATAAATTTATCATTAAATTTAATTTTAAAAAAAATTAATAATGGTTTTATATTAAAATTATAATAATAATAATTTACTTTAAAATTAATAATGGTCCAATATTTACCCTTTTGGTACAAAAAATTAATTAAATAAATATTAAAATGAGACTCATTATTACACATAAATATTTTTAGTCATGTGTCGTAATATCATCAATTTTCTGACGTGCCACTATCAATTAGATTTAATAAAAAAATTAATAGTTTAATCCCTTAATGGAAAAAATTGAGAAGACAATCCACAAAGTGAAAAAAAATTAAAGTTTAATCGCCTAATTGAAAAAAAAAATTGAGAAGACAATTCCCAAAGTGAAAAAATAAATAAAATTTTAATCCCTTAATTAAAAAATTGAGAGAAGACAATCCCCAAAGTGGGAAAAAAAATATTAAGGTATTAATCAATATTTAAACATTTCCAATACTATAAACAATTGATATTATATTTAATATTATACAATTATTTTTTTAATATTTATGCACAACTCTAAAATAGAGTTTATAATGGCCGGTTGAAAATGTAACTTTGAGTTTATCGACCACTTTATGATTCTAGTCTTTATAATATAACAAATCACTACGTAAACTTATATTTTTTTGGGTTAATTTTGTTGTTTTGCACGAATAATTATTATTTGAGAAAAGGATCTACTAGTTAGTCAAACTCAAGTACCAAAATATTAAACCAACACAAACATACAGGAAGTTTTTTGCATTTAAATCAAATGTACGTAGTTAGGGTTTCTCTTGCCAAATGCTTTCCAAAAGTCGAGGAGTATGACTTGAGAGAAATGATACTTTGAGTTGTTTCTCACCTTATCTTATTTGCAGCACTATACGGAACAAATCGGACAAGATGTACAGGAAATATATCTTTAAAAATGTGTTTAATTTTGAGAAAGATGGAGCAAGTCAAAATGGAAAAGAGAGTAATAATTTGAAGGTACATCAAAAAGTAGGGTTGTAGGCAGAGGCGGAATCGGGGGTTCGAGGGGGGCATATGACCCCCTGGAATCTCCGGCGGTGAGGGTGAGTTTGGAGGAGGCTGGATTGCTGTCGGATTTTTTTCCGGAGAGTCTTGGCCGGAGGTTGGGTTGCTATCGAATTTGTCGCCGGTATCTGTTTTAACCGATGGTAGTGCACGAGTGTTTGGGCAGTGAGCTGCTGACTTTTGGCTGACATGAGGCCCACATGTGTTTCCAAATTTAATTGCTGACTTATAGATTTGGTTGCCACTCGTGGGCTGCTCAATGTGGGCTCATTTCGGTTGTTGGGCCCATATGTGGGCTAACCTGTAATGTGCTCACTTATTTTAGATGTAATTTTATGGTGTTTTCATTTGTCTAGTCTTGGGGTGTGCATTATTATGTAATTAGGCTAGACAATTATAATTGTGCAAAATGAATTTAAAAGAAACACTACAAGCCTTAATAAATAATTTTTTTTATTGATATATTTTGACCCTCTATAAAAGTGTTCTGGATCCGCCACTGGTTGTAGGGGCAGTCAAAAGTCAGATGCATCATCTATCCAAACACCAGGAATACAGGATCGTCCCCTTACAATATTCTTGTACATCTACTTTGTTCAAAGTTACGTGTCAAGCCCACCAGCATGACATCGACGAAACTCGAGTTTTGTCTAAGGGAGATTGATCCTCCGATTAATTTACAGCTGTGAAGTCCAATATGCATAAAGTTGCTAATGTTGAAACTCAGTCATGCCTAATACGTGCCGTTGCTAAATAACATAAGATTCAATAGCCTCAACTGTGGCATTCAAATTTAGACCATACTATGCACATAATTAATGATGTGATCACCACTATAATATGCCAGAAACATCAAGGCAATTTGGCCTTGTGGCAGCTGAACCAACACACCAACCATGGATTATTCTAGTGTTAAATGAATCATTTTCATTTCACTCCAAGTTTGGGTTTGAGCTTTTTAGGGTCGATGGTTCATGACAACTCTATGTCCTACACTTCATCACCCACAAAAGATCCCTGAGCTTCAGACTATTATAGGTAAAGTCTGATCCGAACTTTTAATTCAGAAGTGATTGTAAAGTTATCTAAAAGTAAACTCGAGGTGTAGTTTTGTACTTTTGGGTGAATTAGGGCTACTTATATTGATTTATAGAAAGAGGGGATTCTGCAATAAATACAATATATTATGTACGAATTTTCTAAGAGATATTGAAACTGTCAGTAGAGCGCCGACTGTGGATTAGCCCAAACGTTTGGTGAACCACGTAAATTTCATATCTTATGCAATTGTTTTTCCTTTCGTTTTTCTCTTGCTATTATTTTCGCTGCACACACCTGATTTATATGCGGTAAAGTTCTTGTGTGTGGTACGATGCTTATTGTAGATGAAATGTGTCTTGTCAAGAGTTTGGAATACGGTACTCAGCTTCCCATTTAGTTTGGTTTACCCACCAAAAAGAAATGAATATGTTGAACCAACACTTTACAATTGTTTCTTTAATACAACTGGAACAGGTAACTTGTATTCATTTGGTGTATATTTTTAGCCACAGCAATAAACAAAACCTTCACTAGCTTTCGGTTCAATTGGTAAGAGACCCCACAAACTAGCACCTAGCACACTTGGAAGTAGCTAGTTTCCAAGCCTGAAAGGAAAGGAAAAGTGAGTTGAGTTGATGGTTACCTTCATTATATATGGATTCTTCATTCTTCACACATTTGGGGGAATCCTCCTTATTCCCTTGAAAGCAAAGACCTAGACAGAAAAAAATACCTTTCTAGCTAGCATTTGACTGCTTTTGAAACATTCATCTGTGTGCTCTCCCACTGGCGCCAGCCTCAAAAATATTGCCGCACTTCCCTTCATTATGAATACAAATACTAATGGGAGTTACTATTAGTACTCTTATAATGCCTACTTAATGGAGGTGGTGGAGACAGAAAAACTAATAATCCCTCCTTTTCACACGCACAAGAAGAAGAAAAAAGTGCCATTTGGCTTTGGTGGTAGTTAATTACCTAATCTATTTTTTATATTTAATAATACCTTTTAAAGTCTATAGTATTAACTATTGCATAATCAATATCTGTAAATTCACATCAACTTTAAATTTTAGAATTTTGTTTCACAAATTGACTAGACAAAGAACATCAAATGGGGCTCTTTTAGTTGTATGGAGTAAGTAAAATGAAAGTTAGAAGCAGCAATGCAAAGATTCACACAATCAAAGTCTTTGTGCTAATTATACATATCAACTGTTAATTTATACATACTATCTCCGTCCTCCAAATGATGTTTAAAAGTACATTGATACGGGAGTGGTTAGCATGAAGTTAACTTTAGTCAATTGACCAATACAGTGTCAACACGCAGGCCAGGAGGTGATCTCTCTCTGCATGTCAGCACTGTACTAGTCAATTGACCAAAGTTAACTTCATGATAACCGGATCTCATTAATACACATATTAGGTTGGAAAATTAATAAAGGGGAGCTTATAAAATTTATTCCAATTATGACATTTACTTGGACCCACACAAATATCAAAATTAACTAGCAACGAGTAGAGTTTTTGTGTGCAGTTTAGGATAAATTATATTTACGCTCTATGTTACGTTTGAATATTTGTGACTTTTAAATATTCTTTTAAAAATAAAAATGTTACGGTATTTTTCGATATACTTTAAATTTGAGCACAAAGGAAGTAGTATACATATACTACTCAGTTTTTATAAAGAGAGTATATAAAGTAGATTCTCTGACAAGTACTGCAGCTTGACATGCACACCAATAGAAGAAAATCTTGTTAGTGGAGGGAGACAATTAGTAGAATAAAAAATTATTTGCAGTAAAGAAGGACTTGAATGCATAACTGTATTAGTACTAATTATTCCCTCCTCTTTAATTAATTATGGTTTAGTCAACTATAAGCCTTCCATGCCAGTAGCAAATTAAATCGTTGAGGAATGCCACACACTTGGAAATAATAAGCATAGATGCTTCTTAAAAAAATAATAAATAAATAAAATCAATTGAACTAACGACACTAAAATCCATTTCACGATGACCATATAAACAAATTAGCTAGTTTATTTGTTTCGGAAAAGATTTGATGAACATCAAATTATAGGATTAGTAAGAGCAAGCATACTAATTAAAGAAGGAAAATATAAGTTCTGAACCAAGTAGGCAAGTAGTGTGTGTATATGAGACCATTGTTATTGACAGGATGCAGGATCTAGTAAAGGGCCAACATGGGGCAGTTTGAACCATGTCTTCTTCTTGCCAATATTTAAACTATCATCACCATATTTCACAAGATTAATTGATACTCCGAAGTCTAAACAATTTATTTGCGTGCAAGCGTGGGTAAACACATGTACACACACAAACATATATATATATATATATAGTCCCCTTCCTTCTCCGGTGACCAAAAGTGAACGAACTATAACATCAATTTTTTCCGTCGTTATAGCATACAAAGTCAACGATATAACTATGGCGACGGTTCGAACCGTCGCTATTACGAAAAAAACTGTCGTTATAGTCGGTTCGCTTTTGGTTCACTGGAGAAGAGAATATATATATATATATATATATATATATATATATATATATATATATATATATATATAGAGAGAGAGAGCAAGGATTAAGTGCATACCCCTTATCTTACTCACCCCTCTTTAGGCGACGGTTTCGATCATACAACCGTCGTCTATACTTTTAGCGACGGACAACATATAGCGTCGCTAAAAGTATAGACGACGGTTGTATAACCGAAACCGTCGCCTAAAGGGGGGTGAGCACGGGTGAGTAAGATAATGGGTATGCACTTGATCCGTACCGTATATATATATATATATATATATATATATATATATATATGTGTGTGTGTGTGTGTGTGTGTGTGTGTGTGTGTGTGTGTGTGTGTGTGTATGTGTGTG
>CM029018.1:163473570-163914676 GCA_016801055.1 Panax notoginseng | reverse complement strand
CTTCCACTTGACCGTTTTGACTGAGGGTGGGCCAACACGAAGTCTTCCGTGTTGAAATCCCAACTATCTTTCAGGAAGCTTTCATAACTTTGACCCCTCGAACTGTCTACGTTATCCGATACTACAGCCATCGGGATGCCAAACCGATAAACTATTCCTTCTTTACACAATTTTAAAGACATTCCTGTTCGGTAAATCTTCTGCAGTGGTTTGGCTTCGACCCACTTTGTCATGTAATCGATAGCCACTATTATAAAGCTGACTTGCCCTTTGGCCTTCGGCAGAGGTCCTAGGATGTCGATTCCCCATACTGCGAAGGGGATCGGGGATAAGACCGAGTAGAGTTCTTCGGGGGGTTGATGCGGGATGTTGCTGTTCAGTTGACACTTGGGACATTTTTTGACGAGTTCCTTGGCCTCTGTGTAAATGGTTGGCCAGTAATACCCCTGTCTTAGAATTTTATTCGCCAGTGACTTGGCGCCCATGTGATCTCCACAGATCCCTTCATGTACCTCTCGAAGTGCGTAGATTGCCTCTGACGGTGTTAAACATTTAAGTAAGGGAGAGCTGAAGGCCCTTCGATACAAATCTCCATCAATCAGTACGAATTCGAACTTCGATGCTTGATCTTTCTTGCTAGGATGCGGTCTGATGGTAAGGTTCCGTCAGCCAGATAACAGATGTAGGGCGTAAGCCAACAGTCTAGGCCCGATCAACACATAATGTCTCCTCTTTTGAGACACTAGGCTGCTCCAATGTCTCTAGATATACCGAAACCGTTGAAGGAGTTGGCATCGGTTGTCGCCAGTTGGCCAGGGCATCTGCTATTATATTGTCGGATCGGTCAATTTCCTGACAGCTGACCGTGTGGAAGTATGTCAGTTTATTCTTTGTCTCGGCTAAGTACTTCGTCATTCTCGCCCCCCGAGCCGCATACTCTCCCGATATCTGTTTGACGACCAGCTGCGAGTCACTGTAGATGACCAAGTTTTGTACTTCCAGGCTTCGGGCCAATTTTAACCCGGCTAGAACGGCCTCATATTCTGCTTCGTTGTTGGTCGCTCTGAACTTAAACGAATAGCTTGTTGGACTTGAATCCTTCGGGGCTCGTCAGTATGACCCCTGCACCACTGATGTCTGACGTTGACGAGTCATCGACATATAGTGTCCATGAAGTCTTTATGGGTTGTGTTTCGGCCACCGATCCCACATCTGGCTCCGAAAACGAACATTCCACGACGAAGTCTGCTAGCGCCTGCCCTTTGATTGCCGTTCGGGGATGATACTCTATCGCGAACTGTGTTAGCTCCATTGCCCATGCCGCCAGTCTTCCAGAAACCTCAGGTCGGTGTAGAATTTTCTTTCAACGGCTGATCGGTGTATACCACCACCACCCGACCCTGGAAATAATGCCGAAGTTTTCTGCTTGCAATGATTAAGGCATAGGCGAATTTTTCCAGGTTCGGGTATCGGAGTTCTGCGTCCCGAAGTACATGGCTGACGTAGTACACGGGGAACTGATTTCCTCCTTGGACCCGAACCAATGCCGCCCCCACTGCCATCGAACTCGCCGCCAGATAAAGATATAGGGGTTCTGAAGGGATTGGTTTCATCAGCAGAGGTGCCGAAGAAAGATATCGTTTGATCCCTTGGAACGCGTCCTCGCATTCTGAGGTCCACTGGAAGCTTTTCTTGTTCGTGGGTCCTTTCAGGGTGTCAAAAAATGGAAGGCACCTCTCAGCTGATTTAGAGACGAACCTTCGTAGGGCCGCAATCCGACCCGTTAGTCTCTGCACATCCTTGTATGACTTTGGTGATTTCATATCCAGGACTGCCTGGATTTTCTCTGGGTTTGCTTCGATTCCCCTTTTGCTGACCAAGTATCCTAGAAATTTACCCGATCCCAGCCCAAAAGTGCATTTGGTCGGGTTTAACCTTAGCTTGCGTTTTCGGACCATCTCGAAACAGTCCTCCAGATCTTCAAGATGTTTGCGGACTGACATGCTTTTAAACGATCATGTCGTCTACGTAGACCTCCATGCTCCTCCCCAATTGCTTCGTGAACACCAGGTTCATCATTCGTTGATAAGTTGCCCCGGCATTTAATAGCCCGAAGGTCATTTTCCTGTATGCGTATATCGCCCGATGTGTGATAAAACTTGTCTTCGGGATGTCTTCCTTGTTCATCGAAATCTGGTGGTACCCAGAGAATGCATCCATAAAACTCAACATACCGAATCCCGACGTGGCGTCGATCAGTTGATCTATGTTGGGCAAAGGGTAGAAATCCTTCGGACACGCCCTGTTTAGATCCGTGTAATCAATACACAACCTCCATTTCCCATTTTGCTTCTGGACCAATACCACGTTGGCCAACCACTCCGGGTAATCAATCTCGAAGATGAACTCGGCCTCCAGGAGCTTGGTGATCTCTTCGTCGATGATTTTTTGCCTTTCTGGGGCGAAAATCCTCCGCTTCTGTATGACCGGTTTCTTTTCCGGGTCCACGTGCAGCCGGTGTAGAGCCACTAATTCACTTACCCCCGGCATGTCGCTGGGTTCCCATGCAAAGATATCGGCATAGACTCGGAGTAATTCTATCAGCCCGGTCCGGAAGGGTTCTGATAACCCCGACCCGATCTTAATTATTTTGTCTTCCCGCCCAGGTACCAATTCTACATCATCAGTTTCTTCGGCCGAAAGAGCAAGTGGCTCCGTGCTTCCCTCCGTGAATGGTTCGATCTCAATGGCCATTGTCTGTTTTTGTTTACAGACCCCGACCCCTGAAGAAATCAAGCTGTTTCGGTAACACCTTCGGGCTATATCTAGGTCACCTTTTACCTCCCCGATCCCGTTCGGTGTTGGAAACTTGATTTTAAAATGGGGTATTGATGTTACTGCTTGCAGGGCTGCCAAGGTAGGCCTTCCGAGGATCGCGTTGTATGCCGAGTCTATTTGGACGACAAAAAATTTCACCACTATTTCGACTTGATTAGGGGCCGTACCAAATTTGACTGGCATCTCGATGGTGCCCAACACAAGCACCGGATCTCCACTAAATCCGTACAAGGGGCCTTCCCCTCCCAAATCCATCTTCTTCCCTTGCAGGTCTAACCTCTGATAGGCGTGGGAATACAGGATGTCTACCGAAGACCCGTTATCTATCATCATTCTTTTCATATCCACTATCCCGACCTGAGCCGTTATTACCAAAGCACCATCGTGGGGCTCAATGAGATCTGTCGGGTAGTCTTCGTCCGTAAATGAGATAGACGTTCCCGGATATGCCCGATCCTTTCTAGGGGTTGACCACGAAACAGATAGCACTGCTTCCAGAGTCCCACTTCTTTTCTTCCCGATACCCGTCTAACGGAACCCCCCGAAATGACATCAACTACACCTCGGGCTGGGGGGTTCTGCGGCGCCTGGGTATCCGGGATCTGATCTGCGGTCTCCTCTCTGGGCACCTCGGCATTTCCCCGGCCTGCCACGTATTGTAACAGTTGTCCGTTTTGGACATTTTTCTCGATCATATCCATCAGATTAACGCATGCTTCGGTCGAGTGTCCGGTACTCTGATGGTATTCACAATACTTATCCCGACCACGCTTTCCGGCTTAGTTCGCCTGGGGCATGGCTCGTAGAATGGTTGGCTTTTCATTTCCTGCAGGATTTTCGACCGATCCGCGTGAGGGGAGTATAGACCTTGTTGACGTTACGATTGGGTAGTGGAGGCCGGTTGCTACCTGAACCTCCCCCATTGAAGTTTTTCTTTTCCGTTCGGTCTGATTTCCACTGGTTATTGTCCGAACGTTGGTAGGTCGGTTTTTCTCGATCTTTAGCTTTCTCGTAAGGTGGTTGGTGTGATTTGAAATTTCCCAAAGCTTCCTCTATAGCGATGAACCCTTCTGCCCGATGAAAGGCCTCGGTCAAGTCTGCCGGAGGGTTAATCACCAAATCCTTTACCAGCTTCTTAGATCTCCCGATGTCTAAGCCGGTCGTAAAAAATCCCAGTGCTTGTGGGGAATTCAGCTCCGCTACAGATCCCACTGCCTCTCTAAATCGTTTGACGAACTGACTTAGGGTCTCGTCTGATTTCTGCCGTACCTGCATGAGGGACGCCGTGATCTTCCCTCGTCTTCGGTTGCTGCCGAACCGAGCATGGAATTTTTCACGAAGATCGTTCCATGACCCGATTGATCCTGGTGCCAGGGTTCCCAACCACTCCCTGGCACTCTTCTTAAGTGTTGTAGCGAACATGTGGCATTTGGCTGCATCCGAATGCCCATAGTACGACATCAGACGATCATATCCATCTGAATGGTCGTAGAGGTCTCCCAATCCGTCGTATGTCTCCATCGGGGGCATCTTCTTCTTTGGATCGGCTATCACCCGGTTGATTTCGGGCGAAAAGGGAGATCCTAAACCTGCCGAAGATGTCCCCGTCGAGTTTTTTGTCCCTAGCAACCTTTCTAATTCAGACACTCTCCGGGTAAGGGGGTCGGATCCTTCCTTATCGATCGAGGTTTGTCCCTCCCATAATCAGGAGACGCTTCCCTTTCTATCTGCCCCGTCCTGCCTCGGTGTTCTGATCGGCGCCCGGCCGAAGGACTCCTCCCTCTGCTCTTTCCATCTCTAGAGCGACTCCGGTGCCTGCTATGTTCTCTTCTTGCCTCCCCCCGCCGAGGCGATCGGGACCGGCTTCGATTCCTACGCCTTCTGGAACTCACTTCTTGATCCCCGACCATGTTGGCCATCTGTCTCTCCAACTCCAATCGTTGCAGCTGGAGCGCCAACATGGCGTCTTTATTCTGGTCCAGTCTCTTCTGCAAGAGAAACTCTCGTTGGTCTCGGCTTCCTGCTCCCCGGTCTTGCCTCACGAGGGCTTGAGAGTGCCTCTCGTCGGCCTGACTCGCCTGATGAGGCGTGTGTTGACTCTCGGGGAAGAGCTTCCGCCGAAGATCATGGACCGGTAACTCTTCTACCTCCTGTATTTTAGACCCCAGTCGGTCCTTCACTGACCCCCTCGCCTGAGTTGTTTGGTGGGACTGCTGGGTCTTGGCTCTTTCCGAGACAGCGATATTATCTCTACTTGTCATGATTGCTGCCGAAGAAAAGTATTTGTGGTTGCAAAGAAGAGCGCCCTCCTTCTAGCGCCAATGTTAACGCCGAGTTCGTCCGCGCGTCCAATCACAAAATCCACGCGCTGAATCCTGCACAATAACAGATCACACAGAAGCTTGACGGCCGTACCGCCGGGGGATAGCTCCGGTGTGAGAATAAGCACAGGCCGTTCACAAGGTTTAACAATGGAGGTTTATATGTTTAGTGCTCAAAGTAGATCTTACCCGTTAATTGTAACCTTGGCCTTGTATTTATAGAACTCCCACCACATTGGTATCCTCTTATTTGGATTAGAGTATGACTCCTAAATATGTTAGCTACCATATTTGGGTCCAACACAATCTCCTTAAAAAGTGCAAGTGGAATCCCTTTCCATCATTACATCCAGAGTTTGACGTAGGATTAGGGTTGATGCCCTTGATCACGTAAACTCCTTGTCGCACCAACTCTGCATGTGGACTGCTCATACGCTCAGGCCCAAACCAATAGCCCAACCCAACAGGCCCGAACTCAACCCTCACGATGACCACGGGCCCCAGCCTATTGGGATCGGGTAACCGACCCCGATCTTACATCTCTGAACATACGAGCCCGTCCTCCTTTGACCCGACCCAAGCATTCAGAACAAAAGAGGGTCGGGAAAACACTCCCGAACAAGATTTATTATTTCCCAAAATTTTAGCAGATCATATTAATTTTGAATATCTCAAATTTAAGTTTTAAAAGTTAAAATTAATCTTATAATTTCGAATAGATAGATTAAAAGTTTTGTTTACGGTTTTATTGGTATTAAAATTAGTATGAATTTTTATTTTTATTTTTTGTTTAAAATATATATAAAAGAAACATTATGATCCGTAAAACAAAGCATTGCCAATTTTTAACAGACATGTTCGAGTCTTGATTTCTACAAGAGCTTAATTCCTCTAGAAGAGAGATTCTTTATAATTAATTAACTGAATTTGTTATTATATATATATATATATATATATATATATATATATATATATATATATATATATATATTAAAATTGTACATAGACCAGATTTAGATCTTTTCAACCGTTGATAAAAGCAGATAAGAGAATAGTTTTTCTTTTGTTGAAAATTTATGTTAGTATTATGCTTACTTTACCGGAACAGACGTGAAATTTTTTCAACAACTTTTTCTCAATAATAAATTCTAATATTATTTGATTGTTGACTAAAATTTGTTCATCTAGTTTGATTGTTGTGTAGAAACTTAAGAAACTTCGTTACCCAAAAATTATATATATTAATCTCGAATACTCGTTGAAACGCCTGAGTAGTCACCGATTTCATTAATTTTTTGCATAAATTAGAAAGTCACTCAAAAACAAATAATGGATGTGGGGAAGGAAATTATATCTTGTTAGGGTTAGAGTTTCATGTTGACTGAGAAGAAATGTAATTTATAAAAAATACGAAATTGATTGATAAGTTGAAGAGGAGAGAAGAACAGATTAACAATTACTCTCAAGTAACATGTGGCAGAGCTCTTAGGGTGAAAGAGTCTTATCGAGTGTCTTGGGTCTAGAGAAAATCAAGGTGAAAGAGTCTTCTTGGGTGTCTTAGGGCTAGAGAAAATCAAAAGTCCCTTCTTTAGGAATAAAATGAACATTTATAGAGTTTTCTGAAAAGTGATCACGTACTTGACACATGTTTGGGTCATGTGTCTGGCATGTGACTTCAATGGAAATTCAAAAAATATCGTTAGTTATCTGAGTAATGCCCAAATCGTTATGTCCTTCTAGCCGTCAATTTAATCCCTCAACCAATTCCCAAAATGAGTTGTCTCCATAAACCTTATGCCCGGAACTCATGGAGACATCTCCCAGGTCTCGTATTCCAACATTTTTGTTGCCCAATTCATGCCTTTTCGCTCTTCTTTCTTTATTTAATCATCATGTCATTAAATCGTCGTCGAAAACCTCGAAGGAGCTCGACACGAAATAGGGGAGGCTTTTCCCTAGGGAGCGAACCCTATGGTGGTCGAACCCTATAGGCCAGACCCTAGGTTTATGCCTTATTCGGTCCTCTTTATTCGTCTTGGGGTTTCTTGATCAATTTTCATCATTTTCTCCTGATTCTTGACCATGTGAGAAGCTTCTCTTGTCATGGAGGATTTAAAGGAAAACCATTCTAGACCCTCACAAGTTTCCTTGCTTCTTTCTATGGTTCATGCTTGTTACTCCATCATTGCACTACTCAAACCTTGTCCAACACTAATTTCGATAATATGAAATAGTGTGCACCCTAGGAAACCAACCCCTAGGGTGGCCGAACCTTAGGGTGTCTAAGGGGGCACCTCAGTTTCTTCTTCCTTCTCCGTTCGTTTTCCTTATTTTCTTATTATTTCATTCTAGTAGTTCAAATCAAGTTCAATTGGTAAAGTTGTTGTCAAAATTTGTATTGAGGTGGGACCACCTAGGGGTGGTCGAACCCTAGAGGGCCATAACCCCATGTGTTCACCCTTTTGTACGTTTATTGCTTATCTCCTTGCGACGTCGAAAAATTAATTTTCTTCCTAAATGTGTTGTTTCTACCCTTTTTTGTAATTTCGTTATGTCGATTAATTTAAAGGGTGAGATTTTAAGAAAAGATTAACATAAACGCCGATGAATTTGAAAAATGTTGATTCTAGTGATGTGCCCAATTAGACAAAATCGTCAGTTGGTATAAATTTAAATGGATTTACCAACTCATCTAGATTTTGGGGATTTTCGCAATATGGCCTAATATATGACTCCGTAAAATTGATCTTGAAACTGAGATTCATAGAGTTCGGGAGATTTCTTAAGCGAGGGGAAGGTGTTAGGCACCCCCCGACTTCCGTGAAAATACGGTTACCGCATCTTGTTGTTTTCCTAAATGTGAAGTGTGTGTATGTTTGAGAAAGCCTTTGATATTTTCTTAAGTGCATTGATTTTATAAGTTGTTCTAGGCCTTGTTTTAGCCTAGGAGTGCAATTGTTTGATTTTAATTTGAGTTTGAAGAAAAAGCCTTTTGAGACAAGGTCTTGGAAAACTTGGTGTTTTTGCACTATTTTTGTTGCTTGATTTTATCCCTAAGTCTAGCCCAAAGGGATTTGTATTTTATAAGATCTTCATTATTTTGATTTGAAAATCGTATTTTTTAGGTGATAATACATAAAATAAAGCATAAAAGGGTCGAGCCACCCGTGGGCATGCAAGCCATCTATGTAGACCTGAGCACCTATAATCACATTTTTTATTATCATGGGGCCTTAAATCCATTCTCTCGGGACAAGGCCCTCGAAGTCGTTTTAAGGCCCGAAATTACATGTACAATGATCGAATAATAACTTTACAACCGAAATCGCATTCATCATAGGAATTAAGTCAAGATCCAATTCGTGAACCTCGACTCCAATATTCCTAGGCGCACATTATAATATATATTGAAAAGAGTAAAAACATTCTCCCGTAACCCTATCTTCTAGATTGCAATATCGAAGTCAACATTTCGAGGGACTATGTGTATTAATGAGATCTATGGAAAGGGACTTATAGTCTAGGATATAAATTCGTAAATCTAAATGCCTTAGATTCGTGCAATGCCACAATTGGGATTTACATGAAAGCATATTAAAAATGTATCCTAAAACCGCTATCAGGTGATTAAATTGTTAAAATCCTAAGCGCGATTAATTAGGACCTCCTCCCCACTAGATATGGATCTAGGGTTTTTCGTAGTGTTCAAAATCGATTGAAAACATTGAAAATGACTAGATCTAACCTAGATATGAGCCAATCTAACATAAAGGTTCAAGCTTTGAAGCTTTAGAACAGGTTAAGGGATAGATATATAAAAAGTTTTCTGTTTTATTACTATAAAATAAAAACTGAGATAACTTTCTACCGACGATTTTGAAAAATGAGTAAGTGGAGGTCTATGTAATAAGCCAAACTTACAACAAATACTTCATAAAACCCCCCTCCATTTATCACAATTCACTTGGCTTCACTAAACACATTTTTAATAACATTTATTCATCATTAATATTATAACTCGCAATATTAACAACCAGATCATTCCTAAGAAAGAGGGGACTTTCCGATAAGTATTTCTTCTTATTGGCGTGCAATTAGATGACCAAACTCTTTTCTCGATAGAATTTTCTAGACATTGTCAATAATATAAATAATAATATGAATAACTGTGTCGTCTCATTTATTGATTTAATAATATAAAATATTGTGCAGATGATACTATGATAATAATTGAATCAATAATATGTGATACTATGCAACAACTACTGTTGCAATAATTGAATAAAACTGAGTGACTTCTCACGTAAGCATCAATAATCAAAGACATTGTACAATACCGTGTGCTACTGCGCGTATTACTGTACTTTTATCATCGGATATTTCAACAGTTAACGGTAAAAGTTTTGCCATTATTTTTATAAAAAGGTTATTTCTGTCACTTTCTATATTCGACAGTAATTCCGTTGTGGGATCCACCAATGATTGTGTCGTCGTACGGATATTCCCTGATAAAACGAATATTTTTCAACCAAACGAATATTTTATGGCAATTCGCTTACTTTGCAAAATTTATAAATATTACCCACAACTATAACATTATATCAAATCCACACCTTATTATTATTCAAAATAATATTTAGAGAAAATTAAATCTTTATTCATAAAAGTTGGGGTCTTACAACCTTCTCTTCTTATGAAATTTCGTCCTCGAAATTGGTGTACGTACCTGGTATATCGAAGAGGTCAGGATACTTTGTTTTCATTTTAAATTCTAACTCCCAGGTCATTTCCTCAATATAGTGGTTTCTCCACAAAACCTTGACTTGAGGTATAACCTTTGAGCGTAGAATATGTTTCTTCTTATCCAAGATTTTAATAAGTACTTCTTCATATGTTAAATCTTCCGCTATCTCGATCGTCTGGTTCTAATTCAATAATGTGGTTCGGGTCTTCCACATATTTGCGTAACATAGATATGTGAAAAACGTTATGAACACGAGACATACTTGGCGGTAAGGCGAGTCTATAGGCCACAGTTCCTACTCGATCGAGAATTTCAAATGTCCCGATGAATCGAGGATTAAGCTTTCCAAATCTCGTAACTCCTTTCCATGGAGCAACATGTAACAACACGTGATCTCCAACATTGAATTCTACGTCCCTTCGATGAAGATCAGTATAACTCTTTTGTCGATCTTGTGAGGTTTTATACGTTGTCGGATCATTTGAATCTTTTTCGTTATCATGCGTACCAATTCCGGTCCCAACAACGTTACTTCACCCACCTCGTCCCAGCATACTGGAGAACGACACTTGCGCCCATACAACACCTCAAATGGAGCTATGCCTATACTTGCTTGATAACTGTTGTTGTAGGAGAATTCTACTAATGACAAGAACTTGTCCCAACTTTCTTTGAAGTCTAGGACATAGAGTCTTAATAGATCTTCAAGAGTTTGAATAGCCCTCTCTGACTGTCCGTCCGTCTGAGGATGATATGCCGAACTGATACGTAAATTCGTGCCCATAGCTTTCTACAAACTAACCCAAAATCGTGAAGTAAATCTTGGGCCTCGATCAAAAACTATGGATACTGGCATACCATGCAGTCTTACAATCTCATTTATGTATGTATGAGCAAGACGTTCAAGTGAATAAGTTTCTTGTATGGGTAAGAAATAAGCAGACTTGGTTAACCTATCGACAATGACCCAAATAGCATATATGCCTTGAGAAACCTTGGGAAGACCAGTAACGAAATCCATGTTAATGTTCTTCCACTTCCATTATGGAATTTTAAGTGGTTGATGTGGATCTTTTGGTACTTGATGCTCCACCTTGACACGTTGACAATATAAACACCTTGAGATAAACTCCGCTATTTTTCTCTTCATATTGCTCCACCAAAATGTATGTCGAAGATCACGATACATTTTGATACTCCGAGGATGAATTACAAATGGTGTGTTGTGCGCCTCTATCATGATTTTATACTTCAAATCAGAATTGTTAGGAACACAAAGTCTGGAGTTGACTCGAAGTATTCCTTCTTCATCGATTCTTACTTTCGGAATAGCACCTTCTTGTACTTTCTTCCTCATATGCATCAGCTTCGGGTCTATAGCTTTAGCAGCTTTAACTTTATCAATTAAAGTCAATTCTACTCGTATATTTGACATTATCACGTGGGTCCCTAAAGTCTTTAACTCTATCTCCATCCTTTTTAAGTCATACAAAATGGGCCTTTGCATTGATAATATCGCACTCGTACCTGCATATGATCTTTTACTCAACAATTAGCTACCACGTTCGCTTTTCCAAGACGATATTGAATGGTATGATCGTAATCTTTTAACAGCTCGAGCCAACGTCATTGCCGCATGTTGAGTTCCTTTTGGGTGAAGAAATATTTGAGGTTTTTATGATCCACATAGATCTCCACTTTATCCCTATACTGGTAATGTTTCCATATCTTTAGCGCGAAAATGACTGAGGCCAACTCTAGATCATGAGTAGGATAATTTCTCTTATATTCTTTGAGTTGTCGTGAGGTGTAGGCTATGACTTTCCCATATTGTATGAGAACACATCCTAAACCTTTTTCTGAAGCATCGCTGTAGATGACAAATCCCTCCGAACCAGATGGTATTGTCAGAACATGTGTTGAAATGAGTCTTCTCTTGAGTTCTTGAAAACTCATCTCACATTCCCCGCTCCAATAGAATTTTGTATCTTTTCGAGTCAACTGAGTTAATGGAGTAGCGATTCGAGAAAATCCTTCCACGAATCTTCGATAATAACTAGCTAAGCCCAGAAAGCTACGCACTTCGGTTACTGACTTGGGTTACTCCGAGCTTTGTATTGCTTCAATCTTTGTCGGATCAACTGATATTCCATGATTTGATATCACGTGCCCAAGGAATGCTACTTCCTCAAGCCAGAACTCGCATTTCTTCAACTTGTCATATAGCTTATTTTCACGAAGCTTTTGGAGTATCAGCCTCAAGTGTTGCTCATAATCTTCACGACTTTTGGAATATATGAGGATGTCATCAATAAAGACAACCCCAAAATGATTCAAATATTCCTTGAATACTTGGTTCATCATATCCATGAAGGCAGCAGGAGCATTAGTCAATCCAAAAGACATGACTAGAAATTCGTAATGCCCGTACCAAGTTCTGAAAGTAGTCTTTAGAATGTCATCAGTTTTAATCTTTAACTGATGATATCCGGAACAAAGATCAATATTTAAAAAGAATTTATCATCTTGCAACAGGTCAAACTAGTCATCAATGCAAGACAACAGGTACCTATTTTTTACGGTGATATGATTCAACTCCTGATAGTCAATGCAAAGTCGCATACTCCCATCTTTCTTCTTTACGAATAGAACAGGAGCACCTCAAGGAGAAGTACTAGGACGAATAAAATCGATGTCTAAAAATTCCTACAGTTAAGTTTTTAACTCCTGAAGTTCAATAGGAGCCATTCGATATAGGGTTTTGAAAATGGGTTTTGTACCGGGTTCAAGGTCAATACAAAACTCGATTTCACGCTCTAGGGGTAAACCAGGAACTTCTTCAGGGAATACGTCAGGAAATTTATTAACAGTAGAAATATCATTCAAATCTGACGTATTTTTGTTTAAATTCGTGACATGGGCTAAAAAAGCTTGACATCTATTTTTTAATAAACGAATGGCTTTATGGCTTGATGTGACAGTGATTGAATTTAGTGGTTTAGTTTCTTGAATTCGCATAATAGGTTGGTTAAGAATACGAAAGCTAACAACCTTACAAAAATAATCAATTTTAGCACGATGAATAGTTAACCAATCAATCCATAAAATCACATCATATGCAAGTATTTTCAAAGAGGTAAGATCGACAAGTAATGTGAGGGTGCCGATTTGAATCAAACAAGATTTATAAACAGTAGATGTAATGAAGGTTTCTCCCAATAGAGTTTCAACAGATAAGTCAAAGTCTAATTTTTCTGGAGTCAAATTTAAACGTTGAGCGCAAGTAGGTGAAATAAAAGAATGGGTTAAACTGGTATCAAATAAGGTATAGACTTTGCAAGAGTTTATGATTAGCTTACCCGTAATAACTTCATTCGGGTTCCTCGCTTTTTGGGAGGTCACGACAAACGCTCTCCCTCGAGCTAAATGACCTTCCTTTCCGCATTTGTAACACACTTTGGGTTGCTGCGTACAATTTTGACTGATGTGTCCTTCCTGTCCGCATTTGTAGCATAAAACCAGTGGTCGTTCTCCTTCCTTGAAAATGGGTGTTGGTACTGCTGTCTTTCCATCATTGTTGAATCTCCTCTTTTTGAAATTTCCACTTCTATTATCTTGGTCAGGATTATCACCGAAGTGGTTACCATTTCTGGCATGATGATTTCTTCCATATTTTTTATCACCGCTTCGATGACTGCTACCACTGATATTATCGTATTTTCAGCTGCTATCTTTTGGTTGGGCTGACTCATTATCGCGCTCCAATAACTGAGCCCTATTCACAACATCTGAATACAAGTAAAGTTTGTGAGAAATGAGATATTGACGTATTTTGGGTTTCAAACCTCGCAGAAACATTCGCGTCATTCGCTCCTCATTATCAACCAAATGGGATGCAAATCGGGATAAGTCGACAAACTTAGCTTCTTATTGCGATACGGTAATATTATTTTGCTCCAGCTTGATGAATTCTACCTCCTTCATGTGACGAATAATTTCAGAAAAGTACTTGTCGTTGAACAATTATTGGAACTTCTCCCAAGACATCTTTAGTGCGGAAGGTTGAGTACGTTTTACAGATTTTCACCAATAATATGCCTCTCCTCACAACATGAAAGTGGCAAAGGGAACCTTTTTCTCCTCGGAGCATCCCAAGACATCAAATATCTTAGTGATCGGCTTAATCCACGTCTCTGCCTTAAGTGGTTATGGCTTTTCCAAAAACTCCGGTGGTCCCAGCTCCTTGAATTGCTTAGCGGTGACCAGCCAAGAGTTGCCATTGTCTCCACCTACATTTTGAACAGGAATCTCTCTCGTTTGGTGTTGTATGAATTGCAGAAAGCTCCTAAACATCTCATCGTTCATCATTTGGTCGGTGTTGTTTACATGAGGATTATTGCCTTCCTGATGCACATTATCCTGGTTATCGATCAGCGGTGTCTCAACGGTCTCATATGCTTCATTGCTTGTCTCAAAATACCTTCAACTCGTCTATAAGAGATCTTAAGTAAACATCTAAGTTTATTCTAGGACTTTTGGGACCAGGAACCACGAGTGAAAGAAACAAGTATGTTTGTTTTATACACATCCAAGGGGGCAAGTTGTACGGAGTAACAATCACAGGCCAATATGATTATGAAACAAATGAGTTATCGAATGGGTTGAAACCACAGCGGATAATCCAAGCCTCACATTTCTACATTCTAAAGCAAACTCAGAATATGCTAAGTTGAAATCTTTCCAAGCATACCCATCAGTGAGGTGGTTTAGTTCTCCATCTTTAGCTGGATATTTCGCATGCCAAGTCAAATGTTCAACTGTTCTTAAAAATATGTACAATCTTTTTAGCTGATGTGTAATTGGAAAATACCATAAAATCTTCGAAGGTATATTTGTTTTCTTTATAGTTAAACTCTCTTTATTACGCCCGGACTAATCATGATTGCAAAACGTGCACCTTGTCCTTTGTTCATTTTCCTTATAAAACAATATCTAATCTGTAACACCCCGAACCCGCTACATGTTCGAAGTGCCACACGCGACAAATCCAAAGACCCACAAGGCAACAATATCAATAGCGTAGCCTAAACGAAAACACAATAATGAAACTAACTTGAAACCAAACAGTCTTTCATTTACAAATTTACACTAAGATTCAATAACTAAATACTGAAAACATAACTTTGGAGACATAACTCCATTAAACAAAAGTCTTATCATAATTCTAAAATATTCCTAAACTTCTTCAACAAAAATATCTTCCGGTCTTCCACAAAAGTGCCACAATGCTCGGTTCTTAACAAGTTTCCTTTAGAAATTATGTAAGGGTGAGCGATGAAGCCCAGTAAATGATAATCTTTACTATTTAGGTGAATCAAGTACAATTTGTAAAACATTTTTTTTTTCAAAATAAATTTTTTCAATTTAATAACAATAGTAAACATACTTTTCAAAAATAATATATTCTTGTTCGATAACAATAGTCAATATATACATTCAAAACCAAAACCACACTACAAGAAAAAAGCTTAAGTCCGACGGAATATTCCCTCGGAAATAAGCCTATTTAGTCGGAAAGAGATTATTTTCGACGGAAACTTCGGTCGTATATATACGCGTCGAAGATAAGATCCGTCAAAAACTCCGTCGGTACTGTCTTATCTTCGACGAACTTATCACCGACGAAAATGCGTCGAAAATAAGCTATTTACAACTGAATAAATAGGACGAAACTTTTCGTCGAGTATAATATTTCTTATTTTTGACGGATCTATTCCCTTGGAAATAAGGTATTTTCGACTGAATATTAAAATAAACGGGTATTTATTTAAAATGGCTGATTATTAATTCTGACGAAATGTGCGTCGGAGATAACTTAGTTCCGACGGATATAGGCCCTCGGAATTAACTTATTTCTGACTGAAAATTAAAATATAACAATATTTAGTAAAAATTGGGTGATTATTAAATCCGACGGAATATCCGTCGGAAATACCTTATTCCGTATAAAATAACTGTATTTTTTTTAAATACAGATTTAAAAAGTTTAGTTTCCAGGTGTTTAAACCCATTTATGTGCCTGTAACCTGTCACAACCCAATACATAATAATATAAACTTGTATCTCACATTCAAATATTCAACGTAACGCTAAAACGTAATATCCACCAAAACGTAATATCCAACTCATTATCATTCACATTCAAATATCTACCAAAACGTAATCTTCAACTTATTATCATCAACACTACTGAGCTAATCAATTACAAATATAATCTAATGTTCCATAAATGATAAATAATATAATTTACAATACTTGTACAGACACGCAATTAGACACTACATATACAAATATTCTACAATAACATGAATACAAATAAACTATAAACTAGCAAATGTATCATCATTGGGTGGAGGTGAACGACGCTGCTCTGGTGTATGGAAATTAGAGTCGTGCGTCCGCTCGTCATCGCCAGTGCCACCCTGTTGATAGAATTAAAAATATAAATCATTAGTCTGTATATATATATATATATATGTGTGTGTGTGTGTGTGTGTGTGTGTGAGAATTAACAAACTAGCTAGCCTTAATTAAAAAAACATAAACAATAAGAATACCTGAGTAGGTGGGGGCAGACGAAAAGCCTCCTCCAAGAGGGTAATCACCATCCGGAGTATCTCAACGTTCCAAGCATCGAACTGCTCCCGTGGTAATCACGTACTCTCTGCAGAGGCCCCGGCTATAATATCTTGAGAAATCTGGTGAAGACGAGAACTGAAAGGCAACTGCTAACGTCGAAAGACCGAGTCGGTACGGAACCTATCCAACACGGCCCCTATCAGCCGCCGAAAGATATCTTTATCCAAGCCAGCGCCCGAATGAGATGGTCCGACATGTGCTCTTGGACACTGGCGCTGGCTGGAGCCTATAAAGAGATACAAATTCAATTACTAATAATAATTTATATAATGTGATAAATTCGGATAATTTCGTGAAATATAATAAAATATTACCTCCATGAAGTGTATATGCGGGTATCCTCTACAGACCCAACACTCGATATCTGTCGGTACTGCTAGTAGGGGGATCTTGAGACGTGACCCATAGTCTCAGCTCCTCATCCCGATCTAATACTATATTGGGAAGAGGGGTGGCAGAATCTAGCGGCTCAGAACCACTCCTAATAGCCTCCAGCTCAGCTATACACTCGTCCCGAAGCCTCTAAAATCGGTCCTGTAATGTATTTCGTATACGTATGTTAATTATATCATTTTATGTACGATTGAATATTATTAAAAGTTAAATAGTAAGATGAGTTTTACCCGTATAGCTAAAGCTACCCGAGACAAAGCACGCTCGTCCTTAGGCATATGGGCTCGATCCCAAAGCTCTAGAATGGTAGGATCTCGGCCCAAGGTCCTCCCCAATGCCTAATAAAAACATTCATAAAATAGGTATTAAGTATTTGTGTGAGAACTTGATGCCTAAATAACTAAATACAACGCACTTACCGTCTTCGCCTCCTCGAACGACTGAGAACCAGTGGCCTATACTATCCGGAGCTGACCACAGTTCTTCTTCGCCTGCTCAAATTTTTTCTTGAAGTCATCAGCCTCCTAGTGCGCACACATAGCCTCCCAGGCTAAATCGGAGACTATGCGGGGCTGATGATCTCTGATGGTGGTCCCGAGCTGGTTCTTAACTATCTGGGCTGCCCTCTGTCGCATCTCATATGTCCAACGAATTATTCCCTCGAAAATATACTAATATCGACAGAATGTAGTGCGTCAGAAATAATTCCGTCGGAATTAGCCTCTTTTCTTGTAGTGTCAATAATTACAAACTAAAGTTCGAAAATGATTTCAATATCTTCAATAAATTCAATATTTCTTTTAATCCACAACCATGACGACTATGGTTACAGCGGCCCTGTAACACAGCCCAATGGTTCGATAATGTCAATGATATGCCCTTAATAACGTATCTTATCATGCATGTGCCCCGAAAAATGCCCCCCGAAGGGTATCTAAAGATGTGCGCCTTAGTAGGTCCTAAATTATTCCGGAACTAGCTTAAACAATAACGTTTCTGTACATAGTCAGACTGAGGTTTCTAAAAATAATTTCTCAATATTTTCAATATTCAAAATTATACTTATTTCACAGTTCCAAATCACATAATATCATTATCTAAATCAAAATTTTATTTTGATACTTGATCCGGGTTTTTAACAAAATATAAGTGTAACATTTTCATTCAAATGGAAGCCTTAAAATAAAGTATAACAATTTTTGAAATAATACATTTAGGCATCCGAATAGTTACTAAAGCATACATAATTATAAAAGAAAATTTCAAAATACTAAATAGCTCGAAAAGTCACTTACCTCGATATCGCTGAACAGAAATTTAATAGCCGATCAATTCTTAAATATAAATTTAGAACAATCAAATGTTATAAGGATACAATTCTATTATTTAACAGCTTTCTTATTTTGTTTTAAAATAACTATAAGTATATTTACAAAAATATTCTTTCAATATTTAATCCTTTTTCAAACAAATATTACTATTATGCCAAAATAATAATCTAAATACAAAATAATAATTTAAGCTACAAAAATAAAGACAATGCAAAATACTAATTACGAATAAAATAATGCAAAAATATCAAATTTAACTAACAAACTAAATACAATATTCAAAATAATAACAATACAAAAAATTACGTAAGAAATATACCCGAAAATACGAGTTTCACAGTCTGTCTACGCACTCGAAGCCAAAATTTAACTAAATAGGTTTTTATAAAAAAAAATTCTTCCACAACAAAGTCTTTCTCAAAATTGGAGGCCTTATTGTTAGTGAAAGAAACAAAAGGGCTAAGCTCTTCTATTTATACACTTAGGAAAGGGTAAAGGTTTCAAATTTAAAAGATGTGGGACTTGGGTCATTATATTACCTCCCCCTTAAAAAAAATTTGGTCCTCCAAATTTCCAAATCATAAAAATAACACTAATATTGTATGATAAAAAAAAATTTATTTAATTATTAATCATATATAACAAAAGTATTGCATACCTTAATATTAGTTGCCTGAAAGTTGAAACACGCATCCTCGAGTTAGCCTTGGACTTGATATGTTTATTCCTCCTTCCTTGTATCTCCTTTTTGTGGAGGGTTCTTGGGACATTGTGCAATTTTATGACCTAACTCTCCGCAATGAAAGCACGTACCCGTGTGCCAATGGCATTCTTTGTATGGGTGGTTCCTTCCACATCTCCCACATTTCAATTTATCCTCTTAGTTTACTTGATTTCCCTGAAATCTACCATTTTAGGTATTTATCTTTTTTGTAGGTCTCCCATGGATCGACTCTTCCCTGGAAGGTTCCTCTCTCTTTCGATTGGCATTCTTCCCATTTTCAATCTCTATTAGCCCCTTCTCAATAACCAATGCCTTATGGAGTACCGCATCATATGTGTGTAGCTCAAAAGACGAAACGACATGCCTTATGTCGACCCGTAACCCATCATCTAACCTACGGGCTTTTGTCACCTCATCTAATACTAAGTTAGATGCATATTTAATGAGCTTCGCAAACACGTCTTCATATTCAGCAACTATCTTGTTCCCTTGTTCTAGCCTAATAAATCCCCTCTCTTTTTCTGCTCGGATCATTCTAGAAAAGTACTTATTGGTAAGTGTCTCTTTGAACATGGTCCAAGTGTAGGGTTAAGGATCTCCCTATTCAGAATTTCCCTCTTTCTTCCTTTTCTCCATAAGCCACCAATCATAAGCTCCACCCTAAAGTTGGTAAACAGCCAATGTCACCTTATTAGTTTCAGTACTCCCTAGCAAATAAATTGTCTTTTCCATTTCTTGAATCTACCTTTCTACAATAGCAGGATCCGTATCTCATTCGAAGATTGGTGGGTTTAATCGCTTGAATTCCGCTACTATACTACATTGACCAAACTGTTGATTCTATACTAGCTACACTAAGGTATGAACGAACTAAGTCATACCATCAGCGCCACCATTGTTGTTAGTAGGGTTATTTCTTCTAGGAGACATTTTCTACACAATAAGGCAATTCCCACTAAACAACACTATATAAATGAATTTTGAAATATCCAAGTTTATTTAACAAACAAAATACTATTTTATGAAAATTCACGTTCAGAAAGTAAACTAACAACTAACAAGACAATAAAAATACTTTTCACCATATTTTATGTCACACTCCAAAATTCTTAAATATAGTCAAGACTATCCCCACAGTTAACTCCTAGAATCACTCCCCAAGAAATGTGTGGGTTTTAAGACCCAACACACTTTGATACCACCTCCGTAACACTCCTAACTTGCTACATGTTCGAAGTGCCACACGCCACAAACCCAAAGACCCGCAAAGCAACAATATCAATAGCGCAGCCCAAACGAAAACACAATAATGAAACTAACTTGAAACCAAACAGTCTTTCATAAACAAATTTATGCTAAGATTCAATAACTAAATACTGAAAACATAAATTTTGAGACACAGATCTATTAAACAAAAGTCATATCATAATTCTAAAATATTCCTAAACTTCTTAAACAAAAATATCTTCTGATCTTCCACAAAAGTGCCACAATGCTCGAATCTTAACAAGTTTCCTATAGAAATTATGTAAGGGTGAGCGATGAAGCCCGGTAAATGACAATCTTTACTATTTAGGTGGATCAAGTACAATTTGCAAAATATTTTTTTTTTAAATAACTTTTTTCAATTCAATAATAATAATAAACATACTTTTCGAAAATAATATATTCTTGTTCGATAACAATAGTCAATATATACATTCAAAACCAAAACCAATAATTACAAACTAAAGTTCGAAAATGATTTCAATATCTTCAATAAATTTAATGTTTCTTTTAATCCACAACTATGACGACTAAGGTTACAGCAACCCCGTAACACGGCCCAATGGTTAGATAATGTCAATGATATGCCCCTACTAAGGTATCTTATCATGCACGCACCCCCCAAAGGGTATCTAAAGGTGTGCGCCTTAGTAGATCCTAAATAGTTCCAGAATTAGCATAAACACTAACGTTTATGTACATAGTCGGACTGAGGTTTCTAAAAATAATTTCTCAATATTTTCGATATTCAAAATTATACTTATTTCACAGTTCCAAATCACATAATATCATTATCTAAATCAAAATTCTATTTTGATACTTGATCCTGGTTTTTAACAAAATACAAGTGTGACATTTTCATTCAAATGGAAGTCTTAAAATAAAGTATAAAATTTTTTGAAGCAATAAATTTAGGCATCCGAATAATTACTAAAGCATACATAATTATAAACAAAAATTTCAAAATACTAAATAGCTCGAAAAGTCACTTACCTTGATATCGCTGAACATAAATTTAATAGTCGAACAATTCCTAAATATAAATTTAGAACAATTAAATGTCATACCTGAAAATACGGGTTTCACAGACTACCTATGCACTCGAGGTCAAAATTTAACTAAGGAGGATTTTATAAAAAAAAAAAAAAAAAAAAAAAAAAAAAAAAAAAACCCTCCCACAACAATGTCTTTCTCAAAATTGGAGGCCTTATTGTTGGTGAAAGAAACAAAAGGGCTAAGCGCATCTAGTTATAGACTTAGGAAATGGTAAAGGTTTCAAATTTAGAAGATGTGGGACTTGGGTCATTACACAATCGTTCGGATATGCATCGATCTTTTGGTATCCAAAACCAAACTTCTTCAACATTTTCTTACAGTAATAGTAGTTATCAGACAATTTTTCACCATTAGGAAACATACTTTTAATGGCCTTCAACAGCGAATCAAAACACTCATGGCTCATGTTGTGATCAGCCTTGATTTTAAGTAATGTTGTCACTGCAGACAATGTTGTGTCGTATAACAACTTAAAGAACATTTTGGCATCAGAATTCATAGGTTGCTCTCTACCTTGTTCCCAATCAAAATTCGGCCTTGCAATATCAAGAACCATTTCATTCATACGATGGGTACTACTGCCCGAATTGTGTACAATCTCTTCTCTGCCATATGCCCACCAGCATTCTTTGTAACTTTTCATGAACCCATAAACAAGTAAATGATAATTTACCATGTCTCTATCCATATAATTTATATTCTTACACTTCAAACAAAAGCATCTTATCTTGTACTGACCATTCACACATTTCGGGTGACTATATGCATACTCCTGAAACACTTGACAACCAGCTCTAAATTCAGTTGTAGCATCTATTTGGGCACTTAAATTTCGTCGGCTCATCTAACTACGGTCTAAATAAAGGTCCATGATACCATGGTACCATGGTACCTACTACAGACAATATTAGCTTATTAATATATAGAATGGTCAGACTCTCTAAGCATACTTGTAAGCATATGACTTGAGCATACTTGTAAGCATATGACTTGAGCATACTTGTAAGCATATGATTAACATTTAAGCATACTTGTAAGCATATGACTTGAGCATATTTGTAAGCATATGACTTGAGCATACTAGAAGAATGGTGGCCCCTTGATGCTCCACTCCCTTCTAGTTCCCCGTCGTGGCCTTCCCATTATATATTTTGTGTTTCTTGACAATGGACTACATATTGGTTGGGAGCTCGTTCTGAAAGAGTATATTGAATTTGTACCTATTGTTAATTCTGTTAATTTGGGTTGATAATATAAATCGATATATTGTCAAATGAGTTCAATACTTGTCAACTGAGCTCAGTAATTGTTTATTTTAGTCAGACCTTTCATTATCAAATGCACTACTAAGTAATATATAATTTAGTCAGACTTTTCATTGTCAAATGAGCTCAATACTTGTTTATTTTCCAATGGAAATCTCATGAGCTTTATCATAATGATCATTATGCATCCATCAATGATCAAGAGCAATGAACAATGATTTTGGTTGGCTACCTTAATTTTTTATATTTTTTATGGAAGCAACTGTATGTTAATATTTAATTTGAGATGGGTGAAAAAATAGATCTAATGACATAAATAGATCTAATACCCTCTTAGTACCATACAAGATAAAATGAAAAAAAAACTAAGGTTAAATTTTACATTAGTCAAATGAAACAAACAATTGGATATATCATGCATTATATCCTCAAGAGGAGAGAGAAAGACCATTAAATTAGCAAGAAAGAAAAGAAAAGACCCAATCAACATAGAATCATCCGATCAACACACAACACATTTTTAATTTAATAATACTACTAGAAACAAGCACCCATTATTATTACAGTCAGAAAGTTCCTCCTCCTTCAGACAAACACCACCCAAACACAAAAAATTCAAATTCCAAATTCCAACCGAAAAATCTCAACAAAACAGGGCACCAAATTGAGAAATGGAGTGAAACTCTGTGCAAAAAACCCACCAAATTGAAGAGAACTACTGCTTCTCTAAGAAAATCATTACATTTATGAAGAACAAAACAAAATATATACTATCAACAATTACTATCACTTTGAGAAAGAATAATGTAAATTAAACCAAATATATAAAACAAACAGTAGAAGTTGGCATACAAATCCCAAAATTGGATAAAATTATTTAATAATGGCATGCATACCTGAATAGAAGGGAGGCGGCGACGGCGGCAGTAGTTAGCGGCTCCCTCCCTTCCCTCTTCTTACCTCTTCTCCCTCTTTCTTTCCTTCTTCCTTCTCCCTATTTGTTTCCTTCGTTTCTAGTTTGCTCGACTGCCTAGTTCTGATTAGATTAAAAATGATTAGCGAATGCTTTTTGCGACCGTCTGCGGTAGTCATTTTTTAATGATGTGGATGAAATAGCGACCTCTTTCTCCCCCCCCCCCAACATTTGTTCCAAATTTATGGTGTGATATTTACATCAGCGACTGATTAGCGACTAAGTGAAATTGTGGTCGCTAATATCAGTCGTTATTAATAGCATTAGCGACCGAATAGTGCGGTCGTAATTACTCTTAGTTGCTGTTGGGCCATTTTCTTATAGTGTGTTGCTCAGGAATTGTTGTGATAGCTTTATATGTTTGCTCTCAGCTTGCACTTGAGTAATTTGTTGTTGTAGAATCGTTGAGGTGACTTAATATACTCGCTCCTAACTCTGTGCTTTTTATTTGGATATGTTATCGTCGGGATGAAATTATGTTTTGCCCACATGTAGGGATTAGTAAAAGGAAAGGAAATTTCGGGTGTCCACACTCGTCCATTTATTTCCGACTTGTTCATTTATTTTCCCCTTTTCCGTCTTTCATTCAATTAAATTGAAGTAATTTTAAATAAACCAGACATATCGGGACGGCTTGCAGCTTGGGTTATGGAGTTAATTCAGTGTGTTCTGGAATATCATCTTCAAACAACGATTAAAGGTCAGGCCTTGGCCGACTTTGTGGTGGAGTGTTCTTTCTCTGAACTCAACTTTGCGAATAAGGTAGAAGTAGTGGTGGGTTCGGTCTCGGATATTCAACCAGTTCACACTTTATGGTTATTGTATATAGATGGGTCGACAACTTCAGATGTCAGTGGGACAGGAGTAATTCTAACCAGTCTCGAAGGTTTTAAGGTGCAGCAGGCTATTCGCTTCGGTTTACGATTGACAAAAATTTTTGAGGTACAGAGGCTTGTCATCTTCAGCTACTCGCAATTGATGGTCAATCAGATTTCAGGAGAATACGAGGGTCGGGGGGCAAGGATGACAAAGTACTTAGCCGAAGTCCGGAATCGACTGTACTACTGTAATTTCTCTACTTTTCAGGGACTCGATCGGTCGAATAACACAGTTGTTGATGCTTTGGCCAAGCTAGCTACGACGGATGTGAGTTCTTTTAGTGGGTCAGTGTGACGCCCCCAAAATAGGTCCACACAACCCATTTTGAGTCGCCAAAAATAATATTACTGACGCGAACTTTCCTATTACAACTATTGAACTGTCGTGCAAAATACGACGACACATATACTGTGAGTTTCAATGCAAATATTGTAACGTATATAATACGAAAATATTCATACTCAAATTCACCTTATTTGGTTCACCAAAATCAACTATTAAATGATGTATAAAGTACGTCACACATATTTTAAGTTCTTAGTACAATTATTATATCACACTGTTCTATAACTTGATGGGGATTGCGACTAATTCGAAACACTACTTTATACCCATGTTCTCTCTGCTAGTCCCAACTACACTTTTATTTCCTGAAATGAATTGTGAAGCAAAAGGGTGAGAAAAAATAGTCCAGTAAAGAATATCATGACTTAAGATAATTAAATTATCAATAGCCTTCATCAATAATAAATCAGATATTTAGAACATATGGTAGATGATAAAAGTTTTCAACCATAATTGCAGCGGAATCAACAATCCATTAGAAGATTCAAGTAGAACATAATGTCTATTATCTTCTCCAAATTAAAAGTCCAACATCAATATTTTATTCTTGTAACACCAATCAACAGTTCTTCTTATACCCAAGCCAAAGAGAACTTTCACCACCTGTCTTTACCTGAAATACCAAAGATCATGGTATAGCAATTCACAGTTCATGTTTATAATTATGTCATTAAATTCATCTTTGCACTCTAGGCCAAAGATATTCAATTGTAACACCAATATTCATGCCAATTAACAGTCCATCTTTGCACTACGGGCCAAAGACATACAACTGTAAAACCATTAATCAACATTCCATCTTTGCACTATGGGCCAAAGACATAAAACTGTAAAACCAATAATCAATAGTCCATCTTTGCACTATGGGCCAAAAACATACAACTTGTAAGACCCCAAATTTTATGAAATAAAAGTATTCAATTTTTCTATTTAGCAGATGGTTAAATTAATAAAAAGTTAAAGTTAAGGGTGATATATGAATATTTTTCAAAATAAGCAAGTGGTTATAAAATATTCATTTTGTCGGAGAATATTCGTTTGGTCGTGGAATATTCTTTCTGTCGGAAAATATTCGTACGACGGCGCATCTATTTGTGGGCCCCATAACGAAAAGCGATTGGATGAAGAAAATGACAAAATTGAGTTTTTATAATTAACGGCGTAGTTGTTACCGTTAACACTGTTGGAATACCCGGTAGTTAAAATACAGTAATACGCGTTATTGCACAGTAGCACACGGTATTGCACAGTATTTTTAAAATTATTGATTCTTACGTAAGAAGGCACTACTCAATAATTGTTACAGTAGTTACTATTCAATATTTTATTTTATTGATTCAATAATTGTTGCGTTGATATTTTATATTATTGTTGTTTCAATAATTGTTGCTGCACAGTATTTTCTATTATCAGATCAATAATTCATATTATTTAAATAATATTATTAGATAGTATTATTGGCAATGTCTAGAAATTTCTGTCTAAGGAGAGGTTTGGTCATCTAATTGCGCGTTAGTAAGGAGAAAACCTTATTGGAAAGCCCCCTCTTTCCTGGGAACGGCCTGGTTGTCATAATTGTGACTCTGTAATATTATTTGTGAATAATTAATTATTGATTCATATGATAAGGAAATATTTATTTTATGTGAATATAAATGAGGGATATATTTTTGTGGTTAAAAATGAAGGAGTTAATGTTGAGGTTTTTATCAGTATTTTTGTCGGAATGGAGGTATTAAAAATTAGGGTTTTTGAGATATTTTGCGGGGGTTATAATTTTTAATCCAACCGTTGGATCGTTGTGATTTTTGGATATGTTATACATATATAAGTTGAGTATATGTCCATAAATTTTGAACCGTTAAAAATGAACGTATGATTTGTTATGAATTTTACGAGATGACTGGTTCAGAAATTATTGAAGTTTCAGAATTTATCATTTTGGTGGAAAATTCTAGAATTGGTGGGCCCCACTCTTGGTTGGTGAAGAAGTGTGCTGAGATTTTTATTCAAATGTGGTGGGTGGGAATAGTAGCAGGTAAAGCCATCAGGTTACAGGTTAAGTCTGCTTCGGCGTGCTAACATTTTCCTATAAATAGAGGGCTAAATTAGAATTAAAAATCACACCAGAAACAAGTTTTCTCTCTTTCTCTCTCTAGATTATTGAGTGTATTTAGATACTTGGTGAGTTGCTATTCATTAGTGCAAGTTTCTTTCAGTGTCATATCCGATATCCAGTCAGAAGTGCTGCTCTTTTGAGGTAAGGGATAGTAAGGGATGTTATATTCTTCATAATGATTGTATTCTTTCAATATCATTATACTGAAATATTGGTATGGATTTTATTGTGGAATTTTTACCTTTTTGAGTCGGGATTACTATTTACGTATACGACACTATTCACGTATACGGCACTATTCATGTATATGGCACCAGAAAACTGATTTTTCGGATATGAGTCATTTACACCAGTTTCATTCAAACAGTCACCACGAAAAGTCCACAAGGAATTTTTAGGTGATTATAATTTCTGTGTTTAGCTTACTTCCAGGGCTTCTTTTGATATAAGGCTCATCTCTTAACTCATTATACACAAAGAGTTATAGATTTTACAAAATCAAGTAGTAAACTAATTTTTTTGAAAATTTCCAAATTTTGCTCTTCATTTGATTTCTTGATTTCTCTCGTTTGATTCTTGTTTATACAAATTTTATCCATCAAAAACAAATATGTTTTATTCATATAAAATTCATAAAAACTTAACATCCATGTAATGCCTGAGAAATTCCACGTATTATTAAATGAATATATTAATAGAAATGAATATTTATTTAAATATAAATGATTTCGTGTTATTAGACGAGTTAACTCAATTATATTAAAGTGATTAACGCGGACTTGTAACAAACTAGTTGAATTGCCTTGTGCGGCACCGTGATGAGAAATAGTAGTGACTATATTGATTAGCGAAAGAATTGTTGAGGCAAACAATTAATTGATAACTATTAAAGAATATTGATTAATTGCAAATAATTATGTGATTTCATATAAGTAATGAACACACTCTTAGATTAGCAATGTCACTCATGTGGATAGTAATACATGTCATGTAAAACAAATATGGCAATAAAAGTTGACATTGGCTTGAAGCTAAACCAGTCTTTGTGACGCCCCCAAAATAGGTATACAACACCCACTCTGAGTCGCCAAATACATGGTACAGAAAGCAAACTACAACTTCAATAATATAATTGTCGTGCAAAATACGACAACACATATAATGAGTTTAAATACAAATATTGTCTTCTAGACAATATCCACACTCAAATAAGTCCTCATTACAATTATTCAAACACTATTTTACAGAAATAGTGAGGACTGCTAAAACATCTTTCTAGAACCATTACTCCATACCACGACTCGATCCTGTTATGCTCTCACCTCCTGAGAAGAAAACTGGAACAAACAGAAAAAGGGTGAGCTCAACTAGCCCAGTAAAGAATATTATGACTAAGATAATATACAACAAATTATCATTAGTCTTCAACAGGGAAAAATCTGATAAAATATAATAGACAACAAGTTTTAGATCAACAACTGCAGTGGAAACAGCAAACCATTAGAAGAGTCAAGTAGAGAATGAGTTCTACTATCTTCTAAGATTTAAAAGTCCATCATCAATATTTTATCCCTGTAACAACAATCAATAACCATCTTTAATCAAATTTTCATCTTTGCACTACAGGCCAAAGATATTCATTTGTATCACCAGTCGGTCATGTTCATCTCAACACCTGTTCATCTTTGCACTACGGGCCAAAGATATTCATCAGTTAATCATTCATCTTTGCACTACAGGCCAAAGATATTCAGTAATATCATCATTTAGGACTGAGGATGATGAAAAATATCTTAAAGAAAATGAATCCAGTGAGACAGAAGGACAGGGATTCGTATAACAGTTTATCCAAGATCAATAATACTTCATAATAATCAATTGTGAAATAGAATTCAAAAATAAAGATCAAAACATGGATACAATCAAAGATAGTAACCATAATAGACATCTTGGATAAAAAAAGAAAATTTTATTTTTCGGTGAATAGTGCCGTATTCGTGAATAGTGCCATATACGTGAATAGTAACTCCGACACAATAAGTTTTAAATTTGATAAAAAGTTCATATCAATATTTCAGCATAATGATATTGAAGAAAATAATATCATTTAAGAAGAAAATAATTTCATTTAAGAAGAAAATAATATCCCTTACCTCAAAATAACCGTACTTCTGATTGAATTTCGGATATAGTGCTGACAGAAACTTACACTGTATAGCAACACTCAAAGTATACTCACAAGAATACGCTCGATAATATAGAGAGAAAAAGAGAAAAAACTTATGAATTCTGGTGTGATTTTCAATTCTATCTTAGCCCTCTATTTATAGGAAAATGTTAGCACGCCGAAGCAGACTTGACCTGCAACCTGATGGCTTTACCTGCTACTATTTCCACCCACCACATTTGAATAAAAATTTCAGCACATTTCTCACCAACCAAAAGTGGGGCCCACCAATTCTAGAATTTTCTATCAAAATGATAAATTCTGAAACTTCAGCAATTTCTGAACCAGTCATTTCTTAAAATTCATAACAAATCATACGTTCATTTTTAACGGTTCAAAATTTGTGGATATATACTCAACTTATATATGCATAACATATCCAAAATTCACAACGATCCAACGGTCGGATTAAAAATTATAACCCCGCAATATATCTCAAAAATCTTAATTGATTTATAATACCTCTATTCCAACAAAAATACTGATAAAACACTTCAACATTAACTCCTTCATTTTTAATCACAAAATATATCCAACATTTATATTCACATAAAATAAATATTTCCTTATCATATGAATCAATAATTAATTATTCACAATTAATATTACAGAATCACATATATGACAACCAGGTCGTTCTCAAGAAAGAGGGGGTTTTTCAATAAGGATTTTTCTTTACTGACGCGCAATTAGATGACCAAACCTCTCCTTAGACAGAACTTTCTAGACATTGCCAATAATGTTATCTAATAATATTATTCAAATAATATGAATTATTGATCTGATAATGGGAAATACTGTGCAGTGATAATTATTGAAACAACAATAATATAAAATATCAATGCAGCAATTATTGAATCAATAAAATAAAATATTGAACAGTAACTACTGTAACAATTATTAAGTAGTGCATTCCTTCGTAAGAATTAATAATTCAAAAATACTGTGCAATCCGTGTGCTACTGTGCAACCACGCGTATTACTGTATTTTAACCACCGGGTATTCCAATAGTGTTAACGGTAATAACTACGTCGTTATTTGTAAAAACTCAAATTTGTCGTTTTCTTCATCCGACCGTTATCCGTTATGGGGCCCACAAATTGCTGCGCCGTCGTACGAATAGTCCCCGACAGAAAGAATATTCCACGACCAAACGAATATTTTCCGACACAATAAATATTTTATAACCACTTGCTTATTTTGCAAAATTTTTACATTTCACCCATATCCAAAGCATTATATCAAATTAATACCTTATTAATTTAGAATAATGAATAAAGAAAAATTCACTTTTATTTATAATAAATTGGGGTCTTACAACCTCCCCTCCTTATAAAATTTCGTCCTCGAAATTGACGTACGTACCTGGTGTTTCGAACAGGTAAGCGCACCTTGCTTTCATTTCCGATTCCAACTCCTATGTCATTTCTTCAATAGCATGGTTCCTCCACAAAATCTTAACTTGTGGTATAACCTTGGTGCGTAGGACATGCTCTTTCTTATCCAAGATCTTAACAGGTACCTCTTCGTACGTTAAATCTTTGGCTATCTCGTCTGGTTCTAACGCAATAATATGGTTCGGGTCTTTCACATATTTACGAAGCATGGATATGTGAAAAACATTATGAACACGAGACATACTTGGAGGTAATGCGAGTCTATAGGCCACATTTCCTATTCGGTCAAGAATCTCAAATGGACCAATAAATCTTGGATTGAGCTTTCCTCTCTTTTTAAATCTTGTAACTCCCTTCCATGGAGCAACACGTAACAGTACATGATCTCCAATATTAAACTCCACGTCCTTTCTATGAAGATCAACATAACTCTTTTGTCGATCTTGTGAGGTTTGAATACGTTGTCGAATCATTTGGATCTTTTCTGTAGTCATGCGTACTAATTCTGGTCCCAACAACGTTGCTTCTCCCACCTCGTCCCAGCATAATAGAGAGCGACATTTTCTTCCATACAACACCTCGAATGAAGTCATGCCTATACTTGCTTGATAACTGTTATTGTAGGAGAATTTCACTAATGGTAGGTACTTATCCCAACTCCCTTTGAATTCTAGGACACAGAGTCTTAATAGATCTTCAAGAGTTTGAATAGTCCTCTCTGATTGGCCGTCCGTTTGAGGATGGTATGCTGAACTAAATCGTAAATCCGTACCCATAGCTTTCTGCAAGCTAACCCAAAATCTTGAAGTGAATCTTGGGTCACGGTCCGAAACTATGGATATTGGCATGCCATGCAATCTCACACTCTCATTCACGTACATACGAGCAAGACGTTCAAGGGAATAAGTCTCACGTATAGGCAAGAAATGGGCAGACTTGGTTAATCTATCAACAATAACCCAAATCGCATCTATGCCTTGAAATACTTTGGGAAGACCTGTAACGAAATCCATAATAATGTGTTCCCACTTCCATTTCGGAATCTCAAGTGGTTGCAATGGACCCTTTGGCACTTGATGCTTCGTCTTTACACGTTGACAGGTTAAACACCTCGAGATAAACTCCGCGATTTCTCTCTTCATATTGTTCCACCAAAATATATGTCGAATATCATGATACATTTTGGTACTCCCAGGATGGATTGCAAACGGGGTGTTGTGTGCCTCCATCATGATTTTATGCTTCAAGTCAGAATCGTTAGGAACACAAAGTCTAGAGTTGAATCTAAGTATTCCTTCTTCATCGATTCTCGCTTCTAGAATAGCTCCTTCTTCCACTTTCTTCTTCATACGTATCAGCCCCAGGTCCGTAGCTTGAGCAGCTTTAACTTTATCGATTAAAGTCGGTTCTACTAGTATATTCGCCATCATCATGTGGATCCCTGGAGTCTTTAATTCTACCTCCATCCTTTGCAAGTCATACAGAATGGGCCTTTGCATTGACAATATCGCACTCGTACTCACATATGATCTTCTACTCAATGCGTCAGCTACTACGTTCTCTTTTCCTGGATGATATTGAATAGTGTGATCGTAATCTTTCAATAGTTCAAGCCAACGTCGTTGCCGCATGTTGAGTTCTTTTTGGGTGAATAAATATTTGAGGCTTTTATGGTCCGTATAAATCTCCACTTTCTCCCCATACAAGTAGTGTCTCCAAATTTTCAACACGAATACGACTGCTGCCAACTCCAGATCATGAGTAGGATAATTCCTCTCATATTCTTTGAGTTGTCGCGAGGCATAGGCTATGACTTTCCCATGTTGCATGAGAACACATCCTAACCCTTTGCCTGAAGTATCGCTGTAGATAACAAATCCATCCGTACCAAATAGATTGTCAGAACAGGTGCCGAAATGAGTCTCCTTTTGAGCTCTTGGAAACTCTTCTCGCATTCCTCGCTCCATACGAATTTTGTATCTTTCCGAGTCAGCTGAGTTAACGGAGTAGCGATTCGAGAAAATCCTTCCACGAATCTCCGATAATAACCAGCTAAGCCCAGAAAGCTACGTACTTCGGTCACCGACTTCGGTAGCTCCCAACTTTGTATTGCTTCAATCTTCGTCGGGTCAACAGATACTCCATGTTTTGACACCACGTGCCCAAGGAATGCTACTTCTTCAAGCCAGAACTCGCATTTCTTCAGCTTGGCATAAAGCCTATTTTCACGAAGCCTTTCAAGTATCAACTTCAAATGGTGCTCATGATCTTCACGACTTTTGGAATAGATAAGGATGTCATCAATAAAAACAACAACGAATTGATCCAAATATTCTTTGAATACACGGTTCATCATATCCATGAAAGCAGCTAGAGACCATATCCCTAAGCTCTGATACCAACTGTGACGCCCCCAAAATAGGTATACAACACCCACTCTGAGTCGCCAAATACATGGTACAAAAAGCAAACTACAACTTCAATAATACAATTGTCATGCAAAATACGACAACACATACTGTGAGTTCAAATACAAATATTGTCTTCTAGACAATATCCACACTCAAATAAGTCCTCATTACAATTATTCAAACACTATTTTACAGAAATAGTGAGGACTGCTAAAACATCTTTCTAGAACCATTACTCCATACCACGACTCGATCCTGTTATGCTCTCACCTCCTGAGAAGAAAACTGGAACAAACAGAAAAAGGGTGAGCTCAACTAGCCCAGTAAAGAATATTATGACTAAGATAATATACAACAAATTATCATTAGTCTTCAACAGGGAAAAATCTGATAAAATATAATAGACAACAAGTTTTAGATCAACAACTGCAGCGGAAACAGCAAACCATTAGAAGAGTCAAGTAGAGAATGAGTTCTACTATCTTCTAAGATTTAAAAGTCCATCATCAATATTTTATCCCTGTAACAACAATCAATAACCATCTTTAATCAAATTTTCATCTTTGCACTACAGGCCAAAGATATTCATTTGTATCACCAGTCGGTCATGTTCATCTCAACACCTGTTCATCTTTGCACTACGGGCCAAAGATATTCATCAGTTAATCATTCATCTTTGCACTACAGGCCAAAGATATTCAGTAATATCATCATTTAGGACTGAGGATGATGAAAAATATTTTAAAGAAAACGAATCCAGTGAGACAGAAGGACAAATAGTAGGGATTCGTATAACAGTTTATCCAAGATCAATAATACTTCATAATAATCAATTGTGAAACAGAATTCAAAAATAAAGATCAAAACATGGATACAATCAAAGATAGTAACCATAATAGACATCTTGGACAAAAAGAAGAAAATTTTATTTTTCGGTGAATAGTGTCGTATTCGTGAATAATGCCGTATACGTGAATAGTGCCTTACGTGAATAGTAACTCCGACACAAAAAGTTTCAAATTTGATAAAAAGTTCATATCAATATTTCAGCATAATAATATTGAAGAAAAAATAATATCATTTAAGAAGATAATAATATCCCTTACCTCAAAATAACCGTACTTCTGATTGAATTTTGGATATAGTGCTGACAAAAACTTGCACCGTATAGCAACACTCAAAGTATACTCACAAGAATATGCTCGATAATATAGAGAGAAAAAAAGAAAAAACTTACGAATTCTGGTGTGATTTTCAATTCTAACTTAGCCCTCTATTTATAGGAAAATGTTAGCACGCCGAAGCAGACTTGACCTGCAACCTGATGGCTTTACCTGCTACTATTCCCACCCACCACATTTGAATAAAAATTTCAGCACATTTTTCACCAACCAAAAGTGGGGCCCACCAATTCTAGAATTTTTCACCAAAATGATAAATTTCGAAACTTCAACAATTTCTGAACCAGTCATCTCTTAAAATTCATAACAAATCATACATTCATTTTTAACGGTTCAAAATTTGTGGACATATACTCAGCTTATATATGTATAACATATCCAAAATTCACAACGATCCAACGGTCGGATTAAAAATTATAACCCCCGCAATATATCTTAAAAACCCTAATTGATTTATAATACCTCTATTCCAACAAAAATACTGATAAAACACTTCAACATTAACTCCTTCATTTTTAATCACAAAATATATCCAACATTTATATTCACATAAAATAAATATTTCCTTATCATATGAATCAATAATTAATTATTCACAATTAATATTACAGAATCACATTTATGACAACCAGGTCGTTCTCAAGAAAGAAGGGGCTTTCCAATAAGGATTTTTCTTTACTGACGCACAATTAGATGACCAAACCTCTCCTTAGACAGAACTTTCTAGACATTGCCAATAATGTTATCTAATAATATTATTCAAATAATATGAATTATTGATCTGATAATGGGAAATACTGTGCAGTGATAATTATTGAAACAACAATAATATAAAATATCAATGCAGCAATTATTGAATCAATAAAATAAAATATTGAACAGTAACTACTGTAACAATTATTAAGTAGTGCATTCCTTCGTAAGAATTAATAATTCAAAAATACTGTGCAATCCGTGTGCTACTGTGCAACCACGCGTATTACTGTATTTTAACCACCGGGTATTCCAATAGTGTTAACGGTAATAACTACGTCGTTATTTGTAAAAACTCAAATTTGTCGTTTTCTTCATCCGACCGTTATCCGTTATGGGGCCCACAAATTGCTGCGCCGTCGTACGAATAGTCCCCGACAGAAAGAATATTCCACGACCAAACGAATATTTTCCGACACAATAAATATTTTATAACCACTTGCTTATTTTGCAAAATTTTTACATTTCACCCATATCCAAAGCATTATATCAAATTAATACCTTATTAATTTAGAATAATGAATAAAGAAAAATTCACTTTTATTTATAATAAATTGGGGTCTTACAACCTCCCCTCCTTATAAAATTTCGTCCTCGAAATTGACGTACGTACCTGGTGTTTCGAACAGGTAAGCGCACCTTGCTTTCATTTCCGATTCCAACTCCTATGTCATTTCTTCAATAGCATGGTTCCTCCACAAAATCTTAACTTGTGGTATAACCTTGGTGCGTAGGACATGCTCTTTCTTATCCAAGATCTTAACAGGTACCTCTTCGTACGTTAAATCTTTGGCTATCTCGTCTGGTTCTAACGCAATAATATGGTTCGGGTCTTTCACATATTTACGAAGCATGGATATGTGAAAAACATTATGAACACGAGACATACTTGGAGGTAATGCGAGTCTATAGGCCACATTTCCTATTCGGTCAAGAATCTCAAATGGACCAATAAATCTTGGATTGAGCTTTCCTCTCTTTTTAAATCTTGTAACTCCCTTCCATGGAGCAACACGTAACAGTACATGATCTCCAATATTAAACTCCACGTCCTTTCTATGAAGATCAACATAACTCTTTTGTCGATCTTGTGAGGTTTGAATACGTTGTCGAATCATTTGGATCTTTTCTGTAGTCATGCGTACTAATTCTGGTCCCAACAACGTTGCTTCTCCCACCTCGTCCCAGCATAATAGAGAGCGACATTTTCTTCCATACAACACCTCGAATGAAGTCATGCCTATACTTGCTTGATAACTGTTATTGTAGGAGAATTTCACTAATGGTAGGTACTTATCCCAACTCCCTTTGAATTCTAGGACACAGAGTCTTAATAGATCTTCAAGAGTTTGAATAGTCCTCTCTGATTGGCCGTCCGTTTGAGGATGGTATGCTGAACTAAATCGTAAATCCGTACCCATAGCTTTCTGCAAGCTAACCCAAAATCTTGAAGTGAATCTTGGGTCACGGTCCGAAACTATGGATATTGGCATGCCATGCAATCTCACACTCTCATTCACGTACATACGAGCAAGACGTTCAAGGGAATAAGTCTCACGTATAGGCAAGAAATGGGCAGACTTGGTTAATCTATCAACAATAACCCAAATCGCATCTATGCCTTGAAATACTTTGGGAAGACCTGTAACGAAATCCATAATAATGTGTTCCCACTTCCATTTCGGAATCTCAAGTGGTTGCAATGGACCCTTTGGCACTTGATGCTTCGTCTTTACACGTTGACAGGTTAAACACCTCGAGATAAACTCCGCGATTTCTCTCTTCATATTGTTCCACCAAAATATATGTCGAATATCATGATACATTTTGGTACTCCCAGGATGGATTGCAAACGGGGTGTTGTGTGCCTCCATCATGATTTTATGCTTCAAGTCAGAATCGTTAGGAACACAAAGTCTAGAGTTGAATCTAAGTATTCCTTCTTCATCGATTCTCGCTTCTAGAATAGCTCCTTCTTCCACTTTCTTCTTCATACGTATCAGCCCCAGGTCCGTAGCTTGAGCAGCTTTAACTTTATCGATTAAAGTCGGTTCTACTAGTATATTCGCCATCATCATGTGGATCCCTGGAGTCTTTAATTCTACCTCCATCCTTTGCAAGTCATACAGAATGGGCCTTTGCATTGACAATATCGCACTCGTACTCACATATGATCTTCTACTCAATGCGTCAGCTACTACGTTCTCTTTTCCTGGATGATATTGAATAGTGTGATCGTAATCTTTCAATAGTTCAAGCCAACGTCGTTGCCGCATGTTGAGTTCTTTTTGGGTGAATAAATATTTGAGGCTTTTATGGTCCGTATAAATCTCCACTTTCTCCCCATACAAGTAGTGTCTCCAAATTTTCAACACGAATACGACTGCTGCCAACTCCAGATCATGAGTAGGATAATTCCTCTCATATTCTTTGAGTTGTCGCGAGGCATAGGCTATGACTTTCCCATGTTGCATGAGAACACATCCTAACCCTTTGCCTGAAGTATCGCTGTAGATAACAAATCCATCCGTACCAAATAGATTGTCAGAACAGGTGCCGAAATGAGTCTCCTTTTGAGCTCTTGGAAACTCTTCTCGCATTCCTCGCTCCATACGAATTTTGTATCTTTCCGAGTCAGCTGAGTTAACGGAGTAGCGATTCGAGAAAATCCTTCCACGAATCTCCGATAATAACCAGCTAAGCCCAGAAAGCTACGTACTTCGGTCACCGACTTCGGTAGCTCCCAACTTTGTATTGCTTCAATCTTCGTCGGGTCAACAGATACTCCATGTTTTGACACCACGTGCCCAAGGAATGCTACTTCTTCAAGCCAGAACTCGCATTTCTTCAGCTTGGCATAAAGCCTATTTTCACGAAGCCTTTCAAGTATCAACTTCAAATGGTGCTCATGATCTTCACGACTTTTGGAATAGATAAGGATGTCATCAATAAAAACAACAACGAATTGATCCAAATATTCTTTGAATACACGGTTCATCATATCCATGAAAGCAGCTAGAGACCATATCCCTAAGCTCTGATACCAACTGTGACGCCCCCAAAATAGGTATACAACACCCACTCTGAGTCGCCAAATACATGGTACAAAAAGCAAACTACAACTTCAATAATACAATTGTCATGCAAAATACGACAACACATACTGTGAGTTCAAATACAAATATTGTCTTCTAGACAATATCCACACTCAAATAAGTCCTCATTACAATTATTCAAACACTATTTTACAGAAATAGTGAGGACTGCTAAAACATCTTTCTAGAACCATTACTCCATACCACGACTCGATCCTGTTATGCTCTCACCTCCTGAGAAGAAAACTGGAACAAACAGAAAAAGGGTGAGCTCAACTAGCCCAGTAAAGAATATTATGACTAAGATAATATACAACAAATTATCATTAGTCTTCAACAGGGAAAAATCTGATAAAATATAATAGACAACAAGTTTTAGATCAACAACTGCAGCGGAAACAGCAAACCATTAGAAGAGTCAAGTAGAGAATGAGTTCTACTATCTTCTAAGATTTAAAAGTCCATCATCAATATTTTATCCCTGTAACAACAATCAATAACCATCTTTAATCAAATTTTCATCTTTGCACTACAGGCCAAAGATATTCATTTGTATCACCAGTCGGTCATGTTCATCTCAACACCTGTTCATCTTTGCACTACGGGCCAAAGATATTCATCAGTTAATCATTCATCTTTGCACTACAGGCCAAAGATATTCAGTAATATCATCATTTAGGACTGAGGATGATGAAAAATATTTTAAAGAAAACGAATCCAGTGAGACAGAAGGACAAATAGTAGGGATTCGTATAACAGTTTATCCAAGATCAATAATACTTCATAATAATCAATTGTGAAACAGAATTCAAAAATAAAGATCAAAACATGGATACAATCAAAGATAGTAACCATAATAGACATCTTGGACAAAAAGAAGAAAATTTTATTTTTCGGTGAATAGTGTCGTATTCGTGAATAATGCCGTATACGTGAATAGTGCCTTACGTGAATAGTAACTCCGACACAAAAAGTTTCAAATTTGATAAAAAGTTCATATCAATATTTCAGCATAATAATATTGAAGAAAAAATAATATCATTTAAGAAGATAATAATATCCCTTACCTCAAAATAACCGTACTTCTGATTGAATTTTGGATATAGTGCTGACAAAAACTTGCACCGTATAGCAACACTCAAAGTATACTCACAAGAATATGCTCGATAATATAGAGAGAAAAAAAGAAAAAACTTACGAATTCTGGTGTGATTTTCAATTCTAACTTAGCCCTCTATTTATAGGAAAATGTTAGCACGCCGAAGCAGACTTGACCTGCAACCTGATGGCTTTACCTGCTACTATTCCCACCCACCACATTTGAATAAAAATTTCAGCACATTTTTCACCAACCAAAAGTGGGGCCCACCAATTCTAGAATTTTTCACCAAAATGATAAATTTCGAAACTTCAACAATTTCTGAACCAGTCATCTCTTAAAATTCATAACAAATCATACATTCATTTTTAACGGTTCAAAATTTGTGGACATATACTCAGCTTATATATGTATAACATATCCAAAATTCACAACGATCCAACGGTCGGATTAAAAATTATAACCCCCGCAATATATCTTAAAAACCCTAATTGATTTATAATACCTCTATTCCAACAAAAATACTGATAAAACACTTCAACATTAACTCCTTCATTTTTAATCACAAAATATATCCAACATTTATATTCACATAAAATAAATATTTCCTTATCATATGAATCAATAATTAATTATTCACAATTAATATTACAGAATCACATTTATGACAACCAGGTCGTTCTCAAGAAAGAAGGGGCTTTCCAATAAGGATTTTTCTTTACTGACGCACAATTAGATGACCAAACCTCTCCTTAGACAGAACTTTCTAGACATTGCCAATAATGTTATCTAATAATATTATTCAAATAATATGAATTATTGATCTGATAATGGGAAATACTGTGCAGTGATAATTATTGAAACAACAATAATATAAAATATCAATGCAGCAATTATTGAATCAATAAAATAAAATATTGAACAGTAACTACTGTAACAATTATTAAGTAGTGCATTCCTTCGTAAGAATTAATAATTCAAAAATACTGTGCAATCCGTGTGCTACTGTGCAACCACGCGTATTACTGTATTTTAACCACCGGGTATTCCAACAGTGTTAACGGTAATAACTACGCCGTTATTTGTAAAAACTCAAATTTGTCATTTTCTTCATTCGACCGTTATCCGTTATGGGGCCCACAAATTGTTGCGCCGTCGTACGAATATTCCCCGACAGAAAGAATATTCCACGACCAAACGAATATTCCCCGACAAAATGAATATTTTATAACCACTTGCTTATTTTGTAAAATTTTTACATTTCATCCATATCCAAAGCATTATATCAAATTAATACCTTATTAATTTAGAATAATGAATAGAGAAAAATTTACTTTTATTTATAATAAGTTGGGGTCTTACAGTCTTGGCACTGTCAGGGTACGGCGTAGCTGCGCTCTCCTAGCAGTACAAACTGGCGCAGCTGTGCCAGTAGTCAGTTGGAGAAAAATTAACTTTCTACTTTAGAAATTAAATGAAACAATTATGTGATATGTGTGACACTAATAAACCATGGAATAAAGTACGTTATGTTCGACGAATGAATTATTAAGTGAGCAATTAATTAATATTAATTGTTAATGGTCAGTGTAGAATATTGATTAATTGATAATGATAATTAATTAATAATATGTGATTAATATTGTTAGTAATATGTCTATAAATATAATAAGAATTATAAAGATAATTAATGGTTATGGAGATCTATAAATACATTAATCAATGAGGAATGGATTAATTAATATTGGTGGTAATTAATCAAAGAAGTGAATAATTTATTTATTTGACATAAAATAAATAAGTAAGTTATTAATATGATAAGATTATATTGACTGTTATGTGCATATGAGCAATAATTAAAAATATAAAATACGACTATATCATATAGTGTAGTGTGACACTTATGTAACTATACTATATATAGTAACCATATATAAAGATTTATTGAAACTATATGATATGAATACATCATAAAATGTGTATGTGACAATATGTATGTGGGTAGACATTAAAATAAAATGTACATGGATTATATGTATGTTGATTAAACAACAACTACCTTGAAATATTAAATCATAATGTGACATTAAGTTATAACTAATGTATGGTTGATATGTGTATAAGATATAACATAAGAGTAGGAATGGGTATAAGTGTTGCAAGAATGCTGAGATAATTGGCTTGTCCCAAATTTAGTGTCCCATTTGCTCTCGCTTCTCAGTCACGTGTTTGGTAAAAAGGCTAAGGCCTATTGTCTCTTTCTTCTTCCAAGCTTTTCTAGATGATGATTATGGGGGGGGGGGAGTGGTGATTATGATGATTATCAACTACCATCCAACAACTCCTTGTTAACCTTCATGCAATCCTTTCATCCATAAGTTTGATTCAATGGGGAATTGCAAAGTCTGTGTATTGGGTTTTCTATATATATGCACTCTCCTTCTCCAATTGTCATTGCTGAGAATTGTCAAGTGTGAGATTGAGAGCATACAAGTATTCTAGGACATTGGAAGTTCAATTTGCAACAAGTTCATTCATTTTACAGAGGTATAACCTCACTTCTTTGCTTTCCATTTCAGTCTCTGTCAAAAATGAGTTTTGAGTTCTTGAATTTCAAATTCTTATTTTGGTGGAGTTAGATGTTAAAAGGGTTGGGTAATGTTCATATAGTTGTTATATAATCATATAAGCATGTTTAAACTGATATATGACTGGTTAGAATCGAATTCGTGAATAATTTCTATGGTTGGACTAGTTTTCTACCGAAGCAGACTGTTCCTGGCTCGAACCAGGCACGGCGCAGCTGCGCCGGACTCGGAGTTCAGTTTTGATTTCTGTTTTACAATCTGCTAAGTGTTGGTATAATACTATGACTTAAACTAGCATGCAAGCATGTGTAAGGGGTATATATAAGTATATTAACCTAAGGTGAGCATGTTTAGACTAGCAAGCATGATTTACGAAAGTGTGTAGTTTAAAATGAATTTAGGAACTTTAGAAACAAACTTGATGAGTATGAATGACATGTTTATATACTAACCTTGCAAGCATGTAGGTATGGTTTAGAAACGCATGAATAAACCTTTAACTTATGTTTATATGATTTGTAAGAGAGCATGAGCGTGTGGAACGTATTAGTAAGCTTTACAAATAAAAATACGACTTTTGAAGTGAATGTTAACACACTACTTTGAAAGATAGAATCTGACATTTATAAACATGTTGGTGATACTCTTAGACTCACTCATGTAGTATAAATAGGTACCTACCATGCTTGTGTATCATATTTCAAGTGAAGCATGAACGGAGCATATTTTCAACCAAAGCGATGCTAATTTCACATATGTGTTATGAAAATTTACAAGCATGCCTAATATGAGTTTTATAAATACCTTGTACGTTTAGAGAGCAAGCATGATAGACTTTGTGATTTCATGACCTTGAATGGCCTTAACTTGTTGAAATATTTAATTTAGAATTATATTATGAAAGGAGGAACCTAGATTGACTTGAGAACATAACCAGACCTTTAACATGGCAAAACATAGTATTAATGAATGTTGTGTTCAAGCCAGACAGAAACCACTAGGCAACAGCTGAGTCTTGGCTTGGCCAGAGGACGGCGTAGCTGCTCCGGTCCTAGGCTTAGCCATGGCGCAGCTATGCCAGTTTGGAATCTGAGATTCTGCAATTCTGATTTTGGACAGCTAACTTGTATGATGCCTATATTGCTGAAAGTGGTTTAAAACCTACTGATGCATGTATATATGTGATGATTAAGTAATATGATGGTGTTTGTCTTGTAAAAGGAAAGTCCACGGGTAAAAAGGACTTAACCTTGAGCATTCTTAATTTGCTTATGAAATAACTAGGTATTTGATTCGTGATGAACCTATAAGCTGATTTTATACCATGTGTGCATACTTTAATCATGTCGAGATTGATTAAAGAATGTGTTAGCTAATGAACATCTTGTACTTATAATACGCTATAAATAGGATTCAAAAGTGTTGATTAATTAATGTGGATGAACTACACTTAAGGTAAGTATCTGAACTATCCTTTACATTGTGCAAGTATCCTAAACTCTTGCATTACTTTATTCGACGAATGTCGTAAGCAAACCTTATCTCTTTGGATGCAAGTTATCTTACTTTCTCGTTCAATTGAGCTAGTATGTTAAACTCTTGAGAAAACTATTATTCATGTTGAACTTGGTATTGTTCTTGAATATTGTGAAAGTGTCTATGCCATTTGATTCGGCTAGACTATATGCATATTTATAAAATTATCCAAACCAATTGACTGGTGCGGAAATCTTAAAAACTGAGATGAACAACCCTTATGGTAAGGGGAGTGTTTATTGTTGGAAGCCCCAACACACGCGTGAATATTACTGTGTAGTTATGCATAACTTAGAATATTGTAGACTGATCATCTATAGAACTTGATTTATTTTAGGTTATCAGTTTAATATTGGTAATTCTAGTAGATGTTCAATGGTCCTTAGTGATTGCTCAGTGTATATTGTTTATCTAGTTAGATACATTGATAGCCATTGAATTCATATATATCTGTTGATTTATATTGAATTATCATTCTTATTCCAAGGATTTGATTCAAGAATTGTTGATATTCATTATTCGGGATATTTTTTTGAAACCTTGAACTATCTTAGAAATGATACTTCGATATTTCAAACTCGTGTTATAAAACTCTTCACCCTTGTTATATATTACTTGCTAGGCAATTTGTGCTCATTCTTGCTTATTTAAAACTTTTCAATTAAGGCGGAACAAGAAAGTGTCTCTAGGAAAGACAAGGGCAAGGACAAGGCTACCGACTAGCTTGTTCCTTTATGTTTTAAGACTATTATGTTGTATTAAGAATATTTTCAGACTATGTTTAAGCTTAAGTAGGATTATGTAATAAGTCTTTATTCGGTATTATTATGTAATATTTTAAGTATTGTAGGTTGCGAGACTTGGGGGAATAATTATAATAAATTATTGTATATTATTCTAAATTAGATTTTTCGTTGTGAATGTGTGAATTTAGTTATTATGGTATTACCATGAGAACATGATGAGCCGAATTCGAGTGACCAAGTAGCGGTCCGAATTTCGGGGCGTCACAATCCATATATGAAAATCAAATATTAACAAAAGTTTTAATCATTACCTTTAAATATTTTCTTCCTTCATTCCTTCTTCTTCTTTCTTTTTCTCTTTTTCTATCTTCTGAATATTTGGGGAAGTACGGGAGTGAGTGAGGGAATCCTGAGTGAAGTGCTGATAATATCCTTTTTTAAGGCTTGGAATAGATAGCCAACATCATGGCCCTCTCTTACCTAACATTAATAAACCAACCAATCACATGAAAGGTTGGTGAAGAAAATTGGGAAAGACATGGAGTATTAAGGAAATAAGTCTCAACAATTATTCCACATTTATCAGCATTAGATGCCCCTCTCACGGCCCACTACTCCTCTCACGGCCCACCATTCCATAAATCTAATTCTTCCTCTTTTATTTACTTACTTATTAGTTTAATTGTTCGTTTAACCATTTATCAATTTAACATTTTATAGTTTTAAAATAATAATCATAAATTAAATTAGACTTTTATTTCATAAAATTCGGGGTCTTATAATCAGTCTATTTGGAGGTTCTTGATGCTCCGAGCATTTAGAGGTCAGAAGTATTGTTAATAGAGCGATCAGATTATTGACTTACGCCTTACTTAGATTATCTGGCAGATGGAGTGTTACCTTCTGATCGGATGATAGCAAAGAAAATAAAGGACAAGAGTTCAAACTTCGTAGTTATCGATGGGGATCTGTATCGACGAGTATTTTTTTCCCTTTTGCTGAAGTGTTTGGTTCCATCCAAAGCTGAGTACGCCCTTCGGGAAGTTCATGAAGACATTTGTGGCGATCATATGGGAGCTAAGGCATTGGCGTATAAAGTGCTTCGACATGGTTACTACTGGCCAATAATCTTCCAAGAGGCAAAGAAATATGTACAGAATTGTCCTAAATGCCAATTGAATAGTCATATTCCTCATCAGCCTCCCGGAGAGTTCTTCTCGATTTTGTTCCCGATCCCATTTGTAGTTTGGGGAATCGACATTTTGGGTCCATTACTGAAGGCTAAAGGGCAGGTTAACTTTGTTGCGGTGGCTATTGATTATATGGCTAAGCGGGTGGAGGCGAAGACCCTTCAATCGATTACAGAACAGGAGTGTTTGAAGTTTCTAAAGGATTTCATCGTCTTTCGGTTCGGAATTCCCATGGTGTTGGTGCTAGATAATGGTAGACAGATTTTGGGGTCTAAGTTCAAAGAATTTTTAAGGGACTTGGGAATCCATCATCAGAAGAAATCAGTTGCCCATCCTCAATCCAATGGGAAAGTGGAAGTCACCAATCAGAATTTGTTGAATGGAATCAAAAGAAGTCTAGAAAAAGCTAAGGGAAGGTGGCCTGAGGAGTTGATTAGTGTTTTGTAGGCCTATCGAACTACCCCTCGGACAAAGACAAACAATTCTCTGTTCAAGTTAGCCTACGGAACTGATGCCCTTATTCCAGTTGAGATCAATCCACCTTCACTTCGGGTCAGTCAGTTTAAGGAGTTGTATAATGATTAAAGCCTTTGCCTCAATATTAATTGTTTAGAGGAGGTTCGGGAATTGGCCTTGGTAAGACTAGCAGTCTACCAGAGGACAACGACCATGCATTATAACAAGGAGGTAAAGTTGAGGATATTTGTAGTTGGAGATCTAGTTCTTTGAGAGGTGGAGGCATCATCTCCCCAAAACCTCGGGAAGCTAATTTCCAACTAGGAAGGACCTTACGAGGGTATTAAAGTGACAAAGCTAGGAACTTATTGGCTTCGAGCAATGGATGGAACATAAGTCAAAAATACTTTGCATGCAGGGAGGCTTAGGAAGTATTATCAGTAATGCATGTTAAGTAGGTTTCCTTTATGACTCTGTAAATCTTTTCTAAGTTATCAATAAAATAAATATTCAATTTTGCTAAAAGACATATTTTTCATTCATTTTAAAATATTTGTACATGGGAAATTATTTACATATAAAAAAGAAATACAATTATTCATGGGGAGAGTCGGCTAATTCGTCATCGAAGGAGTCTAGGATGTTGGTGTTGAGACTAGCTGCCAACATCTTCTCCCTTATCCTTTCTTTGTGGCTTTAATAGCCTTCAGAAAATTGGGAGATGATGTGGTTAGTTAGCTCAGGTGATTCCTGATACTCCTCGATGATCTTCCATTTATCGGCTTCGACGGCAGTCGATTTCTCGAGCTTCAGCTGTTTATAATCCTCCTCCAGATCCGAAGTCGCCCTCATAAGATTTCTCATCTTATGGATTTGTACGAATTAACTAGTCTTCAAGAGTTTTATATGTATTTTCAATGCTTCATTATCTCCCTTCAGTTCAGCCCGATCCACAAGGATTTTTTCTTCCTGCTCAGTAAGCTCGGAGACCTTCCATTTCAACTCCTTTACTTCAAACATCAGCGTCTTGGAGTGGAGTCGGGTGGTGTTGTATTTGCCTCTTTCTTCTGTAAACTTAGAAGAGGACTTCTCGAGTTCTATTTAGAGTCGTTTGGAAACTGCCGTGGTGGGTAGGGTGAGCATAGTGCGGTTTGAAGTCCAATCCGTACCCAAAACCGCTTAGGTACGGTTTGACAAATCCAAAATCGCACATGAAACCGCTTGTGATTGGTGCAGTTTTAAACTGTGCAGTGCGGTTTCAATTGGTGTGGTTTCGATTCCAAAACCAATTGAAACGACAAAAAGGTCTAAGCCTTCAATAGAATTTAACACAGAGCTCACATCGAGCAATTAATGTGACGCCCCCAAAATTAGGTATACATCACCCATCTTGGGTCGTCAGATACATTGTACAGAATACAAATACAACTTACTAATACAACTGTCGTGTACAATACGACAAAACATAAACTGTGAGTTTGAATACAAATATTATCTTCTAGAGAGTATTCATACTCAAAAGGAGTCCTCATTACATTTATTAACACACCATTACATAGAATAGTGAGGACTACTAACTAATACTATCATTCGGACCATCACTCCGTTTCCCGACTTGCCCCAGCTACGTTCTCATTTCCTGAAGAAATATTATGACTAAGATAATGCAGAATAAATTATCATTAGCCTTCAACAATGTTAAACTGATAAAATATAATAGACACCAAGTTTAACTGCAGCGGAACAAGCAATCCATTAAAAGAGTCAAGTAGAAAATAAACTCTACTATCTTTTATGATTTAAAAGGTTTTTCAACACTGTGATCGCTGGGACTCAGCTTAATAAAATAATCCACATTATCGAATCACCCATGCACTACGGCCAAGGATATTCGTGTATTCAATAATGGTCATGATCATGCCAACAGCTGTCCATCAACGCACTACGGCCAATGAGGACTTTTACCACATCATTTATAACATTACGGTCATGATTATACCGAATAATCCCTGGTCATAATCATACCAAGTCCATCTATGCACTACAGGCCACAGATGACTTTTAACATTTTATAAACATGAGGATGATGACAATGATATAAGAATTCAATAAAACAAGTTCAAGAATTAATTTATCCAAGAATTAACAACGTCCAAATTGTAAACATGATACTGCTTTGTGGAGTAAAATTCAAGAATGCTTAGAAGAATATTTTCATGAAAAGATACTGGATTAACCGCAATTATCAAGGATATTCCACAAATTTCATGAAGTATAGAAGTCAAAACTTAACCAACTAAGTATAATAAAGAATGGAATAACAAAAAAAATCACCATGCATGCGATAGACCGCACAGACAGGTTATTCCAACAGAATAATAAATAATGGAACCAGGTCCGGCGTAAAACGCACAGACAGGATATTCCAACAGAATAATAATAAAGACAGAACCAGGTCCGGTGTAAAATACACAGACAGGATGCTCCAACAGAATAATAGTAAAGACGGAACCAGGTCCGGTGTAAAACACACAGACAGGATGTTCCAACAGAATAATAATAAAAACGGAACCAGGTCCGGTGTAAAACACACAGACAGGATGTTCCAACAGAATAATAGAAGAATGTCACCAAGTATAGGGTAGACTGCGTATACAGGTTATTCCAACAGAATAATAAGAAATGGAACAACAACAGTTCTCTTCATGAATAAGAAAGAATAACACCCCTTACCGTTTTAAAGAAGAGCTGAAATAAGGAAGTAGTTAAGTAGCAGAATACTCTTCTTCTCTCTCTCTATAGTTTCTCTCTATAGTTTCTCTCTCTAGAGTTCAGTGAATTCGTAAGAAATAATGAAGAAATGAGCTGCTATTTATAGAAAAATAGAATGCATAGTAACTAATCCATGAACGGTCCAGATTAATTACTTTAATCTGACGGTCCATATTTAAAGAAAAATCTTTTAAATAAAATATAATATATTCTATTTATAGAATAACTTTAATAAAGTATTCTGTTTTATATAAAAAGATGTTTCTATTTTATTACGTTAATAATACGAATAAAACAAAACGTCATTATCGCTAATTAAGTCATATTATTAACTGACAATAATTGAATCAAACTGAGTGACTTCTCACATAAGCATTAATAATCAATACCGTGTGCTACTATGCAACCACACGTATTACTGTACTTTTACTACCGAGTAGTTCAACAGTATCAATGGTAAAACTTCCGCCGTTATTTTTAATAAAATATTTTTGTCGTTTTCTCAATCCGACAATAATTCCGTTGTGGGGTCCACCAATGATTGTACCGTTGTACGAATATTTCCTGTTAAAACGAATATTCCCCGACCAATTGAATATTATATAACAACTTGCGTACTTTGCAAAATTTATAAATATTACCCACATTATATCAAATTAACTCCATAATATTCGAAAATGATATTTATAGAAAATTCATCTTTATTTATAAAAGTTGGGGTCTTACAATTAACTTAGTGATAGAGTCGACAATGGAAATTATATCAAGCATAGAAACAAAGCTCCTTCTGCCAAACATGTCAAATTCACCATCAAATCATAGAACAGTGAGACACATAAAATAGTTTTAGTTTATAATAAAGGAATGCTGCTTTAAAACTAAAACATACGCTATATAAAACAACAGAGACCGTATATTCGATAACAAGTAAGAAGGTTTATCTAGTTTCCAAAAAAATTAAAGTATATACTGGAGATAGAATGAAATTTTATCTTATATATTGTAGGGAGGACTTATAGAATATAATCCTAACTTTACCTAATTTGAAAAATAATCTATTAGACTATTACTACTATAGCATAGACCTTAACTAATGCATCAAGTGATCGAACCAACGAATTTGGCCCCTCAGCTATAAGCCCCTCCAGTAACGCATCAAACAAATCTGAAATTCCAAACTCAAATGCTTAATTTTTGACTCTATAACCTTTAACCATCTTCTTTTAATTGGTTAAAAAATGACAATGCAAGACTGGGGTTTTCTCTGAGCGTGTTCAAGTGAAAAGTAAATTTAGAATTTACTAGAGATAATATATACATACACACACATGGTGCAGTTTTGGTTTTATGCGTGCGGTTTTGGTTTTATGCGTGCGGTTTTGGCTAGTAACCAGACCAGAACTGTAAATTTGGTTATTCAATCCACCTAAAACTACCACATACGCCGGAACCATTGGTGCGGTTCGTACGATTTTTGGTACGATTTCGATTTCAATTTAGTTACTTGCTCTGCCCTAGTAGTGGGCCTTCAGAGGTCAATAGATTTTCGAGATGTGGAAGAGGAGGAAGAGGACGAATTTGGCTAGTTTCTTCTATTCGGGCCTTTTTTAGAGGGGGTTTGGTTGCAATTTCTTCAATTTAGGAGTCAGATGGAACTTTTTGGATGATTGTTGGATAGTGGATTTGGGGATCGTCGTTGATAATAGGAGCTTCGACAATTGAATTAGAAGAAGGTGTGGATGTTTTGGTTTGCCTTCTTTTTTTCTTCTTCATCAAACCAGCTTGTTGGATCTAGTCATGTCCACAGATTTTTTGGTAGACAATTTGATCGACATCGGGACAATGGTTATCGATTGTATGATAAGGAGTGGTTTGACATGTTGGAGAGGAGCTCAGGGGTGTTGATTGGAATTTCTTTATAAGGATGGTACAATCTCGGTTTCTAAGCTCTCATCGGTGATCGGTCGAGGAATTGTTTCAGTTAGGAGGGGCGGTTGTGAGCTAAAAGCATTGAAGCTTTCTGGTTTAAAGATTGATATTGCAAATATAAAAGGAGAATTAAGTAAAAGATAATTAATAGTTTTGAACTAAAATGGAAAAGGTTTGTATAAGCTGTAAGACCCCGAATTTTATGAAATAAAAATATTTAATTTTTCTTATAATTACTATTCAGTAAATGGTTAAATTGATAAAAGTTAAAGTTAAAGGTGATATATGAAAATTTTTTCAAAATAAGCAAGTGGTTATAAAATAATCATTGTTGTCGGGAAATATTCGTTTGGTCGTGGAATATTCTTTCTGTCGGGGAATATTCGTACGACGGCGCAGCTATTTGTGGACTCCATAACGAATAACTGTCGGGTGAAGAAAACGATAAATTTGAGTTTTTACAAATAACGGCGTAGTTGTTACCGTTAACACTGTTGGAATACCCGGTGGTTAAAATACAGTAATACGCGTTATTGCACAGTAGCACACGGTATTGCATAGTATTTTTTAAATTATCGATTCTTACGTAAGAAGGCACTACTCAATAATTGTTACAGTAATTACTGTTCAATATTTTATTTTATTGATTCAATAATTGCTACGTTGAAATTTTTGTATTATTGTTGTTCAATAATTGTTGCTGCACAGTATTTCCCATTATCAGATCAATAATTCATATTATTTGAATAGTATTATTAGATAGCATTATTGGCAATGTCTAGAAAGTTCTGTCTAAGGAGAGGTTTGGTCATCTAATTGTGCGCCAGTAAGGAGAAATTCTTATTGGAAAGCCCCCTCTTTCCTGGGAACGGCCTGGTTGTCATAAATGTGATTCTGTAATATTATTTGTGAATAATTAATTATTGATTCATATGATAAGAAAATATTTATTTTATGTGGATATAAATGAGGGATATATTTTTGTGGTTAAAAATGAAGGAGTTAATGTTGAGGTGTTTTATCAGTATTTTTATCGGAATGGAGGCATTAAAAATCAAATCAGGGTTTTTGAGATATTTTGCGGGGGTTATAATTTTTAATCCGACCGTTGGATCGTGATAATTTTTGGATATGTTATACATATATAAGTTGAGTATATGTCCACAAATTTTGAACCGTTAAAAATGAACGTATGATTTATTATGAATTTTACGAGATGACTGGTTCAGAAATTGTTGAATTTTCGGAGTTTATCATTTTGGTGGAAAATTCTAGAATTGGTGGGCCCCACTTGTGGTTGGTGAAGAAATGTGCTGAATTATATTTCAAATGTGGTAGGTGGGAATAGTAGCAGGTAAAGCCATCAGGTTGCAGGTCAAACCTACCAAAATTTTCCTATAAATAGAGGGCTAAGTTAGAATTGAAAATCACACCAGAATTCATAAGTTTTCTCTCTTTCTCTCTCTAGATTATTGAGTATAATTTGTGAGTATTTAGATACTCTACGAGTTTCTATTCATCAGTGCAAGTTTCCTTCAGCCTTATACCGATCAGAAGTACTGCTCTTTTGAGGTAAGGGATAGTAAGGGATAGTAAGGGATATTAAGGGATTTTAAGGGTTGTTATGATTTTCAGTTTCGTAATTTTTCTGATCTTCAAAAATTCTGGAAAAATTTGAAATGATATTTTGATGAGTTTTCTTGATTGTGTCCAAAAATGGTGATTTTTGGATGTATAGATTGAGAGTTATGAATTTTATGAGAAAAGACTATTTTAGAAGTAACAGCTTATAATTCCTTGTGGTTAACTCCAAAATTGATGAAATTTTTATTGGGAGTACATGTATATGATAGAAGTATACTCTGTAAATTTCAGAATTTTTGGACAAAAGTATAATTTTTGATAAATATCTAAATATTCGGCTATTTTGGCCATATGAAAAATAGTAAATGACTTTTAAAAATTCTGAGAAAAATATATGTTCACTATGGGATTATATTATGCTAAATCCCAGAAAAGAAATATTTTTGGAACTGATTTGGTATTTTTCATGAAAATGGTTTAGTTATGAGCAAATGAATTAAATATGTTTTGTGAAGAAAGAAAATTGGAAAATAGGATTTTATGGCTTGAGAATCCTATATGAGGTATATGCAGATTTTTGATGAGGGTTTTGGTTATTGATGATGAAATTGTAAGAGTTGGCATTTTATGATGATTAAATGCATTAATTAGTAAAGTGTAAACAATTAAAATAAATTGTTTATAAATTTAAGTAATGTTATTCTTTCAATATCATTATACCGAAATATTGGTATGAATTTTATTGTAGAATTTCTATCTTTTGTGTCGGGGTTACTATTCATAAGTTACGAATATTACTCTTGAGATTAAAACTATATGTTGATCATATTATTTTTATCATCATATATAACATTTTTATAACCCTGATGTTGAAATTCTCTTTCACTGGAGTGTAAAGATGGGTAGATTATTGGTATGATCATGACTAGGGTTCTCTTTGGCCTGTAGTGCAAAGTTAAATTGTGACTGGTATGATCATGACCATTGAATTTATAATTGAATATCTTAAGCTTAAGTGCAAAGGTGAATTGATCAACATGGTTATAATTATTGTTTATATAAATTCTGAAATGATTATATATTTCTTTGAGATATTAATATCTTTGGCCTGTAGTGCAAAGATGAAATATTGATGAATATCTTTGGCCTGTAGTGCAAAGATGAATTGTTGATGAATATCTTTGGCCCGTAGTGCAAAGATGACTTGTTGAATATCTTTGGCCCGTAGTGCAAAGATGGTTTGTTGATGAATATCTTTGGCCCGTAGTGCAAAGATGGATTTGTTAGTATGATTATAAACAGGAACTGTGATTTGGTATAACCATGATCTTTGATGTTTCAGGTAAAGACAGGTGATGAAAATATTCTTCGTCCTGGGTGCGAAGAAAAATTTATAGTCACAATTATGATTATGAGTTATTCATATGATTGTGGAAAGGAACTGTTGAGTGATGTTACATGGATAAAATATTGTTGGTGGATTTTTAACATGGAGAAGATAATAGACTTTATAGTCTATTTGACTCTTCTAATGGATTGCTCGTTCCGCTGCAATTATGGTTGAAATTTTTATCATTTACCATATGTTCTAAATCTCTGATTTATTATTGATGAAGGCTATTGATAATTTAATTATCCTTAGTCATGATATTCTTTACTGAGCTAGTTGTGCTCACCCTTTTGCTTCACAATTCCTTTCAGGTAATAAGAGTGTAGCTGGGTCGAGCGAGGGTAACAAGGGAATAGAACGGTGGTCATCATTTAGTAGTTATATTTGGTGAAGAAAATAGGGTGAGGCGAACCCAACGTTGTAAGGGTGTTTTGCCACTATCATACAAGATGTCTAACGACATACAACCTCGTGTCATCATAAGACATGATTATGCACATCCGCTTGCCGAGTATATCTACAAGCACTACCTATATAATCTTGGTGTTTGTTTAAAGTATAATTCTCAGTTAGATACAGTGGAGATAATGATAAGTCAAGAGAAGACTCACCATTGGGAAGAATATGATAGTAATCTTCTCGTTTTTCTTTGGGGTCTATTGGGTCAACCAAGGATAATTCTGTGGCCATATGATATCTATCATAACCTAGACGCATGGCCTCCCATGTACGAAGGTTTCCTTGAGCACTTCCCAAAGATTCTAATTTCTAAAACAGTTTTTGACTATACCTTTATGTAAGGTGTTATTGTGAGGTGATGTTCACGGTTGGAACATGAGTCACATTTGGTATATATTTGTATCCAAACTCACAGCATATGTATTGTTGTATTTTGCACGACAATTGTTGTAATAAAGTTGTAGTTGTTTTCTGTACCATGTATTTGACGACTCAGAATGGGTTGGGCGGAATGGACCTATTTTGGGGTCGTTACATAAGCACTTACAACCATGACTGTAGAGCCAAGTCGGGTCGGATAATACTTCAATGGGCCAATCAAATGTCTTTATCTTACTATAGAAGGATCAGAATCCATTGATTTGGCACTTAGGAAATTTGGTGACTTTGAGAATGGGTTCATTTTGGGAAGCCCAGTTTGGTAGGAGTTTCAGATCGGTGTCCTTGATGAAGATCCATTATGGGTGTCATCCTTTATTACTAGATGGAGTCTTTATATATGTGGTTTTTCCAAGACAAAGTTTTAGTTGGCGTAGACTTGGTTCTTTACATCGGCCTACGCTATACAGCGCAAAAAAGAAGTATAATCCATGAGTGATCTTAAGCTCTTGACAGAATGCGATGAATGAAATCGTATGAATATATGTGTTCGGCACCAGCTCTGCAAACCCAGTTCCAATAAGCCCAAGGAAAGAGGAGATGAATTTATATAGGGAAAATCAGATGTTATACTTAAGGGCCAGAAAGGGATGGCCATCCATTCTCCCTTCAGGCGCCAATACATCCTCTCGTGGAGGTGGGGGCTCGGATGGAGTATTCGTTTTGTATCTGGAACTGCTTTTGGATAGCATCCAGTTATAAACTCTGTATGGAGGATGGGATGTTGACATGAGTGTAGGCTTTGCTGGATGCAAATTATTTTTGGATTTGTATCTCAAGGAGTTCGGTAGGTGCCAATGGTGATGCTAGGGGATCAGAAGATGATGAAATGACTTTAGCCTGGAGTTTCGATGGTGGTTGACGGTGGAATATCTATAGGAATAAGATCGTTGGTTGCAATGGAAGAGGTTATAACGGTGGTTAAAGGGGTGTAGATAGGGGCAGTGTTAGTGGGGCTAATTTTGGAGCTAGGTACTGTAGGAATATTGGTGGAGGTGGAAACGTTTGTGGTGACCATTGATGCTCAGAAGTAAAGGATCCTTCAAAAGTTCTTGTCGAAGATGGAGTTTGACAGTGGAAACGAAAGAGCACAGAGCAAGCTTAGACGATTTTGAAAAATTAGACCTGAAATGTGGCAATTATTTTTTGGGAAGAGGTTTTGAAATGGTCGACCATTTATATTCGCACGTTTCCCTAAAAACGGCGTAATAAGTTGTCTGACATAATGTTAATATTAATGGTGAGACCGGACAATAAATGTTGGTGAACGTGGAGTGATGTAGGGGCCTTGCAATTAGTGTTGGGTACGTTACCGAGGTATCTGATTTTGAACTTGGTCTATTCATATTTATTATGCAATTATTGGGCTTTTAATGAGGAACTCTTACATTAAATGTCCCATTATAATGGAATACTGGGAGGGCAATGTTAGGGCATGCTTATTTGGACCCAGATGATTCTGTGGGCCATGATCCACGTGGAGAAAGTCTCCCCACGTTGGAACCTGTTTAGGCAATTAAAAATTTTTAAGGAATCCAATTTTTCTAATTGAATTTGATTTCTAATTCCTAAGGAAAATGTCATAATAGAATCCGACTTCCTACCTTTAAAGAGATTCAGTTCAATCCCATTAAGGAATCTAACCTAATGAGGATTCCTATTTTCATATGGGGAAGTACATCTAGAAGAGGTGTTATCACTATAAATACAAGGTTATACACTGGTTCTCAGGTACACCGAAATCATTATTATTTTCCGACACTAAATATCTTAATTGTTAAACATTGTCCAGCATGTACATATTCTCGCTATCCTCCGACGGCCCAAGCCGTCAAGTTCTACGTGTAATTTCATTTATGTGCAAGATTGGACGAGTTTTTAGTAATTGTGGCGCGTGGACAAATATTGTTGTTAACAGTAACAAAAATAAAAAGAAAAGGCAAATAAAACATACAGATATGGAGTAAAGATGGTGCAATATATATGTGTACAAAATGAGCAAGTAAAACAACTTCCGCGCCCTAAAAATATCAATTTAACAAACAGGGATTCAATAATTATGATGAATTTGGATAAAATAAAAACAATATATATTAGACGCTGTCATATTAAGGAAAAAATTACAACAGGTGTAAAAGAAGTTACATATTCCTATTTGATTCTTTTGCCATCCATATCACTAACATCAATAAGGAAAAGAGGTAAGAAAAATCAACCAAGGATGCGTCAACATTCCTTCTAGTTACAAAAAATGGTGTAAATTAAGTCACTACTTTACCAGTAAGTTCTAGCATGAGTAAACCAATAAATATATATCTTTCTTAATTCTTGCAAAAAAAAAAAAAATTCAATTGTTACTAATTCCTTGCTCGAACCAAAGGAGAAGGAAGAGGCGAATGAGGAGACATAATCATATGTGGAGTCATCATTCTTGGCGTCTTCATAATATCATCCCACCTTCGGAACGACAACTTGAGCTGAAGATCATTGTGCCACATTTGTTTCTTCTTAGCCATTTCCCTTTCATTTTCTTGGAGCACAAACTTCTTAATCCGCCGCAACGCAACCCTCATTGTCTCATCATCCATATTCGCGTAACAAACCCTAAACCAGCCCGGCTCTGAGCAATGAAACGAAGAGCCAGGTGAAACGTTTAGCTTAACTTCGTTGATTATAACGCGCCACAGCACCAATTCAGCTTCAACGGTAGGCTCTTTAAGTAGCTTACGCAAGTCCATCCAGAAAAACAGACCAGCATTGCTATCTAAATTTCCTATTCGGACTTGCATTAGTCCACGAGTGAAAACCCCGTGCCTTGCAGCTAGCCTTTTCCTGCTTTCGGATATGTATTTCTCTATAAACATGTCATCGGACAGCATTGATGCTATCAAATGTTGTGTTTGTGTGGAAACTAATCCGAAACTTGACATTTTCCTTGCGCAATTTACTACTACGTCGTTGTAGGAGTAAATTATTCCAATTCTAAATCCCGGGAACCCCATGTCTTTAGACAAACTATACACCAAGTGTATGAGATCTTTGTTATATCGTTTGTCTTCTTCTATAATCTCGGCTATGCTGATATAACTGGGCTTGCTGAAAACTGTGGCAGCATAAATTTCGTCGCAGATAAGGTGAATGTTTTTCTCGTTGATGAAATTCACTAGGCTTATTAATGTGTCACGGTCTAAAATTGTGCCCAAGGGATTTGATGGATTTGTTATGAGCAAGCCTTTTACTCTGATGTTTGATTCTTGTGCTTTTTGATATGCTTCATCCAAGGCTGCTCTTGTGATTTTGAAATTGTTAGAACTCTTGCAAATAACCGGGAGAAGTTTGACTCCGGTTCGCCACCTTAAATCGCGGTCAAATCTGCCATAAAATTAAATGGAAAAAAAAAACTTTAGCTAAATTTGAAATTATCAAGTATTTTCCATTGATTGTCAAAAATAAAATTTAAGTGAAAAAGATAAAATAAATTATTTAGCTCAATTTGGAATTGTCAAGTGTTTAATTTTCGGTCATTGTCATGTAGGGCCAAGCGATAATGAAGGGTCTATGTAATGGGGACTGCTTATTTTAGTTATTCTTTGCTAGAAAAATAAATGTATTGCCCCACGTCTACACCATGGGTAGGTTTGAATTTATTTTTACATATAATATATTTAAGTTTCTTAATTATTTATTAGCAACTACCAGTGGGATAGGATTGACCACAAAAATATAAGAATTAATTAAGTAGGGTATATAGTCGTTTTCTTATGACAAAGCATTGGCCACATGCCTGGCTTTGCGCTTACGTCCGTAAGACTACAACAATACTGGTAAAAAAAGAAGAAATTTGAATAATATAGATGAATTGGAGTACCATGCAAAAGTGTACCCTGAGTTTATCATTTTGTTCAGATTTGATACCTGATTTTATAATATAGTAGCAGTTACCTTATGATAGAATTAGTCGTATAAAATTATACATACATTTCGAGTCCGTTTATATATACTTTAATTTTACTATTTTCTACTAATTAATATTTATAGGTTGAGGAAAAGAAATGTTAATTAAAGACAAAAACACAAAAAATTGATAGTTTTGTATTTTAGTCGATGAATTATTACGTACCCCGGATAATATGGAGTTGGCACCAGAAAGGCATCGCCGGGATCAGCCAAACAGAAGGCCATCATTTCATGAGCTCCTGTTGCTCCACCACTCATAACAACTCGGTCAGGATCAAATGTTACTCTATCTCCTCTCACTTTTGCCATAAACTTTGCAATGGCCTGTAATTAAATTCATATAGACAAAAAAGGTACAAATAATGTCAAGATTGTTTGCAAATAAGTCACTTAAATTGTCAAAATTTTCAAAAATGTCAAGATTATTTGTAAATAAGTCAAAAGGGTAGCCATACATACATTTCTGAATTCAGGCAAGCCATGATAATCTTGAAAAATAGCAATTTCTTTGAAGTCGTTTATTCCTTCAGTAGTGCAAATGGAGGCTCTTGGGTTATTAACCAACCATTCTTGGATCAAATCAAAGCAAAGCTGCAATGGGAAAAATAAATTAAAAACAAAACAATAAGTAATTTTTCGTCTTAATATTATAAATTATAACACACAAAAGAAAACATTTTACTTTGTTTAGTAAATTAATAATTACCTGATTTTCTGCAAGTCCCATCTGGATAACCCCTAGAGGATTCTCAGTAGGATGATAAGGATCACTATCGTACGCCTTCCAACCATCAAAATAAGGCGAATTTTCGCCATGTCCGCCGCTGGTAGCAACCTTTGACAACTGCTGTTGAAAATGTAAGGCCATCTAATTATATGTAGACTAAATTTTAGATGATGCTATGAAAAAATATGAATTTATAGACAAATGAGGAATTAATTTGTGCTTTAAAGCTAGTATAAACTGCTAGTTTATGCTGTTGTATATATATGAACAATCACTTAGATATATGCTTGAGATATGAACTTTGTTAATGGATTCTCATATATATTTACATATATATTTATAAGGTTTGTGCAGGTATGAATATAGATGAAGGTTCCTAGCTATGAAGGAACAATTTTGATTTATTTTCCCTTACAAAAAACCATGAGAGGTCCAGCAGGCGGCTAGTCTTAATGGTCTAATAATTAATACTTAGTTACTAGGTCCCTCCATCCCATGAAGACTGAATTAGATTATATTTATAAATTAAATTAATCATTTTTTAAATCAAAATTGATATCATTTTTTACAAATATAGAGGAATAAATTATAACCATAAAGAACATGATCGAATTTATTATTAATTACAAATGTTTATGAGTTCAACATTTTAAATAAATATATTTAATTATTAATTTTAAAAATTGTCAGTTTGACTTGAAAAGGAATATAATTTTTTGTGTGATGCAGAAAATGGTCCACAATTCAACATTTTCACTACAATTCTGTGTAATTGAATGACATCAACACATGCACCTTTAAATTTGGACACATATAAATCAGCAGAAAAATACTACTCCCTTCGTCCATTAATATAAGATTTTTTAGAGTTATTCATAAGTATTAAAAAAATAATTGTATAGCATTAAATATAATATCAAATATCTATATTGCCCTTGTATTGGAAAAAATATTGTTATTTATTGGACAAAAAATAGTGAGATAACCAAAGTTATATTTAATACTTAGGTTAATATTGGAAATTAAACAATTAATGTTTACTTGGAATTCTAAAACGTCATATATTAAAGGACAAAAAAATTTCTCTAAAACGTCTTATATTAAGGGACAGAGGGAGTAGTCAGCTAAATAATTAAAATCTTTCTATAAGAAGAGAAACATTTTTAGCCCCAATATCACTATATGTTCTTCACAGATTTCTAAATTAGGAAAAGTAGATATATCTGCCCTCCCAATTTATGTTTCTCCAAACCTTTGTCCAACATTTAACACCACACCAACCTGCCTATATTTCTTAATTGCTAACTTAATTTAGCAACTGCAATTCTAATACTTCTGCTTAAACTAAATTTTTGTGGTTTGTGTAGAACTTAAGTGGTGTAAGGTCATATATATGGGGTCATAAGAGTATGTTTACTTCTATAATTTGACACATTTGGGGCATGTTCTGGGTTATATATATAGTTGCAGTGGTTGCTTTTAGTGTGTTTAGTCACCGAATTAAAAATAGACTATACGTGTTTGAACTCTAAACGTTATTTTTGTGAGTTAAATAAGATAAAATAAACTGCTTCTAAAGAAAAGATATTGAAGTGCAGCAAACATACTAAATGATCGATTTGAAAACTGATAAACGAACAAACACTTGGCAGATCTTTAATTGATCACAAGATGCGATTTTTGGGGTCTTGGATTTTAAAAATGTAGCATGCTTAAAATATACTCCCTCGGATCTTAAAAGGATAATTGAAGGTAAAATTATTTTTATTTCTAAAAGAATGAAAAAAAAAATATAAAGTGAATGATAATTATGCTATTTATTAGAATCTATTACTATTAAAATTACTCATTATTTTATGTATTTTATGAATTTTATGAGACCACCAAGAAAAAATTTAAAATTTTATTTATTCTTTTTTGTAATACGTGAAATTTATATTTTACTTATTTTTTGAGCACCGAGGAGTAAACGGATCGATCCTGTTATCATGAAGTTAATTTTATAATAAATTGATCAATTAATCAATACAATACTAACACATAAAGATAATATATCCCGACCTACGTCTCGATATTATATTAATCAATTTACAAAAATTAATTTCATTCGAACGACTCCGGGAATAAACCAATTGGACTACGTGCAATATATTGGTGCAGTCGTACCGTAGGCATCTTTCATATCAGTAGGTGTACTCTTAATGTTGAACGGTCAAAGGCTTCATATAAATATATATAGTTTAGTTTAGTCAGTTCTTGGCTAATGGTTAGAATTCAAAGAAAGGCTTAATCCAAATATTAATTCAAAGTCTAGAAGATTCCACTTATCCACTGTACATTATCCATACATGTTTAATAGCCTAGAAGAGTTTCACCTGAAACAGTATTATTCATTTAATTATTTAATTAATTAATACCAAAATCACGCTTTGAAGTCAATTTATGAATTTAATCAAGGATTTGGCGTATTAACTGTGTTTTTAAGTTTTTTTTAGGGGAAATGAAAGGAAAGAAAGGGGAGGGAAAATAATTTAAATCCCTACAAATATTATGTTTTTGAGCTTTTTAGGGAGGAATGGAAGATATTTGGACATAAAGTTGATTTTATTTTTGACTCAAAACTTTGCTCCTAAAAGTAGGAGGATTTGGAGGGATAGTAAAGGATGGGAAAGTTAAATATTTTATATTACATAAAGTAACCTTTTAAAATAAATCATGTCATTTATTACACTAATATATAAGGGTAATATAGTAATAGTGTAATTTAAAAATAAAAATATTTCCCTTCCTTTCCCTCCTAAACTCACAAGCAAAAAAAATATAAATAAAATTTCATCCATTTAATTCCTTCATTTCTAAAATTCATAAACATGACAAGAAAAAATTATAATTTATTTTTATCCCTTTCTATACTTTTCCTTCTTATCATATCTCTCCAAACTCACAAACTGGACTGATATTTTATGGTAATAAAGCAGTTGGCCACCCTCCTTTGTCTACTCGGTCTATCGATTGTTTGTAAAAATAATGAATGAGATAAAATTATTTATTTTAATTTAACATCATATTGTATATATCTCACGATGAATTCGTTATTTAGTCACACTGATTATTTATTATCATTTCTAAAGGAATTAAATATCAAACTAATCATAAAATAAAATTATTCACAGTGTAATAAATTAATACAAATAGTCATATCTCACCTATTATTTTCACAAATAGTTTACTTATATAACAAAAAAAAGGCTATTTTCGACGACTTTTCTATCAGAATGAACTGATTTTTTGTTGGAAATAAGTCAATTCCAACGGGAAAATCCATCGTCAAGTCGGTCGGGACTAATGTGGTCAAAAATAATTCCCTCAGCGGTCAGAAATAATTAAACTCGATGGAACTGTTTACGACTGAATTTTCGTCACGTATAAATATTCCAGATAAAAATATTCGTTTGTATTGATTTCGACGAAATTAGCGACAAAAATCTTAATTCCGATGAAAATAGTTCTGACGGATTATTCCGTAAAGAATATCTTAATTTCTACGGAATTTAATCAGTCAAAAATAATTTCGTCGGAATCGAGATTATTCATTTTTCTTGCAGTGGCTTTGTAATATGGACTCAACAAATCCTAGAGAAAAAAAAAATCATTGATAGGCCATAAGTATGAATGCATTTATTTTTTGAACAATAATACTACGGTACGGTGACTAAAAAATTGTTATAAAAAAGATATAAGATGATGTATATGTCTTTGGTTAATTACAATCACTGAATTCACTCTTACATGTTGAATTATTCACTAATTATATTTTAATATATTATTTTATAAACTAATTTTTATAAAAAAAAAAATTGTAAATGTAACATGACTCTTTTTTGAATATTTTGTTCACTTTCCATTAAACTGTCATGTTGGAGATACCTGTAGTATGTTGTGTTGACACGTATCTTCTTAATTCTAAAAGTCAATGCAACATATGTATTTAGAGGTCCGATGCCCCAAAACATAGAAAATGAAGAATAATGGCTAATTAATTATGATAGTAACTAATTAATTCCGATACTACATGCAACAAAAATGCTTAATTTGCAGTGCTTCCTAGAGAATTGAAACTAATAAAAATGTTTAAATGGTTTATTTTTGGCGATGGCATACTTGATAAACATATTATTTTACCTTTTTTTAATGAAATAGTCAGAAAGACTGAAATATATTAAAATTATAATCTGTTATAAAAGATTAAAAAATTGTAAAAAATAAACTCAAATAGTAATTCTTTAAAAAAAAGAAAAAAGGGTCATCAATCGTAGCAATATCGCTAATGGACATCAAATAAATTCCTGAAATATAATCATATCCGAAAAATAATAATAGAATACGCAGATAAGAGTTTGTTTTCAAAAAAATAACCATCCATCTACTTCTTGGTTGTGATATGTTTAAAACATGTCTCAATTTAAAACCGACTAAATAAATACTTATCAAAAGTACTCATCTATAAATTATGATTTATGACACAATTAAGTGATCATGACTCATGAGTTCCCTTTGTGATATGTTGGCCAATTTTGAATTTGGTTACTATGAAGTTAAATTTATGATAAGTTTGGTCAATTAATCAATACAGTATTGATATGCAGAGAGAGATCACATTTCAATTTGTGTCGATATTGTATTAATTAATTGATCAAAATTAATTTCATCTTAATCAATCCCGCCAATTTTAATAGACTGACATACTCATTGATCTAATCTTAGTTAGTATTGAGTGTTAGGCAGAATATATGACAAGGATTAGGCACGTATGAATGTCCTTTATGTGGACCAAATTCACCCAACCACATTTATATCATGTTTGCGGTAGAGTATATATAAAGTTCTTATTCCTCTTTTTTTTTTTCCTTTTTTTTTTTTCCTTTTGTATGCACATTTATACCAAATTCATGGAACCACATTTATAGTATGCTTGTGATAAATATAAATATTATGGTCTTTTCTCTTTCTTTTTTTTGCACAAATACCCTTTTTATGTAGACCAAATTCATCGAACCACACATTTATAGCATGCTTGTGATAGAGAATATTATGTAAAAATTGCTGTTTAATTTAGCTGCATGAACTACTCGATACTCGACTAGATTCAACGTGACTTCCTAGTTGAATTGATGAGTTCCATAATTTTTCTATGATTGTTATTATTAAGTTGGTGACAACTCAATCAATCGGATTTTATATTTATATATATATATATATATATATATATATATATATATATATATATATATAGTCCGCTTCTCCAGCGAATTAAAAGGAGCGAACTAAGAACGAACAGTTTATACCGACCAAAAAAATCATCGATATAACATAGAAAGCCTGTTTTTTATGCTATAGCGACGGAAAAGACCATCGATATAGCCGGTTCGCTCTTAGTTCGCTCCCCCCAGTTCGCTGGAGAGAGCCGGGAAAATATATATATATATATATATATATATATATATATATATATATATATATATATATATATAGAGTCCGGATCTAGTCCGGGATCCCGGACTCTATAAAATACGGACCTTTTTTTTTTTTTTTTGCTTTTTTTTTTAAACAACTAAAAAAAAAAATTTATGAAATTGAAATTTTTTCATAATACAGTGTTTTGGGTGTGATTTGGGTACGTATAACAAAATATGGTGGTACTGTCTGTGCAGACTGTACCACCATTTTTTGGTATAGGTATTCAAAACACGTCCAAAACATTGTATTATAGAAAAATTTCAGTTCCATAAAATATTAAATATTTTTTTTTAGTTATTTTAAAAAAAAAAGCAAAAAAAAAAAGGTTATATATATATATATATATATATATATATATATATATATATATATATATATATATATAAAGTTCTCTTGTGTTTCTACTAAAGACCATGTATTTAAATTATTTTCATTCTGAATTATCTTTAAAATCGATCTAAACTATTTTAATATTAAAATATGATGTAATTTAGTTATTCTTTGAAAACAATTAAGTTTGAAATTAGTAATATTTTTTAAATAGTTATTAATTTTTAATTTTCCCAAAGTACCCGTCTGCGACTATCATTTTTGGTATGCATTGAAATTTCCTCACCTCAAAGCATCATTATAGAGATTTTGATTCCATAACATATAACTGTCGATATTGATCATGATCCCAAGCTAGCCATCCATAGTTGTCAGTCTCTCTTACCCCCACAAAGTTCATTGAAATTCAATTCAATGAAAGGGGCAGAATTATCACGATAGCAGATAACTCTTTCAAGCAGTGACGAAGTCTGGAAAAAAATTTAATGAAGTCAAATTATTAAATTGCATTCATAAAAAAATTTATTACATTATTTGTAAGACCCCGAATTTTATGAAATAAAAGTATTCAATTTTTTTTATAATTACAATTCAGTAAATGGTTAAATTGATAAAAAGTTAAAGTTATGGGTGAAATGTGAATTTTTTTTCAAAATAAACAAGTAGTTATAAAATAATCATTGTTGTCGGAGAATATTCGTTGGTCGGAGAATATTCTTTCTGTCGGGGAATATTCGTACGACGGCGCAACTATTTGTGGGCCCCATAACGGAAAACGGTCGGATGAAGATAACGACAAAAATTGAATTTTTATAATTAACGGTGTAGTTATTACCGTTAACACTGTTGGAATACCCGTTGGTTAAAATACAGTAATACGCGTTATTGCACAGTAGCACACGGTATTACACAGTATTTTTGAAATTATTGATTCATACGTAAGAAGGCACTGCTGAATAATTGTCACAGTAATTACTGTTCAATATTTTATTTATTGATTGAATAATTACTGCATTGATATTTTATATTATTGTTATTTCAATAATTGTTGCTGCACATCATCTCTATTATCAGATCAATAATTCATATTATTTGAATAATATTATTAGATGGCATTATTGGCAATGTCTAGAAAGTTCTGTCTAAGGAGAGGTTTAGTCATCTAATTGTGCGCCAATAAGAAGAAATTCTTATTGGAAAGCCCCCTCTTTCCTGGGAACGGCCTGGTTGTCATAAATGTGATTCTGTAATATTATTTGTGAATAATTAATTATTGATTCATATGATAAGGAAATATTTATTTTATATAGATATAAATGATGGATATATTTATTTTTATGTGGATAAAAATGAAGGAATTAATGCTGAAGTATTTTATCAGTATTTTATCGGTGTGGAAGTATTAAAAATCATCCGTTTGTGAATTTCGGTCAATTTCTGTTTGAAATTTGGAAAAATTTTCTTCTGCAAAGTTGTAGAGAATTGAATTTTCTATAAAAAGTCGCGAGATTCGAAATTTATGATAAAAGACCTATTTTCTATGAATTTTTGAAATTTCGGAAAATAAAATAATTTTTATTAAATTATGGGTGGGACCCACTTTTGTTTTACAACATGTGGGCTACCAATTTATTCAAATATGGCTGATGGCTTTCAAAGTTGGTTGGTGGCATGCGTAGAAGGTGAGAAATAATAATAATAATATTTTATTATTTAGTCTCCTTTGGCGTTCTAGCATTTTTCTATAAATAGGTGCTTAAGTTAGAATTGAAAATCACACTAGAAACAAGTTCTCTCTCTCTATATTATCAAGCATATTTTTGTGAGTATTTAGATATCTTGAGTGTTGCTCAGCGTTATATCCGATATTCAAGTCAGAAGTACTGCTCTTTTGAGGTAAGGGATTTTAAGGGTTATTATATTTTTCAGTTCGTAATTCTTCTGACCTTCAGAAAATTCTGAAAAAAATTTAAAATGATATTTTGATGAGTTTTATTGATTGTGTCCAAAAATGGTGATTTTTGGATGTATAGATTAAGAGTTATGAATTTTATGAGAAAATACTATTTTAAAAGTAACCGCTTATAACTCCTTGTGGTTAACTCCAAAATTGATGAAATTTTTATTGAAAGTATATCCATATAATATTAGTGTACTCTGTGAATTTCAGAATTTTTGGATAAAATTATAATTTATGATAAATGTCTAAATATTCAGCTGTTTTGGCCATATGAAAAATAGTAAATGAGTTTTAAAAATTCTGAGAAAAATATATGTTCAATATGAGACTATATTCTGCTAAATTCTAGAAAAGAAATATTTTTGGAACTGATTTGGTATTTTTTATGAAAATAGACTATTTATGAGTAAATGAATTAAATATGTTATGTGAAGTAAGAAAATTAGAAAATAGGATTTTATGGCTTGAGAATCCTATATGAGGTATATGCAGATTTTTGATGAGGGTTTTGGTTATTGGTAATGAAATCTTATGTGTTTGACATTTTAGGATGATTAAATGCATTATTCAGTAAAGTGTAAACAATTAAAATAAATTGTTTATAAGTTTAAGAAATATTATTCTTTCAATATCATTATACCGAAATATTGGTATGTATTTTATTGTGAAATTTCTACCTTTTTGTGTCGGGTTTACTATTCACGAGTTACTATTCACGAGTTACTATTCACGACAAAATTGGTTTCTTTTTCTAACCAAATTATAGTTGATTTATGAATATTACTCTTGAGATTAAATCTATATGTTGATTATATTGATTTTATTATTATATATAACATTTTTATAACCCTAATAATGATATTTCTCTTTGACTTGAGTGTAAAGATGGGTAGATTTTTGGTATGATCATGACTATGGGTTCCCTTTGGGCAGTAGTGTAAAGTTGAATTGTTGACTGGTATGATCATGACCATTGAATTTATAATTCAATATCTTTAGCTTAAGTACAAAGGTGAATTGATCAACATGGTTATAATTGTTGTTTATATAAATTCTGAAATGATTATATATTTCTTTGAGATATTAATATATTTGGCCTGTAGTGCAAAGATGACCTGTGGTTGAATATCTTTGGTCAGTAGTGCAAAGATGAATTGTTGATGAATATCTTTGGCCCGTAGTGCAAAGATGACATGTTGTTGAATATCTTTGGCCAGTAGTGCAAAGATGAACAGGTGTTGAGATGAACATGACCAACTGGTGATACAAATAAATATCTTTGGCCGTAGTGCAAAGATGAAGTTATTAGTATGATTATGAACAGGAAATGTGATTTGGTGTAACCATGATCTTTGATGTTTCAGGTAAAGATAGGTGATGAAAATTATCTTCGTCCTGGATGAGAAGAGGAATGTAGAACTACAACTATGATTATGAGTTATTCATATGATTGTGGACCATAATTGTTGATTGATGTTACAGGGATAAAACATTGTTGGTGGATTTTTAACATGGAGAAGATAATAGATGTTATAGTCTATTTGACTCTTTTAATGGATTGCTCGTTCCGCTGCAACTATGGTTAAAATTTTTATCATCTACCATATGTTCTAAATCTCTGATTTAATTCTGTTGAAGGCTATTGATAACTTATTTATCTTTAGTCATGATATTCTTTACTGGGCTAGTTGTGCTCACCCTTCTGTTTCACAATTCCTTTCAGATAATAAGAGTGTAGCTGAGTCGAGCGGGGGTAACAGGAGAATAGAACGGTGGTCATCATTTAGTAGTTATATTTGGTGAATCATCTAGGGTGAAGCGAACCCAACGTTGGAAGGGTGTTTTGTCACTATCATACCAGATGTCTAATGACATACAACCTCGTGTCATCATAAGACAGGGATGTGCTCATCCACTTGCTGAGTATATTTACGAGCACTACCTATATAATCTTGGTGTTTATTTGAAGTATAAATTAGAGACAGTAGAGATAATGATAAGTCACGAGAAGACTCATCATTGGGAAGAATATGATAGTAATCTTCTTGTTTTTCTTTGGGGTCTATTGGATCAATCAAGGATAATTCTGTGGTCATATGATATCTATCATAACCTAGACGCATGGCCTCCCATGTACGAAGGTTTCCTTGAGCACTTTCCAAAGATTCTAATTTCTAAAATAGTTTTTGACTATACCTTTATGTAAGGTGTCATTGTGAGGTGTTGTCCACGGTTGGGACATGAGTCACATTTAGTATATATTTGTATCCAAACTCACAGCATATGTGTTGTTGTATTTTACACGACAATTGTTGTAATAAAGTTGTAGTTATTTTCTGTACCACGTGTTTGACGACTCAGAATAGGTTGGATGGAATGAACCTATTTTGGGGGCGTTACATTATTTTTATATATATATATATATATATATATATATATATATATATATATATAAAATTCAATAAGGTCAAATTATTAAATTACACCCACAAAATATATAATACATCATATATAAAAAAAAGACAAAAGGTCAAAAAAAAACCCTGATGTTTACCCCGATGTTCCACTTGCACCCTAAACTAAATTTTTTTTCAAAAGTACACTTAACGTTATATTTTTGGATCGCCCGTGCCCCTACCGTTAACAGAAGACAAACAGGATTAAAATGTAATGACGTGGCAGGCTTAAATATAAAATATATTCTAAATAAAATAATATATATCATTTAATCAAAATAAAAAATATTAAAATTCAAAATAAAAAAGGCATAACATATATACATCATTTAATCAAAATAATAAAATTTAAATTATTTTGTTAACTAATCAAAACAACTAATTAAATAAAATAAGTTGTATAACATATTTACATCATTTAATCAAAATACTAAAATTCAAAACATAACATATTTACATCAAATACTAATTAAAAAAAAATACTAAAATACTAATTAAAAAATATTAAAATACTAAAAAATCAAATTAAAAAATACTAAAATTCAAATTATTTTTGTGACACCCCCAAAATAGGTATACAACACTCATTCTGAGTCGTCAAAATACATAGTACAGATACAACTACAACTTTTTTAATACAACATTAAAACTGTGAGTTTAAATACAAATATTGTCATCTGGATAATATCCACACTCAAATAAGTCCTCATTACAATTATTGATACATTATTATATAAAAATGGTGAGGACTACTAAAACGACTTTCTAGAACCTTCATTCCATACCCCGACTAGTACTCGCTACATTCTCGCCTCCTGAGAAGAAAAATGGAACAAAAGAAAAATGGTGAGCTCAACTAGCCCAGTAAAGAACATTATGACTAAGATAATATAGAACAAATTATCGTTAGTCCTCAACAGGAAAAAATCTAATAGAATACAATAGACAACAAGTTTTAAATCAATATTCGCAGCGAAAAATAATAATTCATAGAAGAGTTACGTAGATAATGAAATCTACTATTATCTATGAATTTAAAAGTCCATCATCAACATTTTATCCCTATAACATCAATCAATATTCATCTTTACACTACAAGCCAAAGATATTCATCAGTTGATCATGTTCATTTAAACACCTGTTCATCTTTGCACTACGGGCCAAAGATATTCATCAGAAATTATTCATCATTGCACTACAGGCCAAAGATATTCAGTAATATCATCATTTAGGACTGAGGATGATGAAAATATTTTAAAGAAACGAATCCAGTGAAACAAAATAACAAATATTAAGAATTCGTATTTTGGTTTATCCATATCCAAAAATACCTCATAAGTAATCATAGTGGAGTAAAATTTAAGAATGATCAAAACATGGATACAATCAAAGCTAGTATCCATAATAGATATTTTAGACAAAAAACAAAAATTTAATTTTCTGTGAATAGTGTCGTATTCGTGAATAGTGCCGTATATGTGAATAGTAATTCCGGCACAAAAAGTCTCAAATTTGATAAAAATTCAGATCAATACTTCGGCATAATGATATTAAAAAAAATAATATCATTTAAGAAGAAATAATATATCTTACCTCGTAAAGACAGTATGTGAGACCCCAGATTTTATGAATAAATATTTAATTTTTCTCGAAATAATTTTTTTATATTATGGTGTGGATTTGATATAATAGTTATATAAATTTTACAAAGTATGCAAGTTGTTATAAAATATTCGTTTGGTCGGAGAATATTCTTTTTATCGGGGAATATTCGTACGACGGCACAATCATTGGTGGACCCCACAACGAAATTATTGTCGGATTGAGAAAACGACAGAATTATCTTTCTATAAAAATAACGGCTGAGGTGTTACCGTTAAAACCGTTAAAACTGTTGAACTACTCGGTAGTAAAAGTACAGTAATACGCGTGGTTGCATAGTAACACACGGTATTGATTATTGATGCTTACGTGAGAAGTCACTCAGCTATACTCAATTATTGCTACAGTAATTGCTGCATCATATCTCTTAAATTATTGTCATAGTATCATCTGTATAATATGTTATATTATTAAATCAATAATTGAGACGTTGTGGTAAGTTTGGTTATTTTATGGGGGGCCATATGTCATCATCTAAGAGTCTCTTCGTCAATAGTAATTACCGTCGTCAATAGTAATTACCGTCGTCAATAGTATTTACCTTGGTCAATAGTAATTACCTTCGTCAATATTATTTACCTTGGTCAATAGTATTTACCTTGGTCAATAGTAATTACCTTCGTCAATAGTATTTACCTTGGTCAATAGTAATTACTTTCGTCAATAGTAGTTGTCCCTTCAATATTACCAAGAGTCATTTGACCCTTCGTTAAGACCAAGAGTCATTTGACCCTTCGTTAAGACCAAGAGCCACCCTCAGTTTTTCTATAAATAGAGGCCTAGGGCTTCATTATTTTTCACGAATTCATTCAAGCTATAGAGAGAGAAAGTATAGAGAGAATAAGAGAGAGAGAGAATAAAAGTATTCTGCTACATCACTTTTCCAATATCCAGTTCTTTTAAGGTAGGGAATATTATTTCTTTTATATTCATGAAGAGAACTTCTGTTATTCCATTCTTTATTATTCTGTTGGAATAACCAGTATACGTGGTCTACCCTATACTTGGTGACATTCTTCTATTATTCTGTTGGAACATTCTGTCTGTGTGTTTTACACCGGACCTGGTTCCGTTTGTATTATTATTCTGTTAGAACATCCTGTCTGTGTGTTTTACACCGGACCTGGTTCCATTTTTATTATTATTATGTTGGAACATCCTGTCTGTGTGTTTTACACCGGACCTGGTTCCATTATTTATTATTCTATCGGAATATCCTGTCTGTGCGTTTACGCCGGACCTGGTTCCATTATTATTATTCTGTTAAGAATAACCTGTCTGTGCGGTCTATCGCATGCATGGTGATTTCTTTTGTTATTCCATTCTTTATTATAGTTAGTTGATTAAAACTTTGACTTCTATACTCCATGAAATTAGTGGAATATCCTTGATATTTGCGCTTCATCTAGTATCTATTCATGAAAATATTCTTCTGATCAGTCTTGAAGTTTACTCCACAAAGCAGTATCATGTTGACAATTTGGACGTTATTAATTCCTGAATAAATTAATTCTTGAACTTGTTTTATTGAATCCTTATATCATTGTCATCATCCTCATGTTTATATTCTGTTAAAAGTCATCTGTGGCCTGTAGTGCATAGATGGACTTGGTATGATTATGACCAGGGATTATTCGGTATAATCATGACCGTAATGTTACGAATGATGTGGTAAAAGTCCTCATTGGCCCGTAGTGCATTGATGGACAGTTGTTGGCATGATCATGACCATTAATGAATACACGAATATCCTTGGCCGTAGTGCAGGGGTGATTCGATGATGTGGATTATTTTATTAAGCTGAGTCTCAGCGATCGCAGTGTTGAAAAACCTTTTAAATCATAAAAGATAGTAGAGTTTATTTTCTACTTGACTCTTTTAATGGATTGCTTGTTCCGCTGCAGTTAAACTTGATGTCTATTATATTTTATCAGTTTAACATTGTTGAAGGCTAATGATAATTTATTCTGCATTATCTTAGTCATAATATTTCTTACTGGGCTAGTTGAGCTCACCCTTTCTTTCACTGTTCTCTTCAGGAAATGAGAACGTAGCTGGGGCAAGTCGGGGAACGGAGTGATGGTTCGAATGATAGTATTAGTTAGTAGTCCTCACTATTCTATGTAATAGTATGTTAATAAATGTAATGAGGACTCCTTTTGAGTATGAATACTCTCTAGAAGATAATATTTGTATTCAAACTCACAGTTTATGTTTTGTCGTATTATACACGACAGTTGTATTAGTAAGTTGTATTCGTATTCTGTACTTTGTATCTGACGACCCAAGATGGGTGATGTATACCTAATTTTGGGGGCGTCACACAGTACTTCTAGTTGAAACACTAGATATAGGCTATGACTTGAACTTGCCCGTATAGCAACACTCAAAGTATTAAAATACTCACAAGAATACGCTCAATATATCGAGAGAGAAAGAGAGAGAAATCTTTAGTTTCTGGTGTGATTTTCAATTTTAACCTAAGCACCCTATTTATAGGAAAATACTTAGAACACCAAAGTAGAAAATTTAATAAATTAATAATATATTTATATAAATTTTCAAGCCAACCGTAGAAAATCTGAAATCAGCCCATTCAACACACATGTGGAACACACCATAATGAAAAAAACGTTTTTGTTATTTAAAAAATTTTAAACTTCCAAAAATTAATTATTTCGGAACTCTGGAACTTCAATAATTCATAATAAATAGCCCTTTTATCAGAAAATTCGATTCTCGCAGTTCTTTATAGAAAATTCAATTCTCTACAACTTTGTAGAAGAAAGTTTTTCCAAATTCCAAACAAAAATTGACCGAAATCCACAAATGGGCGATTCTACAGGCTATAATCAAATTTCACTCAAGAAATGGCCCACAGACATGTTTAACATGTTTTAAATAACTTTTACAACAAGAATACTCTTCCTCCTCATATACTCATATATCCCACATTCATTATAAAATTATCATTATTATTATATTATAATAATATAATAAAATATTATTTTATCAGAAAAGATAAAATATCAATTTTTAACAATTGTCACTTTAAAAAATTTCTCCATCTATATCCACATAAAATCAATATTTTTCTCATCATATAAATCAATAATTAATTATTCATAAATAATATTACAGAATCACAATAATGACAACCAGGCCGTTCCCAAGAAAGAAGGGGCTTTCCAATAAGGATTTCTCCTTACTGGCGCGCAATTAGGTGACCAAACCTCTCCTTAGACAGAACTTTCTAAACATTACCAATAATGTTATCTAATAATATTATTCAGATAATATGAATTATTGCTCCGATAATGGAAAATACTGTGTAGTGACAATTATTGAAATAAAAGTAATATAAAATATCAACGCAGCAATTATTAAATCAATAAAATAAAATACTGAACAGTAATTACTGTAACAATTATTGAGTAGTGCCTTCTTACGTAAGAATCAATAATTGGTGCAATACCATGTGCTACTATGCAACAACGCGTATTACTGTGTTTTAACCACCGAGTATTCCAACAGTATTAACGGTAAAAACTACGTCGTTATTTATAAACAAGTTATACTTGTCGTTTTCTTCATCCAATCACTTTTCGTTATGGGGCCCACAAAAGACTGCGCCGTCATACGAATATTTCCCGACAGGAAGAATATTCCACGACCAAATGAATATTAACAATGAATATTTTATATCCACTTGCTTATTTAAAATATTTGCGTATTTTACCCATAACTAACCTCATTAATCAATTCAACCCTTACTATTTCAAAATAATAAATAGAAGAAATTAAATTTCATTTATTAATAATTTGGGGTCTTACAACCTCCTCTCCTTATGAAATTTCGTCCTCGAAATTGACGTACGTACCTGGTGTTTCGAAAAGATGAGGATACCTAGTTTTTATTTCTGTTTCCAACTCCCAGGTCATTTTCTCAATAGCATGGTTCCTCCACAAAACTTTAACTTATGGTATGACCTTTGTGCGTAGGACATGCTCTTTCCTATCCAAGATCTTGACAGGTACCTCCTCGTACGTTAAGTCTTCAGCTATCTCGTCCGGTTCTAACTCAATGACATGGTTTGGGTCTTTCACATATTTACGAAGCACAGATATATGAAAAATATTATGAACACGAGACATATTTGGAGGTAACGCGAGTCTATAGGCCACATTTCCTACTCGGTCAAGAATCTAAAATGGAGCAATAAATCGTGGATTGAGCTTTCCTCTTTTCTCAAATCTTGTAACTCCCTTCCATAGAGCCACATGCAATAATACATGATCCCCAATATTAAATTCCACGTCCTTTCTATGAAAATTCGCATAACTCTTTTGTTGATCATGTGCCGTTTGTATACGTTGTCGAATCATTTGGATCTTTTTCGTAGTCATACGTACCAACTCGGGTCCTAATAATGTTGCTTCTCCCACCTCATCCCAACATATTGGAGAGCGACACTTTCGTCCATATAATGCTTCAAATGGAGCCACACCTATACTTGCCTGATAACTGATGTTGTAAGAGAATTCCACCAATGATAGGTACTTATCCCAACTCCCTTTGAAATCTAGGACACAAAGTCTTAATAGATCTTCAAGAGTTTGAATAGTCCTCTCTGATTGCCCGTCCGTTTGAGGATGGTATGCCGAACTGAATCGTAAATTCGTGTTCATAGCTTTTTGCAAGCTAATCCAAAATTGTGAAGTGAATCTTGGGTCACGATCCGAAACTATGGATACTGGCATGCCATGCAATCTCACAATCTCATCTACGTACATACGAGCAATACGTTCAAGGGAATAAGTCTCCCGTATCGGCAAGAAATGAGCAGACTTGGTTAATCTATCAACAATAACCCAAATAACATTTATGCCTTGAGAAACTATGGGAAGACCCGTAACAAAATCCATGGTAATATGTTCCCACTTCCATTTCGGAATCTCAAGTGGTTGCAATGGACCCTTTGGTACTTGATGCTCCGCCTTTACACGTTGACAAGTTAAACACCTCGAGATAAACTTTACAATCTCTCTCTTCATATTATTCCACCAAAATATATGTCGAAGATCACGATACATTTTGGTACTTCTAGGATGAATTGCAAACGGTGTATTATGTGCCTCCATCATGATCTTGTACTTCAAATCAGAATTGTCAGGAGCATAAAGTCTGGAGTGGACTCGAAGTATTCCTTCTTCATCGATTCTTGCTTCTGGAATAGCACCTTCTTGCACTTTCTTCTTTATACGCATCAGCTCCGGGTCTGTGGCTTGAGCAACTTTAACTTTTTCGATTAAAATTGGTTCTATACGTATACTTGACATCATTACATGGGTCCCCGGAGTCTTGAATTCTATCTTCATCTTTTGTAAATCACACCAAATGGGCCTTTGTGTTGACAACATCGCACTTGTTCCCGCATATGATCTTCTACTCAATGCGTCGGCTATCACGTTCGCTTTTCCAGGATGATATTGAATGGTATGGTCGTAGTCTTTCAACAGCTCAAGCCAACATTGTTGCTGCATGTTGAGTTCTTTTTTACTGAAGAAATATTTGAGGCTTTTATGGTCTGAATATATCTCCACTTTCTCCCCATATAGATAGTGCCTCCAAATCTTTAGCGCGAAAACGACTGCTGCCAACTCTAGATCATGAGTAGGATAATTCCTCTCATATTCTTTAAGTTGTCGTGAGGCATAGGCTATAACTTTCCCACGTTGCATGAGAACACATCCTAGCCCTTTGCCTGAAGCATCACTGTAGATAACAAATCCATCCGAACCAGATGGTATAGTCAAAACAGGTGCCGAAATGAGTCTCCTCTTAAGCTCTTGGCAACTCTTCTCGCATTCCTCGCTCCATAATCCTTCCGAGTTAGCTGAGTTAATGGAGTAGCGATTCGAGAAAATCCTTCCACAAATCTTCAATAATAACCAGCTAAGCCCAAAAAGCTACGTACTTCGATCACCGATTTCGGTTGCTTCCAACTTTGTATTGCTTCAATCTTCGCCGGGTCAACAGATACTCCATGTTTTGACACCACGTGCCCAAGGAATGCTACTTCCTCAAGCCAGAACTCGCATTTCTTCAACTTAGCATATAGCTTGTTATCACAAAGCCTTTGGAGTACCAGCTTCAAATGGTGCTCATGATCTTCACGACTTTTGGAATATATGAGGATGTCATCAATAAAGACAACAACGAACTGATCCAAATATTTCTTGAATACTCGGTTCATCATATCTATGAAAGCCGCAGGAGCATTAGTCAATCCAAAAGACATGACTAAGAATTCATAATGCCCGTACCGAGTTCTAAAGGCAGTCTTTCGAATATCCTCAGTTCTAATCTTCAGCTGATGATATCCAGAACGAAGATCGATTTTTGAAAAGAATTGTGCTCCTTGTAACTAGTCAAACAGGTCATCAATACGAGGTAGCGGATACCTATTCTTGATAGTAACATGGTTTAATTCCCGGTAGTCGATACAAAGTCGCATACTCCCGTCTTTCTTCTTTACGAATAAAACAGGAGCACCCCAAGGAGATGTACTAAGACGAATGAAACCGATGTCCAACAACTCCTGTAATTGGACCTTTAACTCCTGAAGTTCAATAGGAGCCATTCGATATGGAGTTTTAGAAATGGGCTTTGTACCAGGTTCAAGATCTATAAAGAATTCAACTTCACGTTCTGGGGGTAGACCGGGAAGTTCTTCAGGAAATACGTCAGGAAAGTCACTAATAACAGGAATATTATTCAAATCTGATGTGTCTTTATTCAAATCCATAACATGGGCTAAGAAAGCTTGACATTCGTTTTTTAATAAACGAATAGCTTTATGACTTGATATAACAGTGATTAATTTTAATGGCTTAGTTGCTTGAATTCGCACAACAGGTTGCTTAGGAATATGAAAACTAACAACCTTACGAAAACAATCAATTTTGGCATGATGAGTAGTTAACCAATCAATCCCTAAAATCACGTCAAATGCAAGTATCTTTAAAGAGATAAGGTCAACAGGTAAGGTGATGGTGCCAACTTGGATCAAACAAGATTTATAAACAGTGGATGTGATGAAAGTTTCTCCTAACGGAGTCTCCACAGATAAATCAAAGTCTAATTTCTCCGGAGTCAAGTTTAAACGTTGAGCACAAGCAGGAGAAATAAATGAATGGGTAGCACCGGTATCTAGCAAGGTATAAACTTCGCATGAATTTATGATTAGCTTACCCGTGATCACCTCGTTTGGGTTCCTCGCATGTTGACCACTCACGACAAACGCTCTTCCAGGAACCGTTGACTTTGACTTTTCTGGGACAGCCTTTTGAGTCACCATCCCCGCTGGACTTGGTTTCGCTACAGTGCAATCTCGAGCGATATGTCCTTCATTTCCACAGTTATAACATACCTTAAACTGTTGTGGGCAGTTTGGCCTAATATGTCCTTTTTTCCACACTTATAGCATATGACCGGTGGTCGTTCTCCTCCCTTAGAACCAGTTGGTGCCGACGTCTTCGTATTGTCATTGTTGAATCTCCTCTTTTTAAAATCTCCTCCCGACTCGCTTCTTCTATTCTCATGGCCATGATTACCACCAGAGTGGTTGCCGCTCTTGTCCGTATTTTTCTTTCTCCGCTGGTTATCGTTGTTCTGATGACTGCTGTCACCGGTATGATCCTGGTTGTGGTCCCTCAGTTGAACGTACTTGTTATCTCGCTCTAATAATTGAGCCTTGTTGACAACATCTGAATAGAGAGAAAATTTATGTGAAATGAGATATTGACGTATGCCGGGTTTCAAACCTCTCATAAATATCCGTGTCATACGTTCTTCATTTTTCACCAAATGAGGTGCAAACCTTGACAACTCTGCAAATTTCGCCTCGTACTGGGACTCCGTCATGTTATTCTGCTCCAGTCTAATAAATTCTACCTCCTTCATATGACGAATACTTTCAAAAAAGTACTTGTCATTGAACAGTTTCTGAAATGTCTCCCAAGACATGTTGAGTGCGGCAGGCTGAGTACGTTTCACAGACTCCCACCAGTAGTCTGCCTCGCCACGGAACATAAAGGTGGCGAATGGAACCTTCTGTTCCTCCGTGCATCCCAAGACATCGAATATCTTGGTAATTTGCTTGACCCACGTTTCTGCCATGATCGGATCCGGTTTTTCCTTAAATTCTGGTGGTCCCAATTCTTTGAACTGCTTGGCTGTGACAAACCGTGAATTGCTATCATTTCCTCCTGTATTTTGAACACGAGTTGTTAGAGTTTATGCCCTAGAGGCCAATTATTTGATGTAATTGCTTAACATTTGATATTATTGTTGATTGAATAAATAAATGATTTTATTATGGTTTTAATTACTGCGTAATATAATTGTTAACATAATAAAATTCCTTAGAATAGTGATACAAATTATATAGTTTCAAGTATGTGACTTGAACATGAGATTATATAATTATAATTAGTATCATTGTTCTTAAATGTCCCTAGTCGAGTATCATTGTTGATGGGACAACAATGATGCATTGAGACTAGTATGTGGATTGACTGATGACCAAATCTCATTGGTCATAAATATATGAGATATTAAGTCAATGCATAGGTACATGTTAGAGAACAATGTACTGGACAGACCCACCATGAGAATTCTATATGGAGCATTATGCGAAGTGTCATTAGTAATTCTCATAGTGACAATGATGTAATGGTCCTCCGACCTGAAACCGCTATATTACTACACGAGAATATATGTACTTTGATATCATCAAATGTCACCTTTAATAGGGTGGACTATAAAGGTGATTATTGGGTTCATTATGAATCGTGTGAGTAATATGAGTGATCTAGATGGAATTTAACCATCCTATATTTTATAGGTGATATCCATAGGCCTCTTGATTGAGTAGGACTATGAAATGCATGGCCATGCTCAAATAGTGATTTGTTTCATATAGTCTACTCATTGATCAAGAAAACTCAGATTAAATTATGAAGAGTATGACACATTCCATGACTCGAGTTTAATCTTGGATATTAAGGTTAAAAGGATTAAATTACATTGAAACATTGGTCACGAAAAGGTTGCATCGAATCATCGATCTTATTATTACTTGGGTAGCAGTGATGCATTACTAGATGTCGCTCACTGTTTATAACTTTATAATATGATTTTAAGGTTATTGCCAACGTAATAATAACCTATAGGGTCACACACAAAGAACGTAATTAAAAGGAAATTAATTTAAATTGTAAAGATTTAAATATGTCAATATGATTGATATAATTTTAAATTACGAATTTAAATTAATAGGATAATTTATATATAGGTATATTAATTAAGTAAGACTTAATTAAGATATATATAAATTCGGATTTTAATAATATTAGGTTTTGATTAATTCCTCCTGACTGCTATATATATGATGTATATCAGACTTTAGGTTTTTACGTCAAAACAAAACCCTAGCCGCTCTTAGAGAGAGACTAGAGAAAACAGTTCCCAAAATCCTCATCCTTGGTGGCTAGTACCGCGATTCCTTCTTCTGCAGATCGTAAGACGATTCGCGGAGCGTTCGTGTGGATACCGTAGAGACGCAGTCGGTTTGTATTGCGTTGGAGATTCGAGGCGCAGTCGATTTCAGACTCTCGTTTTCATATTCGGTATAATCTCTAAACCTCTTAATTAATTGATTTTTCGCATGGATCATGTTATAGGGTTTCGGAAATTGCTTTAAAATTTTAATTTCCGCTGTGCGTTTCTGTGCCGAAACCCTACATGAGTCTCCTTCGTTTGGTTTTGCATGAATTGCAAAAAGCTTCTACACATCTCATCGTTCATCATCTGCTCATTGGTGTTGTTCACAGGAGGAACATTGTCAGCCTGTTGCACGTTCTCCTTGTTGGTGAGTACAGGCGTCTCTACGGTTTCATTTACTCCACTGTTAACATTCTCAGTCGACATTCTCAATACTGTCATAAAACAAGGGTTTATTTAACAAATTAACATATCACATAATATCCCTATATTATAACCGACCAACAAATAAGCTTAGGTAGGACACACTAGCGAAGGATTTACTCGTCTCTCCCCTCCTAGTTCTATTCCCCGATCTCCGCCAGAGATCATATCCCTAAGCTCTGATACCAACTGTGACACCCCCAAAATAGGTATACAACACCCATTCTGAGTCGTCAAAATACATGGTACAGATACAACTATAACTTTTTTAATACAACATAAAAACTGTGAGTTTAAATACAAATATTGTCATCTAGACAATATCCACACTCAAATAAGTCATCATTACAATTATTGATACATTATTATACAAAAATGGTGAGGACTACTAAACCGACTTTCTAGAACCTTCATTCCATACCCCGACTAGTACTCGTTACATTTTCACCTCTTGAGAAGAAAAATGGAACAAAAGGAAAAGGGTGAGCTCAACTAGCCCAGTAAAGAACACTATGACTAAGATAATATAGCATAAATTATCGTTAGTCCTCAATAGGGAAAATCTAATAGAATACAATAGACAACAAGTTTTAAATCAATATTCGCAGCGAAAAATAATAATTCATAGAAGAGTTACGTAGAGAATGAAATCTACTATTATCTATGAATTTAAAAGTCTATCATCAACATTTTATCCCTGTAACATCAATCAATATTCATCTTTGCACTACAAGCCAAAGATATTCATCAGTTGGTCATGTTCATCTAAACACCTGTTCATCTTTGCACTACGGGCCAAAGATATTCATCAGAAATCATTCATCTTTGCACTACAGGCCAAAGATATTCAGTAATATCATCATTTAGGACTGAGGATGATGAAAATATTTTAAAGAAACGAATCCAGCGAAACAAAATAATAAATATTAAGGATTCGTATTCGGTTTATCCATGTCCAAAAATACCTCATAAGTAATCATAGTGGCGTAAAATTCAAGAATGATCAAAACATGGAAACAATCAAAGCTAGTATCCATAATAGATATTTTGGACGAAAAATGAAAATTTAATTTTTTTGTGAATAGTACCGTATTCGTGAATAGTGTTGTATACGTGAATTGTAATCCCGACACAAAAAGTTCTAAATTTGATAAAAATTCAGATCAATACTTCGGCATAATGATATTGAAAAAAATAATATCATTTAAGAAGAAATAATATCCCTTACCTCGTAAAGACAGTACTTCTAGTTGAAACACTAGATATAGGCTATGACTTGAACTTGCACCGTATAGCAACACTCGAAGTATTAAAATACTCACAAGAATACATTCAATATATCGAGAGAGAAAGAGAGAAATCTTTAGTTTCTGGTGTGATTTTCAATTCTAACCTAAGCACCCTATTTATAGAAAAATGCTTAGAACACCAAAGCAGAAAATTTAATAAATTAATAATATATTTATATAAATTTTTAAGCCAACCGTAGAAAATCTGAAATCAGCCCATTCAACACACATACGGAACACACCATAATGAAAAAAACGTTTTTATTATTTAAAAAATTTTAAACTTCCAAAAATTAATTATTTCGGAACTCTGGAACTTCAATAATTCATAATAAATAGCTCTTTTATCAGAAAATTCGAATATCGCAATTATTATTGAAAATTTAATTCTCTACAACTTTACAGAAGAAAGTTTTTCTAAATTTCAAACAGAAATTGACCGAAATCCATAAATGGGCGATTCTACAGGCTATAATCAAATTTCAGTCAAGAAATGAGCCCACAGACATGTTTAACATGTTTTAAACAACTTTTGCAACAAAAATACTCTTCCTCCTCATATACTCATATATCCCACATTCATTGTAAAAATATCATCATTATTATATTATAATAATATAATAAAATATTATTTTATCAGAAAAGATAAAATATCAATTTTCAACAATTGTCACTTTAAAAATTTTATCCATCTATATCCACATAAAATCAATATTTTCCTCATCATAAAATTAATAATTAATTATTCATAAATAATATTACAGAATCACAATAATGACAACCAGGCCGTTCCCAAGAAAGAGGGGGCTTTCCAATAAGAATTTCTCCTTACTGGCGTGCAATTAGGTGACCAAACCTCTCTTTAGACAGAATTTTCTAGACATTGTCAATAATGTTATCTAATAATATTATTCAGATAATATGAATTATTGCTCCGATAATGGAAAATAATGTGTAGTAACAATTATTGAAACAAAAGTAATATAAAATATCAACGTAGCAATTATTGAATCAATAAAATAAAATACTGAACAGTAATTACTGTAACAATTATTGAGTAGTGTCTTTTTACGTAAAAATCAATAATTAGTGCAATACCATGTGCTACTGTGCAACAACGCGTATTACTGTGTTTTAACCACCGGGTATTCCAACAGTATTAACGGTAACAACTACGCCGTTTGTAAGACCCCGAATTTTATGAAATAAAAGTATTCAATTTTTCTATTCAGTAAATGGTTAAATTGATAAATGTTAAAGTTAAGGGTGATATATAAATTTTTTCAAAATACACAAGTGGTTATAAAATATTCATTGTTGTCGGGAAATATTCGTTTGGTCGTGGAATATTCTTTCTGTCGGGGAATATTCGTACGACGGCGCAGCTATTTGTGGGCCCCATAACGAATAACTGTCGGGTGAAGAAAACGACAAATTTGAGTTTTTATAAATAACGGCGTAGTTGTTACTGTTAATACTGTTGAAATACCCGGTGGTTAAAATACAGTAATACGCGTTATTGTACAGTAGCACACGGTATTGCACCAATTATTGATTCTTACGTTAGAAGGCACTACTCAATAATTGTTACAGTAATTATTGTTCAATATTTTATTTTATTGATTCAATAATTACTGCGTTGATATTTTATATTATTGTTGTTTCAATAATTGTTGCTGTACAGTATTTTTCTTTATCAGATCAATAATTCATATTATTTGAATAATATTATTAGATAACATTATTGGCAATGTCTAGAAAGTTCTGTCTAAGGAGAGGTTTGGTCATTTAATTGCGCGCCAGTAAGGAGAAATTCTTATTGGAAAGCCCCCTCTTTCCTGGGAACGGCCTGGTTGTCATAAATGTGATTCTGTAATATTATTTGTGAATAATTAATTATTGATTCATATGATAAGAAAATATTTATTTTATGTGGATATAAATGAGGGATATATTTTTGTGGTTAAAAATGAAGGAGTTAATGTTGAGGTTTTTATCAGTATTTTTGTCGGAATGGAGGTATTAAAAATCAGGGTTTTTGAGATATTTTGCGGGTGTTATAATTTTTAATCCGACCGTTGGATCGTGGTAATTTTTGGATATGTTATACATATATAAGTTGAGTATATGTCCACAAATTTTGAACCGTTAAAACTGAACGTATGATTTGTTATGAATTTTAAGAGGTGGCTGATTCGGAAATCAGGTTATAAATCATTTTTGGTGGAAAATTCTAGAATTGGTGGGCCCCACTTGTGGTTGGTGAAGAAATGTGCTGAATTATATTTCAAATGTGGTGGGTGGGAATAGTAGCAGGTAAAGCCATCAGGTTGCAGGTCAAACCTACCAAAATTTTCCTATAAATAGAGGGCTAAGTTAGAATTGAAAATCACACCAGAAACATAAGCTTTCTCTCTTTCTCTCTCTAGATTATTGAGTGTATTTTGTGAGTATTTAGATACTTGGTGAGTTGCTATTCATCAGTGCAAGTTTCCTTCAGCCTTATACCGATCAGAAGTACTGCTCTTTTGAGGTAAGGGATAGTAAGGGATATTAAGGGATTTTAAGGGTTGTTATGATTTTCAGTTTCGTAATTTTTCTGATCTTCAAAAATTCTGGAAAAATTTGAAATGATATTTTGATGAGTTTTCTTGATTGTGTCCAAAAATGGTGATTTTTGGATGTATAGATTGAGAGTTATGAATTTTATGAGAAAAGACTATTTTAAAAGTAACAGCTTATAATTCCTTGTGGTTAACTCCAAAATTGATGAAATTTTTATTGGGAGTACATGTATATGATAGAAGTATACTCTGTAAATTTCAGAATTTTTAGACAAAAGTACAATTTTTGATAAATGTCTAAATATTCGGCTATTTTGGCCATATGAAAAATAGTAAATGACTTTTAAAAATTCTGAGAAAAATATATGTTCACTATGGGACTATATTATGCTAAATCCCAGAAAAGAAATATTTTTGGAACTGATTTGGTATTTTTTATGAAAATGGTCTAGTTATGAGTAAATGAATTAAATATGTTTTGTGAAGAAAGAAAATTGGAAAATAGGATTTTATGGCTTGAGAATCCTATATGAGGTATATGCAGATTTTTGATGAGGGTTTTGGTTATTGATGATGAAATCTTAAGAGTTGACATTTTATGATGATTAAATGCATTAATTAGTAAAGTGTAAACAATTTAAATAAATTGTTTATAAGCTTAAGAAATGTTATTCTTTCAATATCATTATACCGAAATATTGGTATAGATTTTATTGTTGAATTTCTACCTTTTTGAGTCGAGATTACTATTCATGAGTTACTATTCACGACAAAATTGGTTTCTTTTTCTAACCAAATTATAGTTGATTTATGAATATTGCTCTTGAAATTAAATCCATGTTTTGACCATATTATTTTTATAATCATATATAACATTTTTATAACCTTGATGTTGAAATTCTCTTTCGCTTGAGTGTAAAGATGGGTAAATTATTGGTATGATCATGACTATGGGTTCTCTTTGGCCAGTAGTGCAAAGTTGAATTGTTGACTGGTATGATCATGACCATTGAATTTATAATTGAATATCTTTAGCTTAAGTGCAAAGGTGAAATGATCAACATGGTTATAATTATTGTTTATATAAATTCTTAAATGATTATATATTCTTTGAGGTATTAATATATTTGGCATGTAGTGCAAATATGAATTGTTGAGGAATATCTTTGGCCTGTAGTGCAAAGATGAATTGTTGATGAATATCTTTGGCCCGTAGTGCAAAGATGACCTGTTGTTGAATATCTTTGGCCAGTAATGCAAAGATGAACGGTTGAGGAATATCTTTGGCCTGTAGTGCAAAGATGAATTGTAGATGAATATCTTTGGCCTGTAGTGCAAAGATGGTCTGTTGATGAATATCTTTGGCCCGTAGTGCAAAGATAAACTGTTGTTGAATATCTTTGGTCGTAGTGCAAAGATGGATTTATTAGTATGATTATGAACAGGAACTGTGATTTGGTATAACCATGATCTTTGATGTTTCAGGTAAAGACATGTGATGAAAATATTCTTCGTCCTGGGTGCGAAGAAAAATTTAGAATCACAATTATGATTATGAGTTATTCATATGATTGTGGAAAGGAACTGTTGATTGATGTTACAGGGATAAAACATTGTTGATGGATTTTTAACATGGAGAAGATAATAGACTTTATAGTCTATTTGACTCTTCTAATGGATTGCTCGTTCCGCTGCAACTATGGTTGAAATTTTTATCATTTACCATATGTTCTAAATCTCTGATTTATTGTTGATGAAGGCTATTGATAATTGAATTATCTTTAGTCATGATATTCTTTACTGAGCTAGTTGTGCTCACCCTTTTGCTTCACAATTCCTTTCAGGTAATAAGAGTGTAGCTGGGTCGAGCGAGGGTAACGGGAAAATAGAACAGTGGTCTCTAGCTGTGGATGTTCTCCCGAAGCAGTATAGAAAAGTTCATTTAGTAGTTATATTTGGTGAATCCAATAGGGTAAGGTGTACCCAACGTTGGAAGGGTGGTTTGCCACTATCATACAAGATGTCTAACGACATACAACCTCGTGTCATCATAAGACAGGGATGTGCTCATCCACTTGCTGAGTATATATACGAACACTACCTATATAATCTTGGTGTTTGTTTAAAGTATAATTCAGACAGTAGAGATAATGATATGTCAAGAGAAGACTCACCATTGGGAAGAATATGATAGTAATCTTCTCGTTTTTCTTTGGGGTCTATTGGGTCAACCAAGGATAATTCTGTGGCCATATGATATCTATCATAACCTAGACGCGTGGCCTCCCATGTACGAAGGTTTCCTTGAGCACTTCCCAAAGATTCTAATTTCTAAAACAGTTTTTGACTATACCTTTATGTAAGGTGTTATTGTGAGGTGATGTCCACGGTTGGAACATGAGTCACATTTGGTATATATTTGTATCCAAACTCACAGCATATGTGTTGTTGTATTTTGCACGACAATTGTTGTAATAAAGTTGTAGTTGTTTTCTGTACCATGTATTTGACGACTCAGAATGGGTTGGGTGGAATGAACCTATTTTGGGGTCGTTACAATTTGGTATCAGAGCTTAGGGATATGATCTCTGGCGGAGATCGGGAAATATAACTAGGAGGAGAGAGACGAGTAAATCCTTCGCTAGTGTGTCCTACCTAAGCTTATTTGTTGGTTAGTCATAATATCGGGATATTATGTGATATGTTAATTTGTTAAATTAACACTTGTTTTGAAGCTGTATTCTAGAATGTTATTTGAAATACAGGAGATGAGCAATGGAGAAATTATGATGACAGGAAAGATGGAATCTGAAATGAAAGGAAGGTATTCTCAACTCTTCGAAATACCAGGTACGTAAATTTCGGGGACGAAATTTCATAAGGAGGGGAGATTGTAAGACCCCGAATTTTATGAAATAAAAGTATTCAATTTTTCTATTCAGTAAATGGTTAAATTGATAAATGTTAAAGTTAAGGGTGATATATAAATTTTTTCAAAATACACAAGTGGTTATAAAATATTCATTGTTGTCGGGGAATATTCGTTTGGTCGTGGAATATTCTTTCTGTCGGGGAATATTCGTACGACGGCGCAGCTATTTGTGGGCCCCATAACGAATAACTGTCGGGTGAAGAAAACGACAAATTTGAGTTTTTACAAATAACGGCGTAGTTGTTACCGTTAACACTGTTGAAATACCCGGTGGTTAAAATACAGTAATACGCGTTATTGCACAGTAGCACACGGTATTGCACCAATTATTGATTCTTACGTAAGAAGGCACTACTCAATAATTGTTACAGTAATTACTGTTCAATATTTTATTTTATTGATTCAATAATTGCTGCGTTGATATTTTATATTATTGTTGTTTCAATAATTGTTGCTGCACAGTATTTTTCTTTATCAGATCAATAATTCATATTATTTGAATAATATTATTAGATAACATTATTGGCAATGTCTAGAAAGTTCTGTCTAAGGAGAGGTTTGGTCATCTAATTGCGCGCCAGTAAGGAGAAATTCTTATTGGAAAGCCCCCTCTTTCCTGGGAACGGCCTGGTTGTCATAAATGTGATTCTGTAATATTATTTGTGAATAATTAATTATTGATTCATATGATAAGAAAATATTTATTTTATGTGGATATAAATGAGGGATATATTTTTGTGGTTAAAAATGAAGGAGTTAATGTTGAGGTTTTTATCAGTATTTTTGTCGGAATGGAGGTATTAAAAATCAGGGTTTTTGAGATATTTTGCGGGGGTTATAATTTTTAATCCGACCGTTGGATCGTGGTAATTTTTGGATATGTTATACATATATAAGTTGAGTATATGTCCACAAATTTTGAACCGTTAAAAATGAACGTATGATTTGTTATGAATTTTAAGAGATGACTGATTCGGAAATCAGGTTATAAATCATTTTTGGTGGAAAATTCTAGAATTGGTGGGCCCCACTTGTGGTTGGTGAAGAAATGTGCTGAATTATATTTCAAATGTGGTGGGTGGGAATAGTAGCAGGTAAAGCCATCAGGTTGCAGGTCAAACCTACCAAAATTTTCCTATAAATAGAGGGCTAAGTTAGAATTGAAAATCACACCAGAAACATAAGCTTTCTCTCTTTCTCTCTCTAGATTATTGAGTGTATTTTGTGAGTATTTAGATACTTGGTGAGTTGCTATTCATCAGTGCAAGTTTCCTTCAGCCTTATACCGATCAGAAGTACTGCTCTTTTGAGGTAAGGGATAGTAAGGGATATTAAGGGATTTTAAGGGTTGTTATGATTTTCAGTTTCGTAATTTTTCTGATCTTCAAAAATTCTGGAAAAATTTGAAATGATATTTTGATGAGTTTTCTTGATTGTGTCCAAAAATGGTGATTTTTGGATGTATAGATTGAGAGTTATGAATTTTATGAGAAAAGACTATTTTAAAAGTAACAGCTTATAATTCCTTGTGGTTAACTCCAAAATTGATGAAATTTTTATTGGGAGTACATGTATATGATAGAAGTATACTCTGTAAATTTCAGAATTTTTAGACAAAAGTACAATTTTTGATAAATGTCTAAATATTCGGCTATTTTGGCCATATGAAAAATAGTAAATGACTTTTAAAAATTCTGAGAAAAATATATGTTCACTATGGGACTATATTATGCTAAATCCCAGAAAAGAAATATTTTTGGAACTGATTTGGTATTTTTTATGAAAATGGTCTAGTTATGAGTAAATGAATTAAATATGTTTTGTGAAGAAAGAAAATTGGAAAATAGGATTTTATGGCTTGAGAATCCTATATGAGGTATATGCAGATTTTTGATGAGGGTTTTGGTTATTGATGATGAAATCTTAAGAGTTGGCATTTTATGATGATTAAATGCATTAATTAGTAAAGTGTAAACAATTTAAATAAATTGTTTATAAGCTTAAGAAATGTTATTCTTTCAATATCATTATACCGAAATATTGGTATAGATTTTATTGTTGAATTTCTACCTTTTTGAGTCGAGGTTACTATTCATGAGTTACTATTCACGACAAAATTGGTTTCTTTTTCTAACCAAATTATAGTTGATTTATGAATATTGCTCTTGAAATTAAATCCATGTTTTGATCATATTATTTTTATAATCATATATAACATTTTTATAACCTTGATGTTGAAATTCTCTTTCACTTGAGTGTAAAGATGGGTAAATTATTGGTATGATCATGACTAGGGTTCTCTTTGGCCAGTAGTGCAAAGTTGAATTGTTGACTGGTATGATCATGACCATTGAATTTATAATTGAATATCTTTAGCTTAAGTGCAAAGGTGAATTGATCAACATGGTTATAATTATTGTTTATATAAATTCTTAAATGATTATATATTCTTTGAGATATTAATATATTTGGCATGTAGTGCAAATATGAATTGTTGAGGAATATCTTTGGCCTGTAGTGCAAAGATGAATTGTAGATGAATATCTTTGGCCCGTAGTGCAAAGATGACCTGTTGTTGAATATCTTTGGCCAGTAATGCAAAGATGAACGGTTGAGGAATATCTTTGGCCTGTAGTGCAAAGATGAATTGTAGATGAATATCTTTGGCCTGTAGTGCAAAGATGGTCTGTTGATGAATATCTTTGGCCCGTAGTGCAAAGATAAACTGTTGTTGAATATCTTTGGTCGTAGTGCAAAGATGGATTTATTAGTATGATTATGAACAGGAACTGTGATTTGGTATAACCATGATCTTTGATGTTTCAGGTAAAGACATGTGATGAAAATATTCTTCGTCCTGGGTGCGAAGAAAAATTTAGAATCACAATTATGATTATGAGTTATTCATATGATTGTGGAAAGGAACTGTTGATTGATGTTACAGGGATAAAACATTGTTGATGGATTTTTAACATGGAGAAGATAATAGACTTTATAGTCTATTTGACTCTTCTAATGGATTGCTCGTTCCGCTGCAACTATGGTTGAAATTTTTATCATTTACCATATGTTCTAAATCTCTGATTTATTATTGATGAAGGCTATTGATAATTTAATTATCTTTAGTCATGATATTCTTTACTGAGCTAGTTGTGCTCACCCTTTTGCTTCACAATTCCTTTCAGGTAATAAGAGTGTAGCTGGGTCGAGCGAGGGTAACGGAAAATAGAACAGTGGTCTCTAGCTGTGGATGTTCTCCCGAAGCAGTATAGAAAAGTTCATTTAGTAGTTATATTTGGTGAATCCAATAGGGTAAGGTGTACCCAACGTTGGAAGGGTGGTTTGCCACTATCATACAAGATGTCTAACGACATACAACCTCGTGTCATCATAAGACAGGGATGTGCTCATCCACTTGCTGAGTATATATACGAACACTACCTATATAATCTTGGTGTTTGTTTAAAGTATAATTCAGACAGTAGAGATAATAATATGTCAAGAGAAGACTCACCATTGGGAAGAATATGATAGTAATCTTCTCGTTTTTCTTTGGGGTCTATTGGGTCAACCAAGGATAATTCTGTGGCCATATGATATCTATCATAACCTAGACGCGTGGCCTCCCATGTACGAAGGTTTCCTTGAGCACTTCCCAAAGATTCTAATTTCTAAAACAGTTTTTGACTATACCTTTATGTAAGGTGTTATTGTGAGGTGATGTCCACGGTTGGAACATGAGTCACATTTGGTATATATTTGTATCCAAACTCACAGCATATGTGTTGTTGTATTTTGCACGACAATTGTTGTAATAAAGTTGTAGTTGTTTTCTGTACCATGTATTTGACGACTCAGAATGGGTTGGGTGGAATGAACCTATTTTGGGGTCGTTACAATTTGGTATCAGAGCTTAGGGATATGATCTCTGGCGGAGATCGAGAAATATAACTAGGAGGAGATAGACGAGTAAATCCTTCGCTAGTGTGTCCTACCTAAGCTTATTTGTTGGTTAGTCATAATATCGGGATATTATGTGATATGTTAATTTGTTAAATTAACACTTGTTTTGAAGCTGTATTCTAGAATGTTATTTGAAATACAGGAGATGAGCAATGGAGAAATTATGATGACAGGAAAGATGGAATCTGAAATGAAAGGAAGGTATTCTCAACTCTTTGAAATACCAGGTACGTAAATTTCGGGGACGAAATTTCATAAGGAGGGGAGATTGTAAGACCCCGAATTTTATGAAATAAAAGTATTCAATTTTTCTATTCAGTAAATGGTTAAATTGATAAATGTTAAAGTTAAGGGTGATATATAAATTTTTTCAAAATACACAAGTGGTTATAAAATAATCATTGTTGTCGGGGAATATTCGTTTGGTCGTGGAATATTCTTTCTGTCGGGGAATATTCGTACGACGGCGCAGCTATTTGTGGGCCCCATAACGAATAACTGTCGGGTGAAGAAAACGACAAATTTGAGTTTTTATAAATAACGGCGTAGTTGTTACCGTTAACACTGTTGAAATACCCGGTGGTTAAAATACAGTAATACGCGTTATTGCACAGTAGCACACGGTATTGCACCAATTATTGATTCTTACGTTAGAAGGCACTACTCAATAATTGTTACAGTAATTACTGTTCAATATTTTATTTTATTGATTCAATAATTGCTGCGTTGATATTTTATATTATTGTTGTTTCAATAATTGTTGCTGCACAGTATTTTTCTTTATCAGATCAATAATTCATATTATTTGAATAATATTATTAGATAACATTATTGGCAATGTCTAGAAAGTTCTGTCTAAGGAGAGGTTTGGTCATCTAATTGCGCGCCAGTAAGGAGAAATTCTTATTGGAAAGCCCCCTCTTTCCTGGGAACGGCCTGGTTGTCATAAATGTGATTCTGTAATATTATTTGTGAATAATTAATTATTGATTCATATGATAAGAAAATATTTATTTTATGTGGATATAAATGAGGGATATATTTTTGTGGTTAAAAATGAAGGAGTTAATGTTGAGGTTTTTATCAGTATTTTTGTCGGAATGGAGGTATTAAAAATTAGGGTTTTTGAGAAATTTTGCGGGGGTTATAATTTTTAATCCGACCGTTGGATCGTGGTAATTTTTGGATATGTTATACATATATAAGTTGAGTATATGTCCATAAATTTTGAACCGTTAAAAATGAACGTATGATTTGTTATGAATTTTAAGAGGTGGCTGATTCGGAAATCAGGTTATAAATCATTTTTGGTGGAAAATTCTAGAATTGGTGGGCCCCACTTGTGGTTGGTGAAGAAATGTGCTGAATTATATTTCAAATGTGGTGGGTGGGAATAGTAGCAGGTAAAGCCATCAGGTTGCAGGTCAAACCTACCAAAATTTTCCTATAAATAGAGGGCTAAGTTAGAATTGAAAATCACACCAGAAACATAAGCTTTCTCTCTTTCTCTCTCTAGATTATTGAGTGTATTTTGTGAGTATTTAGATACTTGGTGAGTTGCTATTCATCAGTGCAAGTTTCCTTCAGCCTTATACCGATCAGAAGTACTGCTCTTTTGAGGTAAGGGATAGTAAGGGATATTAAGGGATTTTAAGGGTTGTTATGATTTTCAGTTTCGTAATTTTTCTGATCTTCAAAAATTCTGGAAAAATTTGAAATGATATTTTGATGAGTTTTCTTGATTGTGTCCAAAAATGGTGATTTTTGGATGTATAGATTGAGAGTTATGAATTTTATGAGAAAAGACTATTTTAAAAGTAACAGCTTATAATTCCTTGTGGTTAACTCCAAAATTGATGAAATTTTTATTGAGAGTACATGTATATGATAGAAGTATACTCTGTAAATTTCAGAATTTTTAGACAAAAGTACAATTTTTGATAAATGTCTAAATATTCGGCTATTTTGGCCATATGAAAAATAGTAAATGACTTTTAAAAATTCTGAGAAAAATATATGTTCACTATGGGACTATATTATGCTAAATCCCAGAAAAGAAATATTTTTGGAACTGATTTGGTATTTTTTATGAAAATAGTCTAGTTATGAGTAAATGAATTAAATATGTTTTGTGAAGAAAGAAAATTGGAAAATAGGATTTTATGGCTTGAGAATCCTATATGAGGTATATGCAGATTTTTGATGAGGGTTTTGGTTATTGATGATGAAATCTTAAGAGTTGACATTTTATGATGATTAAATGCATTAATTAGTAAAGTGTAAACAATTTAAATAAATTGTTTATAAGCTTAAGAAATGTTATTCTTTCAATATCATTATACCGAAATATTGGTATAGATTTTATTGTTGAATTTCTACCTTTTTGAGTCGAGATTACTATTCATGAGTTACTATTCACGACAAAATTGGTTTCTTTTTCTAACCAAATTATAGTTGATTTATGAATATTGCTCTTGAAATTAAATCCATGTTTTGACCATATTATTTTTATAATCATATATAACATTTTTATAACCTTGATGTTGAAATTCTCTTTCGCTTGAGTGTAAAGATGGGTAAATTATTGGTATGATCATGACTATGGGTTCTCTTTGGCCAGTAGTGCAAAGTTGAATTGTTGACTGGTATGATCATGACCATTGAATTTATAATTGAATATCTTTAGCTTAAGTGCAAAGGTGAAATGATCAACATGGTTATAATTATTGTTTATATAAATTCTTAAATGATTATATATTCTTTGAGGTATTAATATATTTGGCATGTAGTGCAAATATGAATTGTTGAGGAATATCTTTGGCCTGTAGTGCAAAGATGAATTGTAGATGAATATCTTTGGCCCGTAGTGCAAAGATGACCTGTTGTTGAATATCTTTGGCCAGTAATGCAAAGATGAACGGTTGAGGAATATCTTTGGCCTGTAGTGCAAAGATGAATTGTAGATGAATATCTTTGGCCTGTAGTGCAAAGATGGTCTGTTGATGAATATCTTTGGCCCGTAGTGCAAAGATAAACTGTTGTTGAATATCTTTGGTCGTAGTGCAAAGATGGATTTATTAGTATGATTATGAACAGGAACTGTGATTTGGTATAACCATGATCTTTGATGTTTCAGGTAAAGACATGTGATGAAAATATTCTTCGTCCTGGGTGCGAAGAAAAATTTAGAATCACAATTATGATTATGAGTTATTCATATGATTGTGGAAAGGAACTGTTGATTGATGTTACAGGGATAAAACATTGTTGATGGATTTTTAACATGGAGAAGATAATAGACTTTATAGTCTATTTGACTCTTCTAATGGATTGCTCGTTCCGCTGCAACTATGGTTGAAATTTTTATCATTTACCATATGTTCTAAATCTCTGATTTATTGTTGATGAAGGCTATTGATAATTGAATTATCTTTAGTCATGATATTCTTTACTGGGCTAGTTGTGCTCACCCTTTTGCTTCACAATTCCTTTCAGGTAATAAGAGTGTAGCTGGGTCGAGCGAGGGTAACGGGAAAATAGAACAGTGGTCTCTAGCTGTGGATGTTCTCCCGAAGCAGTATAGAAAAGTTCATTTAGTAGTTATATTTGGTGAATCCAATAGGGTAAGGTGTACCCAACGTTGGAAGGGTGGTTTGCCACTATCATACAAGATGTCTAACGACATACAACCTCGTGTCATCATAAGACAGGGATGTGCTCATCCACTTGCTGAGTATATATACGAACACTACCTATATAATCTTGGTGTTTGTTTAAAGTATAATTCAGACAGTAGAGATAATGATATGTCAAGAGAAGACTCACCATTGGGAAGAATATGATAGTAATCTTCTCGTTTTTCTTTGGGGTCTATTGGGTCAACCAAGGATAATTCTGTGGCCATATGATATCTATCATAACCTAGACGCGTGGTCTCCCATGTACGAAGGTTTCCTTGAGCACTTCCCAAAGATTCTAATTTCTAAAACAGTTTTTGACTATACCTTTATGTAAGGTGTTATTGTGAGGTGATGTCCACGGTTGGAACATGAGTCACATTTGGTATATATTTGTATCCAAACTCACAGCATATGTGTTGTTGTATTTTGCACGACAATTGTTGTAATAAAGTTGTAGTTGTTTTCTGTACCATGTATTTGACGACTCAGAATGGGTTGGGTGGAATGAACCTATTTTGGGGTCGTTACACCGTTATTTATAAACAACTTATACTTGTCGTTTTCTTAATCCAATCACTTTCCGTTATGGGACCCACAAAAGACTGCGCCGTCGTACGAATATTCCCCGACAAGAAGAATATTCCACGACCAAACGAATATTTCCCGACAACAATGAATATTTTATATCCACTTGCTTATTTAAAATATTTGCGCATTTTACCCATAACTAACCTCATTAATCAATTCAACCCTTACTATTTCAAAATAATAAATAGAAGAAATTAAATTTTATTTATTAATAATTTGGGGTCTTACAATTTTGTTAATTAATCAAAACAACAAAAATTCAAATTACATCATTAAAATACTAAAATCATAATACTAAATACTAATTGATATAAAAATTTAAAATTACTAAAATCAAAATGCTAAATAATATTTTTAAACTATATAAAAATTTGATGATGTAATAATCTATACATAACAGTATATGTTATAAATAATATAATTAATTTGATGATGTAATAATATTTTTTAAAAATATATTCAAAAATTCAAATTACATCATAATATTTTTAAATTGATATGATTTTAAAAATTAATATTAAAAATTACTAAAATAATCATAATACTCCAGTTTTGAATTTTAAAAATATTATTTAGTGTTATGATTTTAGTAATTTAAAAATTTTATATCAATTAGTATTTAGTATTATGATTTTAGTATTTTAATGATGTAATTTGAATTTTTGTTATTTTGATTAATTAACAAAATAATTTGAATTTTAATATTTTAGTATTTTTTTTAATTTGATTTTATTAGTATTTTAGTATTTTTTTTTTAATTAGTATTTGATGTAAATATGTTATGTTTTGAATTTTAGTATTTTGATTAAATGATGTAAATATGTTATACAACTTATTTTATTTAATTAGTTGTTTTGATTAGTTAACAAAATAATTTGAATTTTATTATTTTGATTAAATGATGCAAATATGTTATGCTTTTTTTATTTTGAATTTTAGTATTTTTTGTTTTGATTAAATGATATATATTATTTTATTTAGAATATATTTTATATTTAAGTCTGCCACGCCATCACATTTTAATCTCGTTTGTCTTCTGTTAACAGCTGGGGCACGGGTGACCCAAAAAATATAACGTTAATGGTACTTTTAGAAGAAAAAAAATTAGTTTAGGATGTAAGTGGGACATCGAGATAAACATCAAAAACTTTTTTGACCCTTTGCCCATAAAAAAAATATTCAGTGTGGTCAATTAACCCCACAGTAGTTGTGACGCCCCCAGAATAGGTATACAACACCCATTCTGAGTCGCCAAATACATGGTACAGAAAGCAAACTACAACTTCAATAATACAATTGTCGTGCAAAATACGACAACACATACTGTGAGTTTAAATACAAATATTGTCTTCTAGACAATATCCATACTCAAATAAATCCTCATTACAATTATTCAAACACTATTTTACAGAAATAGTGAGGACTGCTAATACATCTTTCTAGAACCATCACTCCATACCCCGACTAGATCCTGCTATGTTCTCACTTCCTGAGAAGAAAAATGGAACAAAAAGGAAAAGGGTGAGCTCAACTAGCCCAGTAAAGAATATTATGACTAAGATAATATACAACAAATTATCGTTAGTCTTCAACAGGGAAAAATCTGATAAAATATAATCGACAACAAGTTTTAGATCAACAACTGCAGCGGAAACAGCAAACCATTAGAAGAGTCAAGTAGAGAAAGAATTCTACTATCTTCTAAGATTTAAAAGTCCATCATCAATATTTTATCCCTGTAACATCAATTAATAATCATCTTTAACCAAATATTCATCTTTGCACTACAGGCCAAAGATATTCATTTGTATCATCAGTCGGTCATGTTCATCTCAACACCTGTTCATCTTTGCACTACAGGCCAAAGATATTCATCAAGTAATTATACATCTTTGCACTACAGGCCAAAGATATTCAGTAATATCATCATTTAGGACTGAGGATGATGAAAAATATCTTAAAGAGAACGAATCCAATGAGACAGAAGGACAAATAGTAGGGATTCGTATAACAGTTTATCCAAGATCAATAATACTTCATAATAATCAATTGTGAAGCAGAATTCAAAAATAAAGATCAAAACATGGATACAATCAAAGATAGTAACCATAATAGACATCTTGGACAAAAAGGAAAAATTTTATTTTTCGGTGAATAGTGCCGTATTCGTGAATAGTGCCGTATACGTGAATAGTGCCGTATACGTGAATAGTAACCCCCGACACAAAAAGTTCCAAATTTGATAAAAACTCATATCAATATTTCAGCATAATGATATTGAAGAAAATAATATCATTAAGAAGAAAATAATATCCCTTACCTCAAAATATCAGTACTTCTGGTCGGAATACCGGTATAAGGCTGAAAGAAACTTGCTCTGATGAATAGAAACTCTCAAAGTATCTAAATACTCACAAAATACACTCAATAATCTAGAGAGAGAAAGAGAGAAAACTTGTTTCTGGTGTGATTTTCAATTCTAACTTAGCCCTCTATTTATAGGAAAATTTTGGTAGGTTTGACCTGCAACCTGATGGCTTTACCTGCTACTATTCCCACCCACCACATTTGAAATATAATTCAGCACATTTCTTCACCAACCACAAGTGGGGCCCACCAATTCTAGAATTTTCCACCAAAATGATAAACTCCGAAAATTCAACAATTTCTGAACCAGTCATCTTGTAAAATTCGTAATAAATCATACGTTCATTTTTAACGGTTCAAAATTTGTGGACATATACTCAACTTATATATGTATAACATATCCAAAAATTACCACGATCCAACGGTCGGATTAAAAATTATAACCCCCGCAAACTATCTCAAAAACCCTGATTTGATTTTTAATACCTCCATTCCGACAAAAATACTGATAAAAACCTCAACATTAACTCCTTCATTTTTAACCACAAAAATATATCCCTCATTTATATCCACATAAAATAAATATTTCCTTATCATATGAATCAATAATTAATTATTCACAAATAATATTACAGAATCACATTTATGACAACCAGGCCGTTCCCAGGAAAGAGGGGGCTTTCCAATAAGGATTTCTCCTTACTGGCGCGCAATTAGATGACCAAACCTCTCCTTAGACAGAACTTTCTAGACATTGCCAATAATGTTATCTAATAATATTATTCAAATAATATGAATTATTGATCTGATAAATGAAAATACTGTGCAGCAACAATTATTGAAACAACAATAATATAAAATATCAACGCAGCAATTATTGAATCAATAAAATAAAATATTGAATAATAACTACTGTAACAATTATTGAGTAGTGCCTTCTTACGTAAGAATCAATAATTGGTGCAATACCGTGTGCTACTGTATTTTAACCACCGGGTATTCCAACAGTATTAACGGTAACAACTACGCCGTTATTTATAAACAACTTATACTTGTCGTTTTCTTCATCCAATCGCTTTCCGTTATGGGGCCCACACAAGGCTGCGTCGTCGTACGAATATTCCCCGACAGCAAGAATATTCCACGACCAACCGAATATTCACCGACCAAAAATAAATATTTTATAACCACTTGCTTATTTTGCAAAATTTGCACATTTCACCCATAACCAAAGTATTATATCAAATTACCCCTTATTATTCACAATAATATTTAGAGAAAATTTGATTTTATTCATTAATAAGTTGGGGTCTTACAACCTCCCCTCCTTATGAAATTTCGTCCTCGAAATTGACGTACGTACCTGATGTTTCAAAAAGGTGAGGATACCTCGCTTTCATTTCTGATTCCAACTCCCAGGTCATTTCTTCAATAGCATGGTTTCTCCACAAAACCTTAACTTGTGGTATAACCTTCGTGCGTAGGACATGCTCTTTCCTATCCAAGATCTTAACAGGTACCTCCTCGTACGTTAAATCTTCAGCTATCTCGTCTGGTTCTAACTCAATAATGTGGTTCGGGTCTTTAACATATTTACGAAGCATAGATATGTGAAAAACATTATGAACACGAGACATGCTTGGAGGTAATGCGAGTCTATATGCCACATTTCCTATTCGCTCAAGAATCTCAAATGGACCAACAAATCTTGGATTGAGCTTTCCTCTCTTCCCAAATCTTGTAACTCCCTTCCATGGTGCAACACGTAACAATACATGATCCCCAATATTAAATTCCACGTCCTTCCGATGAAGATCCGCATAACTCTTTTGTCGATCCTGTGCCGTTTGTATACGTTGTCGAATCGTTTGGATCTTCTCTGTAGTAATGCGTACCAACTCTGGTCCCAACAATGTTGCTTCACCCACCTCGTCCCAGCATACTGGAGAACGACATTTTCTTCCATACAACGCCTCAAATGGAGCCATACCTATGCTCGCCTGATAACTGTTGTTGTAGGAGAATTCCACCAATGGTAGGTACTTATCCCAACTCCCTTTGAGATCTAAGACACAAAGTCTTAATAGATCTTCAAGAGTTTGAATAGTCCTCTCTGATTGTCCGTCCGTTTGAGGATGGTATGCTGAACTGAATCGTAAATCCGTGCCCATAGCTTTCTGCAAGCTAACCCAAAATCGTGAAGTGAATCTTGGGTCACGATCCGAAACTATGGATACTGGCATGCCATGCAATCTCACAATCTCGTTCACGTACATACTAGCAAGACGTTCAAGGGAATAAGTCTCACGTATCGGCAAGAAATGAGCGGACTTGGTTAATCTATCAACAATAACCCAAATCGCATCTATGCCTTGAGAAACCTTGGGAAGACCCGTAACAAAATCCATAGTAATGTGTTCCCACTTCCATTTCGGAATCTCAAGTGGTTGCAATGGACCCTTTGGTACTTGATGCTCCGCTTTTACACGTTGACAAGTTAAACATCTCGAGATAAACTCCGCGATCTCTCTTTTCATATTGCTCCACCAAAATGTATGTCGAAGATCGTGATACATTTTGGTACTCCCAGGATGGATTGCAAACGGTGTGTTGTGTGCCTCCATCATTATTCTATGCTTCAAGTCAAAATCGTTAGGAACACAAAGTCTGGAGTTGACTCGAAGTATTCCTTCTTCATCGATTCTTGCTTCTGGAATAGCACCTTCTTGCACTTTCTTCTTCATACGCATCAGCTCTATATCCGTAGCTTGAGCAGCTTTAACTTTATCGATTAAAGTCGGTTCTACTCGTATATTTGATATCATCATGTGGGTACTTGGAGCCTTCATCTCTATCTCCATCCTTTGCAAGTCATACAAAATGGGCCTTTGTGTTAAAAACATTGCACTCGTACCCGCATATGATCTTCTACTCAATGCGTCAGCTACTACGTTTGCTTTTCCAGGATGGTATTGGATGGTATGATCGTAATCTTTCAACAGCTCAAGCCAACGTCGTTGCCGCATGTTGAGTTCCTTTTGGGTGAAGAAATATTTGAGGCTTTTATGATCTGTATAGATCTCCACTTTCTCCCCATACAGGTAGTGTCTCCAGATCTTCAACGCAAAAACGACTGCTGCCAACTCCAAATCATGAGTAGGATAATTCCTCTCATATTCTTTGAGTTGTCGTGAGGCATAGGCTATGACTTTCCCATGTTGCATGAGAACACATCCTAACCCTTTGCCTGAAGCATCGCTGTAGATAACAAATCCATCCGAACCAGATGGTATTGTCAAAACAGGTGCCGAAATGAGTCTCCTCTTGAGTTCTTGGAAACTCTTCTCGCATTCCTCACTCCATACGAATTTTGTATCTTTCCGAGTCAGCTGAGTTAACGGAGTAGCGATTCGAGAAAATCCTTCCACAAATCTCCGATAATAACCAGCTAAGCCCAGAAAGCTACGTACTTCGGTTACCGACTTCGGTTGCTCCCAACTTTGTATGGCTTCAATCTTCGCCGGGTCGACAGATACTCCATGTTTTGACACCACGTGCCCAAGGAATGCTACTTCCTCAAGCCAGAACTCGCATTTCTTCAGTTTGGCATATAGCTTGTTTTCACGAAGCCTTTGCAGTACCAGCTTCAAATGGCGCTCATGATCTTCACGGCTTTTGGAATAGATGAGGATGTCATCAATAAAGACAACAACGAACTGATCCAAATATTCTTTGAATACACGGTTCATCATATCCATGAAGGCAGCAGGAGCATTAGTCAATCCAAAAGACATTACTAAGAATTCATAATGCCCGTACCGAGTTCTGAAGGCAGTCTTTGGAATATCCTCAGTTTTAATCTTCAGCTGATGATATCCAGAACGAAGATCGATCTTTGAAAAGAATTGTGCTCCTTGCAACTGGTCAAACAGGTCATCAATGCGAGGTAGCGGATACCTATTCTTGATGGTGACATGGTTCAATTCTCGATAGTCAATACAAAGTCGCATACTCCCGTCTTTCTTCTTTACGAATAAAACAGGAGCACCCCAAGGAGACGTACTAGGACGAATAAAACCGATGTCCAACAACTCCTGTAGTTGGACTTTTAACTCCTGAAGTTCAATAGGAGCCATTCGATATGGGGTTTTAGAAATGGGCTTTGTACCGGGTTCAAGGTCAATAAAGAATTCAATTTCTCGTTCCGGGGGTAGACCGGGAAGTTCTTCAGGAAATACATCGGAAAATTCTCTAACAATAGAAATATTATTCAAATCTGACTTGTCTTTGTTCAAATCCATAACATGGGCTAAGAAAGCTTGACATCCGTTTTTCAATAAACGAATAGCTTTGTGGCTTGATATGACAGTGACTGATTTTAGTGGTTTAGTAGTTTGAATTCGTATGACAGGTTGGTTAGGAATATGAAAACTAACAACCTTACGAAAACAATCAATTTTAGCATGATGAGTGGTTAACCAATCAATTCCTAAAATCACATCAAAAGCAAGTATCTTTAAAGAGATAAGATCAACAGGTAATGTGATAGTGCCAACTTGGATCATGCAAGATTTATAAACTGTAGATGTAACGAAGGTTTCACCCAACGGAGTTTCAACAGATAAGTTAAAGTCCAATTTCTCCGGAGTCAAGTTTAAACGTTGAGCACAAGCAGGAGAGATAAAAGAATGGGTAGAACCGGTATCTAGTAAAGTATAAACTTCGCAAGAATTCAAGATTAGCTTACCCGTGATCACCTCGTTCGGGTTTCTCGCGTTTTGGCCAGTAACGACAAACGCCCTTCCAGGAACCGCTGATTTCGACTTATCCGGGATAACTTTTGGAGTCACCATCCCCGCTGAACTTGGTTTTGCTACAGAACACTCTCGAGCTATATGACCTTCCTTTCCACAGTTATAACATACCTTGGATTGTTGTGGGCAGTTTGGGCTGATATGTCCCTCTTTCCCACATTTGTAACATACGACCGGTGGTCGTTCTCCTCCCCTAGAAACAGTTGATGTTTGTGCTGACGTCTTCACGTTATCATTGTTGTACCTTCTCTTCTTGAAATCTCCTCCCGACTCGCTCCTTCTATTATCACGACCACGATTACCACCAGAGTGGTTACCGCTTTTGTCCGAATGTTTTCCTCCCTGCTGGTTTTCATTGCTTCGATGACTGCCGCCACCGGTATGACCCTGGTTGTGGTCCCTCGGTTGCACATACTCATTATCTCGCTCTAATAATTGAGCCCTGTTTACAACATCTGAATATAAAGAAAATTTATGAGAGATAAGATATTGCCGAATCTCGGGTTTTAGACCTCTCAGAAACATCCTTGTCATTCGTTCCTCATTTTCGACCAAATGAGGTGCAAACCTGGATAACTCTGCAAACTTCGCCTCGTACTGGGACACCGTCATGTTGTTTTGTTCCAGTCTAATAAACTCAACCTCCTTCATATGACGAATACTTTCAGGAAAGTACTTGTCATTGAACAGTTTTTGAAATGTTTCCCAGGACATGTTGAGTGCGTCAGGCTGGGTACGCTTCACAGACTCCCACCAGTAGTCTGCCTCACCGCGGAACATAAATGTGGCGAATGGAACCTTCTGTTCCTCCGTGCATCCCAAGACATCAAATATCTTGGTAATTTGCTTGACCCACGTTTCCGCCATGATCGGATCCGGCTTTCCCTTAAATTCTGGTGGTCCCAATTCTTTGAACTGCTTAGCTGTGACAAACCGCGCGTTGTTATCATTTCCACCCGTATTCTGCACACGAGTCTCCCTCGTCTGATTTTGCATGAACTGCAAAAAGCTCCTAAACATTCCATCATTCATCGTTTGCTCGGTAACGTTGTTTACAGGAGGAATATTGCCTTCCTGTTGCACGTTCCCCTGGGTAGTGATCAAAGGTGTCTCCACGGTCTGATTTACTCCATTATTAACGTTCTCAGCTGCCATTCTTAAATACTGCCATAAAACAAGGGTTAATAGTCATGTCATATATTATCCCTATACTCTGACCGACCAAATAAACACCAAATAAACTTAGTCAGGTCATACTAGCGAAGGAATTCCCCGTCTCTCCCCTCCTAGTTCTTGTCTCACATCTCAGCCAGGGATCATATCCCTAAGCTCTGATACCAACTGTGACGCCCCCAGAATAGGTATACAACACCCATTCTGAGTCGCCAAATACATGGTACAGAAAGCAAACTACAACTTCAATAATACAATTGTCGTGCAAAATACGACAACACATACTGTGAGTTTAAATACAAATATTGTCTTCTAGACAATATCCACACTCAAATAAATCCTCATTACAATTATTCAAACACTATTTTACAGAAATAGTGAGGACTGCTAATACATCTTTCTAGAACCATCACTCCATACCCCGACTAGATCCTGCTATGTTCTCACCTCCTGAGAAGAAAAATGGAACAAAAAAGAAAAGGGTGAGCTCAACTAGCCCAGTAAAGAATATTATGACTAAGATAATATACAACAAATTATCGTTAGTCTTCAACAGGGAAAAATCTGATAAAATATAATCGACAACAAGTTTTAGATCAACAACTGCAGCGGAAACAGCAAACCATTAGAAGAGTCAAGTAGAGAAAGAATTCTACTATCTTCTAAGATTTAAAAGTCCATCATCAATATTTTATCCCTGTAACATCAATTAATAATCATCTTTAACCAAATATTCATCTTTGCACTACAGGCCAAAGATATTCATTTGTATCATCAGTCGGTCATGTTCATCTCAACACCTGTTCATCTTTGCACTACAGGCCAAAGATATTCATCAAGTAATTATACATCTTTGCACTACAGGCCAAAGATATTCAGTAATATCATCATTTAGGACTGAGGATGATGAAAAATATCTTAAAGAGAACGAATCCAATGAGACAGAAGGACAAATAGTAGGGATTCGTATAACAGTTTATCCAAGATCAATAATACTTCATAATAATCAATTGTGAAGCAGAATTCAAAAATAAAGATCAAAACATGGATACAATCAAAGATAGTAACCATAATAGACATCTTGGACAAAAAGGAAAAATTTTATTTTTCGGTGAATAGTGCCGTATTCGTGAATAGTGCCGTATACGTGAATAGTGCCGTATACGTGAATAGTAACCCCCGACACAAAAAGTTCCAAATTTGATAAAAACTCATATCAATATTTCAGCATAATGATATTGAAGAAAATAATATCATTAAGAAGAAAATAATATCCCTTACCTCAAAATATCAGTACTTCTGGTCGGAATACCGGTATAAGGCTGAAAGAAACTTGCTCTGATGAATAGAAACTCTCAAAGTATCTAAATACTCACAAAATACACTCAATAATCTAGAGAGAGAAAGAGAGAAAACTTGTTTCTGGTGTGATTTTCAATTCTAACTTAGCCCTCTATTTATAGGAAAATTTTGGTAGGTTTGACCTGCAACCTGATGGCTTTACCTGCTACTATTCCCACCCACCACATTTGAAATATAATTCAGCACATTTCTTCACCAACCACAAGTGGGGCCCACCAATTCTAGAATTTTCCACCAAAATGATAAACTCCGAAAATTCAACAATTTCTGAACCAGTCATCTTGTAAAATTCGTAATAAATCATACGTTCATTTTTAACGGTTCAAAATTTGTGGACATATACTCAACTTATATATGTATAACATATCCAAAAATTACCACGATCCAACGGTCGGATTAAAAATTATAACCCCCGCAAACTATCTCAAAAACCCTGATTTGATTTTTAATACCTCCATTCCGACAAAAATACTGATAAAACACCTCAACATTAACTCCTTCATTTTTAACCACAAAAATATATCCCTCATTTATATCCACATAAAATAAATATTTCCTTATCATATGAATCAATAATTAATTATTCACAAATAATATTACAGAATCACATTTATGACAACCAGGCCGTTCCCAGGAAAGAGGGGGCTTTCCAATAAGGATTTCTCCTTACTGGCGCGCAATTAGATGACCAAACCTCTCCTTAGACAGAACTTTCTAGACATTGCCAATAATGTTATCTAATAATATTATTCAAATAATATGAATTATTGATCTGATAAATGAAAATACTGTGCAGCAACAATTATTGAAACAACAATAATATAAAATATCAACGCAGCAATTATTGAATCAATAAAATAAAATATTGAATAATAACTACTGTAACAATTATTGAGTAGTGCCTTCTTACGTAAGAATCAATAATTGGTGCAATACCGTGTGCTACTGTATTTTAACCACCGGGTATTCCAACAGTATTAACGGTAACAACTACGCCGTTATTTATAAACAACTTATACTTGTCGTTTTCTTCATCCAATCGCTTTCCGTTATGGGGCCCACACAAGGCTGCGTCGTCGTACGAATATTCCCCGACAGCAAGAATATTCCACGACCAACCGAATATTCACCGACCAAAAATAAATATTTTATAACCACTTGCTTATTTTGCAAAATTTGCACATTTCACCCATAACCAAAGTATTATATCAAATTACCCCTTATTATTCACAATAATATTTAGAGAAAATTTGATTTTATTCATTAATAAGTTGGGGTCTTACAGTAGTACACCTATCTTCGCCACTACAGTCTGAAGTCTACAATTTTTATAATTATATTATCTAAAAGAAATTTTGGGTAAAATTATAGTCTAAATCTAATAAAATTCCTATCAAATTCAAAATAATTTTAAATTTACTTCAAAAGTAAAAATCAACCTTTGTTTTGTAATGGAAAAATTATTTAAATTACAAAACTCAACTTAATTATTTGACGCAAAACTTTATACTATTAGTTTTGTAAAACAAACCCACCCATAAGCTAGAAAAGAAAATATTACCTCTATGTTTTCCATTAAATTCAAAATTATATACACGTTATAAATTCACAAATATTTCGTACTATAAATATGTTTGATGAGCTTTTCATAAGAATTTTACATTTTCTTGCATGATATATTCCTTGCACATCACGTTATAAGGCCATAGGCAGCAATTTGACCCAAGTTATCTATTGTACTTTTTAGCAACAAAGCGTGTTTGAAAGTGAGTATAGAAAAACATAAATGGGGTCAACTTACAACCATGCATGATGCATGTGGGTGGCTCTTAATTTACTTTTGAGGCAGCTAGAATCATTCAAGTCCTTTTATTTGTGGGGTCTCATTTCCATCCATTTTCCACCGATATTCGTTCTATTTTGTCAACACCACTAAAAAGTCAAACATCAGGACTTTTGCCTCTTGGAAATTTGAGTACTATTTTTCTTGTACTAGTACAATATTTTACTTAATGAGTGTTTGATTTCTAAGCTTTGAAATGGTCCACCATAACACAATCTAGATGGGACCTCAATAATAAAGTCCAATTTTAAAATTATATTCAAAGATGTTAGAATCTGTATGTTTAAATTTGCATTTTTAATTTGATGATAATATGATTAATGTATAATTTTTAAGTAATTTTTATAAAGTCCTTCATAAAAATATCATGTACAAGGACTAATTAGAATAGAAAAATTAAACTTGTTAGGTTGATCATATTGAGCTGAATTGATGTATAGATGATAGGATCAAATTGATCATATAATAATGTTAAGCAATCGTAAAGTTACTCATTATGTTCGTAGAGTTTATTAAAGATAGAGAGTTAACTATGCTATCGTACGTAAAATATGCATCCAGTGGAAGATTGCAGAGTCTATCAGAAGTTCGCAGAGTTAAGTCAAAGAACGCATAGTCTACAGCAAGATCATAAAGCCCTCTAAAGGAACGTAAAGTAAAGTGAAAATCGTAGAGTTTACTCTAAGATCGTATAGTGAAGAAAATTGCAGAGTCTGCTCAAAAATTGTAGAGTGCTCATCGTAGATAGTCATTCGGAGCACAACGTAGAGTGTCTCTCTACTCGTAGAATAAGCAATTGTAGAGTACAAGATCGTTGAATAATTCAAGTCTCAAACTCTACGGCCATCATGAAGTTCTACGATCTGTCTAAGTCGTAGAACATCGTAGAACATGTCGGACCTGTCACAGGATTGACAATGAGGAGTTTGGCAAGATCTCAAGATTTTTGCCAATTATTCCTAATTCAAATAAAAGATTAGATAGTGGTGTGTCTAACTGCTATCTTGGAGATGTGACACCACTCAAGTGGTAAGTAAAGTTGTAGTCTGATGTGACCAGTCAGAGTTGAAAGCAAACTGACATATTCACTCTAAAAGTCAACATAAGAGAACATCTAGGAGCGGAGCATTAAATGTAACGACCGAGAAATTCAACTTAGCTTGTAACTAAGGTTTTTGAATATTATTTTCTTAAATAAAGTTTTAATGATTATTATTCTAAGTTATGTGTTTGAAAGTCGTTTTATGACTTAGGATGATTGTTTACTTGTATTATTATGATTAATCTAGGCATTCATAACATGTATTTAAAACTATTGATAATAAAACTATCTTAGAACATTTTCAAGTTATGGGATCTAGAAGGATAGTATTGTAATTTGAAAATATTACTGTGATTAGTTAATATTATAATTAATTCAAATTTTTATTATTTAACTTCAACAAAAAAAAAATAGTTAAAAATCCGCCCAAAATTCCTACATCCGACCCGGTAGACAATTATATAGTAAGAATAAGATGAGGCAAGGCCAGCACAGCCATGAGGTAACTTTCTATCTCCCCTACCCCCAAACACAGTAAACAAACCAAACTGCAGTTCGTCTAAATGCCTCAATCGAGTTCGTTTGAATAAGAAATCTTATTCATTTAATTAAATGAACTGAGTTTGAATTATATGTATCCAGGATCTTATTCAATCAATTAAATAAACCAAGTTTGAATTATGTGTTCGTCTCGACCTCAACTCGTTTAGATTTGATGTTTTAAGTTCAGCTCGAGCTCTTTTAACCACAGCTCGTGTAATATTTAAATAATTAATGTTTAGTTTATATATATATATATGAAAATAATTAACGTAATAATTAATTTAATTTAATTTAGCTTGACTAGCCTCGCTTAAACTCGACTCGTTGAATTCAAACTACACACTTTTAAATAGAATAATGCTAGAGACCCAAACTATTTTACAAATATTTTAAAAATTGTTGATGTGGCATACTCCACCTCAGTATATTATGTGGGACCGAAGACTACATTGAAACAATTTATTGATCAATACGCTGAGGTGGAGTATGCCACATCAACAGTTTGTAAAATAATTTGTGTCTGTAGTACTAATCTTTTAAAATATAGGCTCGTTTAAAACACTGATTCAGCTCGGCAAGCCAAAACTCTCTCTCTCAGACACACGTGTGTGTGTACACACACACCAAATTGGCATTATGTAATGATGATGGTAAGTATATTTATGAGAATTTAGTACACAGAATCATCTTACTTCCTCATAAGAAGAACAACAGTGTGTGCTGCAATACTCCTATTCTCCCCAAGGCTATCCACCTTCTCATGAGTTTTTGCTTTCAGGTTCACAACGGAAGGGTCTGCCCCGAGCAGTAGAGACAAATTGGCCCTAATAGTCTCCTTGTGGGGGCTTAGCTTTGGTCTCTGAAGAATCAATGTCGCATCTAAGTTTCCCAGCTCGTACCCGGCCTCATGCATCAGTTTCACCTGATATAAAATCCACATAAATGCCAATATGAGTCATGGACATTTGACACACACAATGAAAAGAACAAAGTTAATCAAATACCAACTACCATTTTGAAGATAACAATCTATTAATCAACATATTGTAAAAATATAAAAAAATAAATAAAATCAAGCAATACTCATTAGAACGAGTGTCCAAATAATGAAACAAGAAAGGAAAAGATGGGTTCTTTGCCATGATTCATCCATTTTGTTTGAAACTAGAAAATCGAAAAATGTTTATGATAATGGAAGAAAAATGCAAAAGAAGACTGAAGATGGTTTTTGGCATTTGAGTTAACAGACTCTAATATCAACTTCATATGCTAGTCACCAACCCACCATAACTGTCTACTTACTTGATATTGATACAAGTAGCTATGTAAATTCTGTTTAAATGCTCCAACAATACATCAACTTCAAAGGAGTAATTGTGTTGCCAGAGACGAGTACTAAAGATATTATCTCGTATTTGTGAAGGAGGTCTATAAAAATCCATAATTAAAGAGTACTAGAAGTTGGAGAGGTGGGAAACAAACTTCCAAATGTATGAATATTCACTATCTACATAAGGACACGAGTTACTGGATATTACATCAATGCTCCTTTTTAACGTTGAAATAACTAAATATGGGAAAGAAGCTTGCAATCCAGCAGCTATGTGTAGCTAAAGCAACAGGTGTAAAACCATACCCCATCTAGCTGTCAACTGATGAAGGAAAAGTGGAATCATTTGCAATGCAGCTAAATTAACAAATTTAGGGGAGAGGAAGGAAAGCAAACAAAGTGAGACCTGATATTATGTTTGGATTACAAATGAGTGAAAGGAAAACAAAAACATGGAAAGGCGGCATTGACCTTTTAGACACATCTACCGCAGCCAAAAACCCTTGAGCATACTTAAAGAATTCAACTTTTGGTAAAGCCTAGTTTTTTTTTTTTTGCTAGTTTGAACACACACACACCCACCCACCCACAACTCAAACCCCCAACCTCATGGCAAACATGGGTTGTGTCATACCACTGAGCCAAAGGCCACTCAGTTAAAGCCTAAGTTTCTAAGTGGGAAAGAATAGAAAACCTTAAAAGGGTGCTGAGCCAATCCAGACCATAATGTTCTGAAAATAACACACCTGCCAAATTTCCACTAGTGCTCGAGAAGTCCCTAGCAATGCTGTCAGGAGATTTACTTACAAGGAAAGGACATAAAACCTTTATAACATACAATTCTATGTTCAACTACGTCAATATCAACCTAGGTAATGTTGTTGGCCCATGCTCCAATAATTCGTTACATTATTGCTTTGGCATATTATCTTGTCTTCTCCAATTCAACTTACCAAACAATGGCCATAGTTCATGTATAATTATTCTTGCATTACAAACTTCCTCATACATGGGCTCCAAATGAGCAATACTTAAGTGAGCATGTATTTGATTTCAAGTCTTCCTCCCTGGTCTCAACTAACTGATAATTAAATAATTTCTACCTTCAAGTTACTGTCAAATCAATCTAGAGTCTAGACTACACAAGTTCACAAATTCTACGCATAATATTTTTTGAGAACCTTAACATCTTTCTCCCACTGTTGACAGGAGTAAATGTTCATTATTCTGAATATTTCATCCATGGATCTATTTTTATTATTTCAAAACAATAATGTACTCTTTTTTGATGAGTAAAAAAACACTGATGTACTCTATGACAAAGTCAAGGGTAAGCTCACAATCTAGAAGCGGTACTTTCTAATGTCCTTTGTTCTACTGGGTGGATGCATTCTTGAACAAGACTAACTGAATTAGTATTTTACAGATGGTTTAATTTTAGGAAGACATTGACAAAGTGAGCCAAATGGCATAACAATCTTGCAAGATCAATAGAGGATTCCAATCCACTAAAATGTCTTAGAAATGACGGAAACTTTCTTCTTCAAGAATCAATTCAAAATAATCTGAAGGTTAGTGGCTAACCTAAAGAACAGATAAACTACAGCTTCAGAGTGGATGATGAAATCGAATTATTGAATAAATCAACTTTCATACGCGCACCGCAAAATCTAAATAATAATTAACAAAAACCATAATAAAACTCTAAAAAGAAGTTTCTGTGGAGTGAACAGTACTTCATGGGAGGAGATTGATAGTTGTAAAGGAACCAGGACAGAAATTTTCTTGTCCACATACACTACAAGTGTTCTATGGTTCCCTTGAATTGTTCTATTGATAAAGTTATGAGAATTGTATTTCCTATAATGCTATGTTAAAATATTGCTCGAAAATTCTTATTCTTGGATCTTCAAAATGTGAATGGTGACAAATGAGCTCTGGCTCTAATGGAACCCTGCTCAGCTCCTTGAAAGGAGTTGAAGGATTCAAATCCCGTCAAGGATTTAACAATAGCCTAAAGGCCTTCTCTCATAATCTATGTTACACGAACTCTTCACTTTGTCCTAAGGTATCCATGTCCAACACTCAACACTCGGACAAGGGTATGGATATTAGACACTTCATTTAGTATAAAAAATTGTCAAAATTGAGGAGTACCTGTGTTCATCTGAGTCTGTGTAACATAACTCGTAACCCCATAAGGGGGTCCAGTGTTCCTTTTTTTTAGGATCGAGGTCAGTTTTTTCCCCTTTACCCACCTTCGTCATAATAAATTTTGTTAAAAAATATGTGAAGAGGAAAGGGAGTTAACAATTAGTGATTACTCATACTATATCATATTTTATGGCAACTGACTCCTCATTTACTGGAGAAATTTCTAGTTAGTATGATATTAACCTTCTGATCACATAACAAAACACTATCAATTCCATATTTTCTATTCTTTACCTTTCTGGAAAATAGGAAGGATTACCCAAAACACTTCATTCACGTCCAAAGAAGAAAAAACCTACCTTTTACCATTTCTTTTCTCCTTTCATATCCCTCACCTAACCTTTTCCTCCAAGTTCCCAATCCAAATCCAAAATTGTGCCCAACCGTAGCTGCTTATTACTATATCTACCAAATATAGTTCAGTTCAATAGCTAAATTTATCGAGTTGTGCAAATGTCACTCCACAATACATATAGTTACATGAACAATTTTATCAGTAAGTCACAATCTAAAACAGTTGAAAAATAAATCAAATAACAATTTGATACTGAATAAATCTTACAGCTTCTTTGATGAAAACAGAAGAAGCTGCCCCTTTCCATTTAGGATCCGAGTCTGGGAAAATCTGCCCAATGTCAGGAAGTCCCAAAGCACCCAAAATTGCATCAACAACACAATGAAGTAACACATCACCTATGCCACAACAACAACAAATTACCAATAGAATCAAATTCCAACAAAAAAAATACTCCCTCCATCCCAAAATAGAGCCTATCTCTAAAATTTTCATACAGTTTCCAACTTAACCCCGTAGTTAAGATTTACTATTTATTTATTTAAGTTTGGTAGTTCTAGTTTGTCCTAGTATTTAGGGATTTATTTAGTTGAAAAGATCGTGCTTTGTGGGTACAAAAACTGGTTTTCATTGTCCAGTTTTTATTTTTGTATCAATCCCAACTCAATTTGCATAACAAAATTTCGTTTCTGTTCACAGCAGCAGCTAATTCCAGTCTTTTTTGATGGAGAAAACAAAGAAGAAATGCAGCAGCCTCTACAACAACAAATTCCAGCAGCTAATGATCCCGAAAACTCACCAACTCCAACAGCTGCTGAAACTTCATCAACAGCAACAGAATCTATTGATGCAGCAGCTGAATCACGTCTTCGCCGTGTTCGAAAGAGGCCCGGATGGAGGACAGATTTTGAGGTACACGGAATTGACCAATCCGAGAATCAAAATACTTTGCATTTTTTTTAGAATGTGATTCTAAAGTTTTTGAAGATGCTGTCAAAAACTGAAAATGGTGGGAAGACGATGGATGATGAAATTGCCGCTATTGAAAAAAACAACACTTGGGAGTTTACTGATCTTCCAAAAGGACACAATACTATTGGTGTCAATAGGGTTTACAAGACAAAATTGAAGGAGAATGGAGAAGTTGATAAGTACAAGGCTCGACTTGTTGCAAAGGGGTACAAACAAGAATTTGGCATCGATTACAAAGAAGTGTTCGCTCCAATAGCAAGGCTTGACACTAATCGGTTGGTGTTATCCACTGCTGCCCAAAACTCATGGCATGTCTATCAGCTTGATGTAAAGTCAGCATTTTAGCACGGGGAATTGGAAGAAGAGGTGTACATAGATCAACTTCCGGGATATATGAAGCAAGGTCACAAAAACCAAGTATACAAGCTAAAAAAGGCATTATACAGACTAAAACAAGCACATAAAGCTTGGTATAGTCGCATAGATGCTTACTTTGCTAAAGAAGGTTTTCTTAAATGTCCTTATTTACATACACTCTATATTAAAGTTGGAGCAGATGGGAAGATGGTTATTGTATGTTTATATGTTGATGACTTTATTTATGTTAGTAATGATAGAGTCATGCTTGCTGATTTTAAGAAATCTATCATAAATGAATTTGACATGTCAGATTTGGGGTTGATGCACTATTTTCTTGGCATCAAAGTAGTGCAATCTCCTACTAGTATCCTTATTTCACAAAAGAAATACGTCTTGGAAATTTTAGACAAGTTCCAAATGAAGAATTGCAATCCAGTTTTTACTTCATTGAACCCGGTTTGAAACTCACAAGATATGGAGAACAGAAAAAAAGGTGAATGTCACTCTTTACAAGTAAATTGTTGGGAGTCTTATGTATTTGACGTCGACAAGACCAAATATTATGCATGTTGTTAGTTTAATCAGCCAATACATGGGGAATCCAATTGAAGTTCATCTCTTATCAACAAAGAGAATTTTTCACTATTTGAAAGGTACTACATATTTTGGAATTTTTTATAAAAATGGTGGAGAATCAAGTTTGATTGGTTTTTCAGATAGCGACTATGTTGGAGATATTGACGATTGAAAAAGTACTTTTGGTTTTGTTTTTATGATGAGTTCAGGAGCTCTATCTCTGTCAACTACAGAGGCTGAATTTGTTGCAGCTGCTTCATCTTCATGTCAAGCTATCTAGTCGAAGAGATTGCTTGAAAGTTGAACCACTTTAAAGTCAGCAGTAAGGTCCAACAACAATCCATTGTGATAACATTTCGGCAATCAAGATTTCAAAAAATCCAATTTTGCATGGAAGGAGCAAGGTCTAACAACAATCCATTGATGTTAGATAACATTTTTTGCATGATCTTTGCAATGATGGTATAATTGATTTGGTGTTCTGTAAAAGTGAAAATCAGGTGGCTGATATTATGACTAAACCTCTTAAGCAAGCTGCGTTTGTGAAGCTTCGAAGAATGCTTGGTGTATGTTCTTCAAAGGATGTTGTTCAAGGGAGGGCATAACAGAATTGTTGAAGTCTGTTTATTCCTAAACTGATTTCTGCAGATATCAGTTAAATCAGTTTAAGGGAGGGTGTTAAGATTTATTATTTATTTATTTAAGTCTGGTAGTTCTAGTTTGTCCTAGTCTTCAGGGATTTATTTAGTTTAAAAGATTGTGCTTTGTGGGTAGAGAGAGTTGTTTTCATTGTCCTGTTTTATAGGATCTTAAGTTAGTGGTAATTTTGTTTTGTTATTTCCCTTTCTATGTAATGCCTATTTATAGGCTACTTTTATCAATGAAAAGACATGAGCTTCCCGTTTTTATTTTTGTATCAATCCCAACTCAATTAGCATAACAAAATTTGGTTTTTAAATATATCATAGTTTAGCTACTCTTCATGCTGATTTTAGAATTTAGGTCTTTTCTTAAAACACGGGAAAATGAAGATTTTTCAAACATACAAAAATCACATCCTGGAAAGGAGGATTACTCATAGTTCATGTTGGGCCATAATACTTTTAATACTGTACCAGGCCGAATGGGTTTGTCCTTTGAGCTATGTCACTTTGGTCATGTTGGGTCAAATGAATTGGGCCCCGCTACTTGACTACCATATTGGCTTAGTCATTGGATCGACCTATTACGTAAGGTGTTACTTATCCTATCTTTGACCGGTAATCATCACAAAAGGCAGCAGTTGATGTCTGCCACCTTTCTGATGGGACTCCGATTGCCGGCGGGAGGTAACAGTGGTAGAAGGTAGGAAAATAAGCTACATGCTTTCGGCTGAAATGACCGGGGAGGAGAGGAGGTGTCAGGAGATAGTGGGTTGCACCCGGGTCTTGAGAACGTATGGGGCAAGGAACAAAAAAGGAGGTAACAAAGCACTACACATTATTATTTTTCACACACACTCAGACACTAGTGAATATTTTCCTTCATTGTTAACCTTGTGATCGCCTGTACTGACTCTCACGCCGGAGCTATCCCCGACAGTCAGGCCGTCAAGCTTTTGATGTTCACTTGTTGAACTGTGCAAGATCAGAGCGTCTTACGTGATTGAGACGTAGGAGAAGATCTTATCGTTAACGGTTCATATATATATATATACAAACAAATTAGTAGTACACAAATTTACAGGTATTTAATTATAGATTACCGTCGGAGTGAGCCTCGCAACCTTTCTCAAAAGGAATGTTGATGCCACCGATTATTAGAGGGTAACCAGGTTCTAATCGATGCAAATCGAAGCCGTGGCCAACTCTGAAAGGGAGGGATTTCGACGGAGTGGAGGCACTTTGCCGCTCAATTTCGACGGCGCTTGTAGTCGCGGCGGCGACGGCCACCGCCGGAGAAGGTCTTGGGTTGGAGTGGAGAGAGAAAGAAGAGGATGAAATTATAGTAGGAGTAGCAGAGTACCTTGTGAGGCGATTTGAGATAGATTTAGTTGGAATAGAAGTAGCGGCATAACAGAGTGAATTCGCCATGGCCATTTGATTGATTTGGTTTGAGTTTTATGTGCGCGGTGTTTAGTTATTTCGGTTGCAGAGCTCACTGTATAACTTGGGGTCGAGAGATTCAGAAAACAACAACTGGCTCTGCCTCTGCGGCTCGTTTTCCACGGGTAGTCTATCTACGGCGACAGTAAGTTCTGTTACTGTCCGACAGGTCTAGCGACCGGTCCACAAAATATTATTTATTTTTTTATTTTTGGTTCGACTCATAACAAATTTATAGTGTTTATTACTACTGAAATATTTATAGAAATAGGTGATTTAAGTGTAATTTGAATATATATAAAAAATAATGTTACACTGTGATGCCCTTAAAATAGGTATACATCACCTATTCTGAGTCGTTAAATACATGGTATAGAATACAAATACAATCTTTAATATACAACTGTGAATTTTAATACAAATACTGTCTTCTAGACAATATCCACTCTCAGAATAAGTTCGTATTATATTTATTGTCACACTATTTAACAGAATAGTGAGGACTACTAATACTATCATCTGGACCGTCACTCTGTTCCCCGACTAGTCCCGGCTACGTTCTCATTTCCTGAAGAGAACAGTGAAAGAAAGGGTGAGCTCAACTAGCCCTGTGACAACCCCAAAATAGGTCCATTCCACCCAACCCATTCTGAGTCGTCAAATACATGGTACAGAAAATAACTACCACTTATTACAACAATTGTCGTGCAAAATACAACAACACATATGCTGTGAGTTTTGATACAAATATATACCAAATGTGACATTGGACACATCATGTATCAGCACCTCACAAAGGTACCTTACATAAAGGTACAGTCAAAAACTGTTTTAGAAATTAGAATTTTTGGGAAGTGCTCAAGGAAACCTTCGTACATGGGAGGCCATGCTTCTAGGTTATGATAGATATCATATGGCCACAGAATTATCCTTGGTTGACCCAATAGACCCCAAAAAAAAATGAGAAGATTACTATCATATTCTTCCCAATGGTGAGTCTTCTCTTGACTTATCATTATCTCCACTGTCTCTAATTGAGAATTATACTTCAAACAAACACCAAGATTATATAGGTAGTGCTCGTAAATATACTCAGCAAGTGGATGTGCACAACCCTGTCTTATGATGACACGAAGTTGTATGTCATTAGACATCTTGTATGATAGTGACAAAACACCCTTCCAACGTTGAGTTCGCTTCACCCAAGATGATTCACCAAATATAACTACTAAATGATGACCACCGTTCTATTCTCCTGTTACCCTCGCTCAACCCAGTTACACTCTTATTACCTGAAAGGAATTGTGAACAGAAGGGTGAGCACAACTAGCCCAGTAAAGAATATCATGACTAAAGATAAATAAATTATCAATAGTCTTCATCAGTAATAAATCAGAGATTTAGAACATATGGTAGATGATAAAAATTTCAACCATAGTTACAGCGGAACGAGCAATCCATTAGAAGAGTTAAATAGACTATAAAGTCTATTGTCTTCTCCATATTAAAAATTCACCAACAATATTTTATCCCTGTAACATCACTCAACAGTTCCTTTCCACAATCATATGAATAATTCATGATCATAATTGTGATTCTAAATTTTTCTTCGCACCCAGGACGAAGGATATTTTCATCACCTGTCTTTACCTGAAACATCAAAGATCATGGTTATACCAAATCACATTTCCTATTCATAATCATACTGATAAATTCATCTTTGCACTACGGGCCAAAGATATTCGTCAATAGACCATCTTTGCACTACAGGCCAAGTATACTCATCAACAGGTCATCTTTGCACTACGGGCCAAAGATATTCATCAACAATTCATCTTTGCACTACAGGCCAAAGATATTCCTCAACAGTTCATATTTGCACAACAGGCCAAATATATTAATATCTCAAAGAAATATATAATCAATTCAGAATTATAAAAACAATAATTATAACCATGTTGATCAATTCACCTTTGCACTTAAACTAAAGATATTCAATTATAAATTCAATGGTCATGAACATACCAGTCAACAATTCATCTTTGCACTACTGGCCAAAGATATTCCTCAGTCACGATCATACCAATAATTTACCCATCTTTACACTCAAGTGAAAGAGAAATTCATCATTAGGGTTATAAAAATGTTATATAAGATAATAAAATCAATACAATCAACATATAGATTTAATCTCAAGAGTAATATTCATAAATCAACTATAATTTGGTTATAAAAAAACCAATTTTATTGTGAATAGTAACTCATGAATAGTAACTCGTGAATAGTAACTCATGAATAGTAACCCCGACACAAAAAGGTAAAAATTCTATAATAAAATTCATACCAATATTTCGGTATAATGATGTTAAAAAAATAACATTTCTTAAGTTTATAAATAATTTATTTAAATTGTTTACACTTTACTAATTAATGCATTTAATCATCATAAAATGCCAACTCTTAAGATTTCATCACCAATAATCAAAACCCTCATCAAAAATCTGCATATACCTCATATAGGATTCTCAAGCCATAAAATTCTCTTTTTCAATTTTCTTACTTCACATAACATATTTAATTCATTTACTCATAACTAGTCTATTTTCATAAAAAATACCAAATCAGTTCTAAAAATATTTCTTTTCTGGGATTTAGCAGAATATAGTCCCATATTGAACATATATTTTTCTCAGAATTTTTAAAACTCATTTACTATTTTTCATATGGCCAAAACCGCCGAATATTTAGACATTTATCATAAATTGTACTTTTATCCAAAAATTCTGAAATTCACAGAGTACACTGATATTATATAGATATACTTTCAATAAAAATTTTATCAATTTTGGAGTTAACAACAAGGAATTATAAGCGGTTACTTTTAAAATAGTTTTTTCCCGTAAAATTTATAATTCTTAATCTATACATCCAAAAATCACCATTTTTGGACACAATCAATAAAACTCATCAAAATATCATTTCAAATTTTTCCAGAATTTTCTAAAGGTTGGAAGAAGTACGAACTGAAAAACATAACAACCCTTAAAATCCCTTACTATCCCTTACCTCAAAAGTGCAGTATTTCTTACTGGAATGCAAAGCCGAAGGAAACTTACACTAAATAGCAACTCTCAAAGTATCTAAATACTCACAAAATATGCTTCATAATATAGAGAGAGAAAGAGAGAAAACTTATGTTTCTGGTGTGATTTTCAATTCTAACTTAGCCCTCTATTTATAGGAAAATGTTAGCACGCTGAAGCAGACTTAACATGCAACCTGATGACTTTACCTACTACTATTCCCACCCACCACATTTGAATAAAAATCTCAGCATATTTCTTCACCAACCAAGAGTGGGGCCCACCAATTCTAGAATTTTCTATCAAAATGATAAACTCCGAAAATTCAATAATTTCTGAACTAGTCATCTCGTAAAATTCATAATAAATCATACGTTCATTTTTAACGGTTCAAAATTTGTGGACATATACTCAACTTATATATGTATAACATATCAAAAAATTAACACGATCCAACGGTCGGATTAAAAATTATAACCCCCGCAAAATATCTCAAAAATCCTGATTTTTAATACCTCCATTTCGACAAAAATACTGGTAAAAACCTCAACATTAACTCCTTCATTTTTAACCACAAAAATATCTCCCTCATTTATATTCACATAAAATAAATATTTTCTTATCATATGAATCAATAATTGATTATTCACAAATAATATTATAGAATCACATTTATGACAACCAGGCCGTTCCCAGGAAAGAGTGGGCTTTCCAATAAGAATTTCTCCTTACTGGCGCGCAATTAGGTGACCAAACCTCTCCTTAGACAGAACTTTCTAGACATTGCCAATAATGTTATCTAATAATATTATTCAAATAATATGAATTATTGATTTGATAATGGGAAATACTGTGCAGCGATAATTATTGAACAACAATAATATAAAATTTTAACGTAGCAATTATTGAATCAATAAAATAAAATATTGAACAGTAATTACTGTAACAATTATTGAGTAGTGCCTTCTTACGTAAGAATCAATAATTTCAAAAATACTATGCAATACCGTGTGCTACTGTGTAATAACGTGTATTACTGTATTTTAACCACCGGGTATTCTAACAGTATTAACGGTAACAACTACGCCGTTATTTGTAAAAACTCAAATTTGTCGTTTTCTTCACCCGACAGTTATTCTGTTATGGGGCCCACAAATGGCTGCGCCGTCGTACGACTATTCTCCGACAGAAAGAATATTCCACGACCAAACGGATATTCCCCGACAACAATGAATATTTTATAACCACTTGTGTATTTTGAAAAAAAAATTCATATATCACCCTTAACTTTAACATTTATCAATTTAACCATTTACTGAATAGTAATTATAAGAAAAATTGAATACTTTTATTTCATAAAATTCGGGGTCTTACAAGCCCAGTAAGATATATTATGACTAAGATAATGCAGAATAAATTATCATTAGTCTTCAACAATGTTAAACTGATAAAATACAATAGACATCAAGTTTAACTGCAGCGGAACAAGTAATCCATTAAAAGAGTCAAGTAGAGAATAAAATATGCTATCTTTTATGGTTTAAAAGGTTTTTCATTACTTTTATCACTGAGACTCAGCTTAATAAATAATCCATATCATCCCTGCACTACGGCCATAGATATTCATTATTATCACGACCACATATTATCCATGCACTACGGGTCAAGGATATTTATGTATTCATCAATGGTCATGATCATGCCAGCAACTGTCCATCAATGCACTACGGGTCAATGAGGACTTTTATCACATCATTTGTAACATTACGGTCATGATTACACCGAATAATCCCTGGTTATAATCATACCAAGTCCATCTATGCACTACATGCCACAGATGACTTTCAACAAAATATAAACATGAGGATGATGACAATGATATAAGAATTCAATAAAACAGATTTAAGAATTAATTTATCCAGGAACCAACAATGTCCAAATTATCAACATGATACTGCTTTGTAGATTAAAATTTAAGAATGCTCAAAAGAATATTTCCATGAAAAGATACTGGATGAAGTGCAGATATCAAAGATATTCCACTAATTTTATGGAGTATAAAAGCCAAAATTTTAACCAACTGAGTATAATAAAGAATGGAATAACAAAAGAATTCACCATGCGATAGACCGCACAGACAGGTTATTCCAACAGAAAAATAAATAATGGAACCAGGTCATGTGTAAACGCACCGACAGGATATTCCGACAGAATAATAAATAATGGAACCAGGTCCGACGTAAACGTACCGACAGATTATTCCAACAGAATAACAAAGACGGAACCAGGTCCGGCGTAAAATGCACAAACAGGATATTTAAAGACGGAACCAGGTCCGACGTAAAACGCACAGACAGGATATTCCAACATAATAATAAAGAGGGAACCAGGTCCGGTGTAAAACGCACATACAGGATAGTCCAACAGAATAATAAAAAATGGAATAACAGAAGAAGTTCACCAAGTATAGGGTAGCCCGCGTATACAGGTTATTCCAGCAGAATAATAAATAATGGAATAACAGAAGTTCTCTTCATGAATACAAAAGAAATAATACCCCTTACCTTAAGAAGAAGAGTACTGGATATATGAGTAGTGCAGTAGCAGAATACTTTTCTTCTTTCCCTTTATAATTTCTCTCTCTAGAGTTTCAGTGAATTCGTAAGAAATAATGAAGGAATGAGCTTCTATTTATAGAAGAATGGACTGCATAGTAACTAATTCATGAACGGTCCAGATTGATTTACTTTTAATCGGACGATCCATATTTAAAGCAAAATCTTTTAAATAAAATATAATATATTCTATTTATAATTTAATAAAACGAATAACTTTATAAAAGTTTTCTGTTTTATATAAAAAGATTTTACTATGCAAATACTATGCAGACACTATGCAAACACTATACATAATAAAATATAATATATTCTATTTAAAATCTAATAAAACAAATAACTTTATAAAAGTATTATGTTTTATATAAAAAGATTTTACTATGCAAAACATTATGCATAATAGAGTATAATATATTCTATTTATAGTCTAATAAAACAGATAACTTTATAAAAGTATTCTGTTTTATATAAAAATCTTTTCTGTTTTATTACATTAATAATACTAATAAAACAAAACTGAGTGACTTATCACATAAGCATCAATAATCAATACCGTGTGCTATTATGCAACCACGCGTATTACTGTACTGTTACTACCGAGTAGTTCAACAGTATTAACGGTAAAACTTCCGCCGTTATTTTCATAAAATATTTTTGTCGTTTTTTCAATCCGACAATAATTTTGTTGTGGGGTCCACCAATGATTGTGCCGTCGTACGAATATTCCCTGTTAAAACGAATATTCTCCAACCAATCGAATATTATACAACAACTTGCGTACTTTGGAAAATTAATAAATATTACCCACAACTATAACATTATATCAAATTCATTCCATAATATTTAAAAATGATATTTATAGAAAACTCATCTTTATAAAAAAAAAAGGGTCTTACATGCACATACTGTACAATACTATATATAACCAAATTATACCTAAATTACTGTAAAAATTTCAGTTCAAATAAATACTATATATTTTTTAAAAATCAAAGCAAAAGAAAATTTTTGGACCGGTCGCTGAACCGGTGTATATTATTTGTTTGGAACATGCGGCCTGATTTCAACAACTCAAGTGGTTCTATGTGTCTGCTCAACACTTCAATATTTTGAGAAATAAAAATTCTACATAGACATGAAATTGAACATAAAAATTAGATACGAATGTATTTAAATTTTATTTATTTATATTTTGACCCTCAATGATGGGTTAAAATATAAATAAATAAAATTTAAATATACTCATGTCTAATTTTTATGTCTAATTTTCATGTTCACCTATAAGAGCTCATTTTAAAATGACATAAAAAATGTACTCCCTCTTTTAATATATGTCATTTTAAAATTATGCATAAATATTAAAAAAATAATTATATAACATTAAATAGAATATTAATTTTCTATATTATCCTTATATTAGAAAAAGAAGGTGTTATTTATTAGACAGAAAATAGTGAGAGAACCAAAATTATATTTAATACTCGTGGTAATATTGAAAACTAAACAATTAATACTTAATTGAAATTCTCAAACGATAAATATTAAGAGACAAAAATACTTTTTTAAAACGACGTTTAAAAAGAGATAGAGGGAGTACCAAGTTTTGGGATTCATTTTTTCACAGTCCTTCTAGAGGGACTGGACTTTGCCGACGGATATAGCTACCGGCCAAATTTTTTTTTTATGACTCCTAAATAATTTATAATATTTATTGAAACTGAAATTTTTACAGAATTCAGTTATTTGGATACATGTAAAAAATAGGGTTGTACAGTCTGTGCAACTCTATTTTTTATATGTATCCAAATGATACCTAAATCACTGAATTCTGTAAAAATTTCAATTCCAATAAAAAGTATAAATTATTTGGGAGTCATTAAAAAAATGTCCGGTCTCTAGACCTTGGACAAAGTCCCTTTTTTCATCAACAGAGTTGGGGGAGTTGGGAAAAGCTTAGTATAAACTTGACTTATTTTTTAAGGGTGTTTTGAATTTTGATGTGCTACTAACAAGTAAATTCAAATATAAGATCTTGCACAATGAAAAAAGAAGAAGAAGGTATTTATTGTGACGCCCTCAAAATAGGTATACATCACCCATTCTGAGTAGTCAAATACATGGTACTGAATACAAATACAAACTTAATTATACAATATTAGCTGTGAGTTTTAATACAAATATTGTCTTTTAGACAGTATTCAAACTCAAAATAAGTCTTTATTATATTTATTGTCACACTGTTTCACAGAATAGTGAGAACTACTAATGCTACCATCTGGACCATCACTCCGTTCTCCGACTAATTTCAGCTATATTCTCATTTCCTGAAAAGAACAATGAAAGTAAAAAGGGTGAACTCAACCAGCCCAGTAAAAAATATTATGACTAAGATAATGCAAAATAAATTATCGTTAGCCTTCAACAGTGTTAAACTGATAAAATATAATAAACATCAAGTTTAACTGCAGCGGAACAAGCAATCCATTAGAAGAGTCAAGTAGAGTATGATATCTACTATCTTCTATGATTTAAAAAGTTTATCAAAAGTTTTATTAAAAATACACATCATCGAATCATTCCTGTACTACAGCCAAGGATATTCATTAGTATCACGACCACAAATTATCCATGCACTACGGGCCAAGAATATTTATGTTTTCATCAATAGTCATGATCATGCCAACAACTGTCCATCAATGCACTACGGGTCAATGATGACTTTTACCACATTATTTATAATATTACGGTCATGATTATACCGAATAATTCCTAGTCATAATCATACCAAGTCCATCTATGCACTACGTGCCACAGATGACTTGCATTATAATATAAGCATGAGGATAATGACAATGATATAAGAAATCAATTAAAAGAAAACAAAGGATAAATTTTTAAATATTTATAATTTAATTTATCCAAAATTCAATAATGTCCAAATTATCAACATGATACTACTTTGTGGAGTAAAATTCAAGAATAATATTGTATCAAAAATGATTTGGACTGAAAAAAATCAATTTTTATCATGAATATTTCCCCGAGTAAATAGTAACTGAGTGAATAGTACTTCAGGAATAGTAACCTCGTGAATAGTACTCCGGCACGAAAAATGTTAAAACTTATCAAGAATTCTCAGAATAATATTTTCATGAAAAGATACTGAATGAAGCACAAATATCAAGGATATTCTACTAATTTTATGGAGTATAGAAGTCAAAACTTTAACAAAATGAGTGTAGAATTCGAAATCTAAAACGAAATGATATTACTTACATACTACAGAGTATGGAAGAAAATATTATTTTATATGAATACTGAATAAAAATAATATCCCTTATGTAAGACCCCAACTTTTATGAATAAAGATGAATTTTCTATAAATATCATTTTTAAATATTAAGGAGTAAATTTGATATAATGTTATAGTTATGGGTAATATTTATAAATTTTATAAAATAAGCAAGTGGTTATAAAATATTCATGTTGTCAGGGAATATTCGTTTGGTCGTGGAATATTCTTTTTGTCAGAAAATATTCGTACGACGGCGCAGCTATTTGTGGGCCACATAATAGTATAACTGTTGGATGAAGAAAATGATAAATTTGAGGTTATATAAATAATGACGTAATCGTTACCGTTAGCACTGTTGGAATACTTGATGGTTAAAATACAGTAATACGCGTTATTGCACAGTAGCACACGGTATTACACAGTATTGTTAAATTATTGATTCTTACGTAAGAAGGCACTACTCAATAATTATTACAGTAATTACTGTTCAATACTTAATTTTATTGATTCAATAATTGGTACGTTGATATTTTATATTATTGTTGTTTCAATAATTGTCACTGCACACTATCTCCATTATCAAATCAATAATTCATATTATTTGAATAATATTGTTAGATAGAATTATTGGCAATGTCTAAGGAAGTTCTGTCTAAGAAGAGGTTCGGTCACCTAATTGCGCGCCAGTAAGGAGAAATCTTTATCGAAAAGCCTCCTCTTTCCTGGGAACGACCTGGTTGTCATAATTGTGATTCTGTAATATTATTTGTGAATAATTAATTATTTATTTATATGATAAGAAAATATTTATTTTATGTGGACATAAATGATGGATAGGATAATATTTATTTTATGTGGTTATAAATGAAGGATTTAGTTTTGAGGTATTTTATCAGTATTTTGTCGGAATGGAGGTATTAAAAAATCAAAACAGTGTTCTTAAAGCTCTATTGTGTGAGTTATAATTTTGATCCGACCGTTGGATCGTTGTGATTTTGAAATATGTTATACATAAATAAGTTGAGTATATGTCCACAAATTTTGAACCGTTAAAAATTTACGTATGATTTGTTATGAATTTTATGAGGTATTGAAAATCATCCGTTTGTGAATTTTGGATACTTTCTGTTTGGAATTTGAAAAAACTTAAACTTATAAAATTGTAGAGAATTCGATTTCGTGTGGAATGGACATAAAATTCGTATTTTTTTGATATAAGGGCTATTTATTATGAATTATTGAAGTTTCAGAAAATAAAATATTTTTATTAAAATTGGGTGAGACCCACTTTTGCTTTTTTAAAACATGTGGGCTGCTGAATTTTTTTTTCCAAGATGACATGCTGGTCTTGAATGGCTGGCACGCATAGAAATGTTGAATAATAATATGCTATTTTATTATTTAGTCTCCTTTGGCGTTCTAGCATTTTCCTATAAATAGGCGCTTAAGTTAGAATTGAAAATCACACCAGAATCAGAGAATTCTTCTTCTATAATTTTGAGCGTATTTCTTTAGAGTTTTAGAAAGCTTTGAGCGTAGAAATCAGTGAAAGTTTTTTTCAAGAATATCCCCGCTATACCAGTTGGAATACTCTTCTTTTCAAGGTAAGGGATGTTATTTTTGTTCAATATTCGCTTGAAATAATATTTTCTTCCACACTCTGTAGTATGTAAGTAATATTATTTCGTTTTAGATTTCAAATTTTATACTCGTTTGTTAAAATTTTGGCTTCTATACTCCATAAAATTAGTAGAATATCTTTGATATTTATGCTTCATCCAATATCTTTTCATGAAAATATTATTCTGAGCATTCTTGATAAGTTTTAACTTTTTCATGCCGGAGTATTATTCACGGACTTACTATTCCCGAAGTACTATTCACGGGATACTATTCACCCGAGTACTATTCACCCGGGGTACTATTTATGATAAAAATTGATTCGTTTTCGGTCCAAATTATTTTCGGTACAATATTATTCTTGAATTTTACTCCACAAAACAGTATCATGTTGACAATTTGGACGTTATTAGTTTTTGGATAAATTAAATTATAAATCTTTAAAAATTTATCCTTGAACTTGTTTTATTGAATTCTTATATCATTGTCATCATCCTCATGTTTATATTATATTGAAAGTCATATGTGGCCTGTAGTGCATATATGGACTTGGTATGATTATGACTAGGGGTTATTTGGTATAATCATAACCGTAATGTTACAAATGATGTGGTAAAAGTCCTCATTGGCCCGTAGTGCATTGATGTACAGTTGTTGGCATGATCATGACCATTGATGAATACACGAATATTCTTGACCCATAGTGCATGAATAATTTGTGGTCGTGATACTAATGAATATCCTTGGCCGTAGTGCAGGGATGATGTGGATTATTTATTAAGTTGAGTCTCAGCGATAAAAGTGATGAAAAACCTTTTAAATCATAGAAGATAGTAGATTTTATTCTCTATTTGATTCTTCTAATGGATTGCTTGTTCCGCTGCAGTTAAACTTGATGTTTATTATATTTTATCAGTTTAACATTGTTGAAGGCTAACGATAAATTATTCTGTATTATCTTAGTCATAATATTTCTTACTGGGCTAGTTGAGCTCACCCATTGCTTTTATTATTCTCTTCAGGAAATGATAAATGGGAGTGACGGTCAGGGAACGGAGTGACGATCCAGATATTTGCATTAGTAGTCCTCGCTATTCTATAAAATAGTGTGATAATAAATGTATTGATGACTTATTTTGAGTTTTAATACTGTCTAGAAGATAATATTTGTATTAAAACTCACATCTCATGTTGTATATTTAAGTTTGTATTTGTATTCTGTATCATGTATTTGACGACTTAGAATGGGTGCTGTATACCTATTTTGGGGGCGTCACACCTTACCTTAAAAAGAAAAGTATTCTAACTGGTATAGCGGGGATATCCTTAAAGAAAATTTTCACTGTTTTATACGCTCAAAGCTTTTTAAAACTCTAAAGAAATACGCTCAATATTATAAAAGAAAATTTCTCTAATTTTGGTGTGATTTTCAATTCTAAACTAAGCATCCTATTTATAGGAGAATGGAAATGATACTATTTGAATTTTTCTCACGGACGCACATAAGAAATCACGGGCGCAGAATCCTTTGGCCGATTTTCTAAAAAATTTGATTTACTATGCAGCACTATACAATAAAATATTCTAATAAAATAAAAATTTAAATAAAATATAATATATTCTATTTATAATCTAATAAAATAAAACTTATAATATATATATATATATATATATATATATATATATATATATATATATATGTAGGCCGGATCTTAAGCTCACCCTTAATCCAACTCACCCGAGCTCACCCCCTTTTAGCGATGGACCCGGCGATACTTTTAGCGACAGACAACATATAGCGTCGCTAAAAGTATAGACGACGGTTGTATGATCGAACCGTCGTCGGGTCCGTCACTAAAGGAGGGGTGAGCTAGGGTGAGTTAAATAAGGGGTGAGCTTAAGATCCGGATCGTGTATATATATATATATATATATATATATATATATATATATATATATATATATATATATATATAACCATATATTCAATTATATACAATTTAGGCTAAGATACGGAAGAACTTGGCTACAATTATACTACCACTGGCGGAACTAGGGGGCAGGGGGGGCAGTTGCCCCCGGTAGCTGGACGCCGGAAGCTGGTAAGGAGGCGGTCGCCGGTCAGGCGGTGGGCGGAACTAGGAGGTGGGCGGAACTAGGAGGGGGGCAGTTCTACAAAATCCTCTTTGATCATGACCTCGCAATCCTCTTACCAACCAGTCAATCAGCCTTACCAGTCCAACAATATCATTGTCAAATAAAATATCTTATGTGATCTCTTTTCCAATATTTTTCTTTCAACCACAGAGAAAATATTTTAATAAAATAAAATAATTTGTAGATTTCGGAAAATAAATAGTATGCATTTGCTAGGCTACTAGTGTTAACTTTGCATAATAAACCAACTCAGGCAGAATCATTAGTGTAGTAGATGTAGGGATTGCAAGCTTCCCACAAGTACTAGAGTTTGATGTTGATTTAGAACCTATACTTGGAACCCTGTCCCAATATGAGTACTGTAAGTATTTTTTTTGAACAAGGAACCGAACACCAAACGTCTCACAAAAAAATTGGTTTATGGCTTCTTCAGTACTCTTCACAGTTTCACACTTCACGTTCTCTTCTTCAGTACTTTTCTCATCACATTCTCTTCTTTAGTACTTTTCTCATCACATTCTCTTCACAGTTTACACTTCACATTCACTGCTCCTACCGCCCGTCGCCGCTTGGTTTAAAATTTTTGACCTCCCTACAAAAAGGTTCTGGTTCCGCCACTGCTACTATATAATTAGTTTAATATTAAACTAACATATATGGTTAATAAAGCAGCCACCATGATAGTCATGGTCTAGAATTTTATATCCTGATGGACTAGTAATTATTTATAGGTTTAAATACTAACCCATATAATGTAACCTGAGGGACCATGCATGCACACATATATGATTACTTACTAGTGTGCTTTAATTTGTAAAATTTAGGATGCATGAAAACTTGTGCTTCAGCTTTCGTTAGCAGTGATGAGGACTCGTACCAGGATATATATAATACTTATATCTATAAACCCACCTGTGATCATTTATATATATATATATATATATATATATATATATATATATTCTGGATCTTAAGCTCACCGCTTATCCAACTCACCCGAGTTCACCCCCCTTTTGCGACGGACTTGGCGACGGTTCGATCATACAACCGTCATCTATACTTTTAACGGCACTATATGTTGTCCGTCGCTAAAAGTATAGACGACGGTTGTATAACCGAACCGTCGCCGGGTCCGTCGCTAAATGGGGGTGAGCTCGGGTGAGTTGGATAAGTGGTGAGCTTAAGATCCGGATCGTATATATATATATATATATATATATATATATATATATATATATATATATATATATATATATATATATATATATATATATTGAATAACTTTCTACTGTTTATTTTTAAAAAATGGATAAATGGGAGTCCATAAAATAAACAAAATTTACATCAAATACTTCATAAAAATTCCTCAATATTTTTAACAACATTTATTCATCATTATTATTATTCGCAATATTTAACAACCAGATCATTCACAGGAAAGAGGGGTCTTTCCAATAAGGATTTCTCCCTATTGGCACTCAATTAGGTGACCAAACCTCTCCTCGACAGAACTTTCTAGACATCGTCAATATTGTAAATAATAATATGAATAATTGTATCGTCTCAATTATTGATTTAATAATATATAAAATATTGATAATAATTGAATTAAATAATGTGAGATACTATGCAGTAATTACTGTAGCAATAATTAAATAAAACTGAGTGACTTCTCACGTAAGTATCAATAATCAATACCGTGTGCTACTATGCAACCACGAGTATTACTGTACTTTTAACACCAAGTATTTCAACAATTTAACCGTAAAACTTCCGTCGTTACTTTTATAAAAAGATATTTTTGTCGTTTTCTAACTCCGACAATAATTTCGCTGTGGGGTCCACCAATGATAGTGCCGTCGTACGAATATTCTCTGTTAAAACGAATATTTTTCGACCAATCGAATATTATATAATAACTTACATACTTTACAAAATTTATAAATATTATCCACAACTATAACATTATATTAAATCCACACTATAATATTCAAAAATATATTTCAAAAAAAAATATTTATTTATAAAAATTAGGATCTTACATTTATCATCAATTATCACCTTGATATGAGTCGCTACACTTAACTCTTATTAAAAGGGATAATTTTATGACATGTAATTTATTAATGTAATAAAGCCATATTATTTGAGATAATATTTAACACAAAAAATTTAACCCTGAATAATACCCAAATTATAATAGTAGGATTGCATATTTGTGGAACTAATTTTATTTGGGTGATTATTCAAAAAGTGTCCATCATATACAGAGTCGGTCCTAGATTTTTTAAGGCCTAGGGTAAATTTTCTCAAGTGGACCCCTTTATACAAATTAAATAAAAAAATAAATAAATTATCAACTAATTATTTTTATTAAAATTATAAGAATTTACAAAAGATAAGAAAGAACACTTTAAAATGTCATCGAATCAAACAATCATCACATGTACCTACAAAATAAAAATATCAATGAAATCGGTAATACTAGTGAAATACCCACTGTAGTTGGTAAGTTTTACTGATTACACAATTGAATTTTTAATTTTTCAAATTACCCTACTAAACTAATTATTATTTTGAAATTGGGTTATTCCGTTAAAAAAAATAAACGGACGTTAATTTTTTATCTACAAAACTAATGAATTGCTCACTGTAGTTGGCACGTTGTACTGATTATACCATTGAACTTTTAATTTTTCAGATTACCCCATTAAACTAATTAAAAAATAATTATTTTAAATATTTTTAAAAATAATTATTATTTTCAGTAAAAAATATTAGAAACTTTAATTTTTTTTTTCCATAAAATGAGTAAAGTTTTATAAAATATAGATTTAAAAAAATTAAAGTTTTATGAAACCTTACTGATTTTAAAAAAAAAATCTTTTTTTTTCTTTTGAAAATAAAGTTTATTTTTTTGAATCTATATTTTATAAAATTTTACTCATTTTTTTAAAAATATGAAGAGTTTTTCAATTTTTTTCTTGAAAATAATATTTATTTATAAAAATTATTAATTTCTTTTTTGAAAAAATTGAATCAGTTTTTTTATTTATCTTTTACTGTTTTTTTATTTTAATTTCTATTTTTAGTTTTTTTTAAAAAATTCTAATATTAAGAATGGGTCATTCTGTTAAAAAATTAAGTAGACATTAATTTAATTTAAAATCACTTTAATTTTTTTGAACCTATATTTTATGAAACTCTACTCATTTTATGAAGAAAAAAAAGTTTCTAATATTTTTTACTTAAAATAATAATTATTTTTAAAAATATTTAAAATAATTATTTTTAATTAGTTTGATGGGGTAATTTAAAAAATTAAAAGTTCAATGGTATAATTAGTAAAATGTGTCAACTATAGTGTGTAATTCATTAGTTTTGTAGATAAAAAATTAACGTCCGTTTATTTTTTTTAATAGAATGACCCAATTTCAAAATAATAATTAGTTTAGTGGTGTAATTTGAAAAATTAAAAGTTCAATGGTGTAATCAGTAAAACCTATTAACTACAGTGGCTATTTTTTTAGTTTTGCCCAATGAAATCTAAACCACAAAACATCATTTAAAATGTATTGTTGTTGCACTTTTAGATGCAAAATCATGATTTATACTATCATATTTAATATTTTTTAACATATCATTTTTAATGCATAATATCGCTAATCTTTTTATTATTTTATTTTTTTATACACATAAATACATAAGCTTATAAAAAAATTTGGGCCATCATCAACTGTGGGCTTTGGACAGTTGCCCTACTGGCCCTTGCCCAGGCCCGGCTCTGGTCATATACAAGGATAAATTCATGCGATATAAATATTGGGATCAATTACATATTCTATTACATTTTTAAAAATAATTACAATAATAGTGCACTCATAAAATATTTACATAATTAATACAATATCATATTTATATTACAATATTAGTACAAGTAAGATTCCTTAATTTAAGGATTAGTTATGCCATTTCTTCTCTCTCTCCTCATCTATAACATATATATATATTAGGATGATTCTAGACCAAAATAAAAAGTTGGCAGGTAGCCCTTCATTTTTTTTTGAAAGTTGTGGTGGACTTGCGTCGAAATTGATGAAGTGCATGTCTTTTTTCCAAGAGTATTTGTGCCAAGACAGTTTGCAAACTTCAAAGTTTGGAAACTCAACTGCAAGCAAATAATCAGCACAAAAGTATAAGAAAATCAAATATTCAGATCCCAACTGAAGGTTCCTTCCGTCAAAATGCGAACAAGGTAACAAAGGATCTCTTAGATTTCAAATTGTTTGGTTAAAAAACTTTGTTTCTGCTGGTCCAAAACCATCTTGCAGTTCAGAAGTGGATGATGAGGATGTTCTCGTGTAACAAAGACGACGTGATGCAGAAGCACCACAGAGACAGAGATGTTGGTAGCCAAACTTTTATACTAAGGTAACCAAACTGTCATATCAAAGTAACCAATCAATCTCCACACTTTTAATTTTTTCTTAGTGCAGTTGGTAACCAAACCTTCATACCAAGGTAACCAATTCAGTTTTATTGGGTTACAAATTAATTATAAAAAAAATTTAAAAACAGTCTCAAAGTGTTACGTGCAGATGGTCTCCGAAATGTCATATCTAAGTTTCCATTTATGTAGCTGTTAGTTACTTATAAATAACCTTTTAAAAATAAAATTATTTTGAATATGGTGCAGTTGGTAACCAAACCTTCGTACGAAGGTAACCATTTCAGTTTTTGTGGGTAACCAAATGTTCATAAAAAAAATTTGTTCGTGATTTGCTCTTTATTCGGCTACTCTGAATTCGTTTTGGATCTGTTCTTGATGGTTTGGTAACTCTAACTTCTTAATTTTTGATTTGTTTTGGTAACTCCGAAATATATTTTAACTTCTAAATATGTGTCGCTTTGCAAGACATTTCTGTCCCATCTCTCTCGCACTTACACACGGTACAGAGCTGTGCAGCATCGGAGAGCAGTGGCCATGGACGACCTTCCAATTGAGAAGATACAAATATCGGGACCCACACTCTCCTCTCTCATCCATCGCGTCTCCTCTGCCTCCGGTGACATAGGCGGCCTCCTCTTTGGCTCCGTATCCTATATTACTCCTTTCAATCTCTCCGACGATTCCTCCGCCGCCGGCGCAACTATTCCAGATGAAAATTCTCTATCTCTCATCGCAGTTATCTGTTGTTAGATTCAAATATTTGAATTTGAATTATTAATTATATCAGTTATTTGTCCTTGATTTTAGGTTTTCTTATTAATGTGAATTGTACTATTTTTGTAATATGGGTCCTAATTATACTCTTTTTATAATTATTTAGTTGATGCACTTTTCTTGTAATTACTTTCTATTTGTTGTATAATTATGTAAAGCACCCTAAATATTGATGTGTGCGGGTACATAAAATAGGAGATTGAAAAGAAGGGAACCGTACATATTTTGTTATATTTTTTCGATTACAACTATACGTTAGTCGCAATTTATATTTTATTTAAAAGTTTATTTTTCTAATATAATTGTTATTTTTAGAATTTTGTAAATGAAAAGATGGTAAAGAATTAGCAATGGTGCGATGCGGTAGCGGATTGCAAATGATTTAGTACCGCATCGATCTTAAAAATTTTTGCATGTCATTAGTCTACTAAAGCAGGTGCCTGAACTGGAGGTGAAGCGTAAGCCACTTAAAAGGTTAAGAGGTCGAGGTCGAGGTCGAGGTCGAGGACTACTTCGATTGTTGAATCGGGCAGACAAGCGGGTGAAGATGTCTATAAAAAAGAAAGGAGTCGAAACCAAATAGCACGACTACCAAAATCTCACCAGGTGGTTCATCCTCCTAAATCGCACCGCGCCAACAAATAATTATAAATAAAATAAATTATAATATTGCAATAAATAAAACAATATCATCAAATATTAAGAATTTGAATAACTTAATAATTGTTTCGTATAACAAGCAAGTATCATAAGTACCTCATCATCATAAGTTAATTCAAAGCATAAATTAAGAGTATTTTCAATTTGATTTTATCCAAACCCATGGATACATATTTAATATTTTAATATATGCATAATACATTGGTTAAAAAGTGTTGCACCACTAGTTCATGCATCTAGTGCAGTCTGATAGGGTGCATCGCTAGATTTAAAAGTTCAGATTTAAAATTATTAGATCTAAGGTCTAAAAGTTGTCACCTCATTTAAAAATCATTAACATAAATCTAGTCACCTCATTTAAAAACCAATGAGGGACATAACAAAGTGCCCATTTATTATTAATAGTGTTTTAATTTAATATAATACTAATATATTATTATTATTATTATTATTATTATTATTATTAGCACTTTGTTATGTCTTTCATTGGTTTTTTTAATAATTATTTATTATTATTATTATTAACAAATGATTATCATAATAATCAATGAGATTAAACATTAAATAAAATTTTTTATAATATTGCTATACTAGGTCCTATCGCGCCCATATATCATTTTTACAAACAAAAATATTATAAGAAAAACAATTATTTTTCATGAAATTATTTCTCACAGAATGAGTTCCGTTGAGATTATTTAACTTATTCTCGATTGAAAATTCCGTCCAAAACACTTCTGTCGAGACGTACTAAATATTTCAAATTAAGTGAAATTAAAAATAACAACTTTGTATTATAAATAGAAAAGAAGGGGTTTGGACAAGTAAAGAAATTCTTTAGACTGTCTTTGGCTCGGAAGAATTAAATACCAAAATTTATCTTGCCCCAAAATTGTATGCAATAAATTTTTTAACTTAAAATTCTGAAAATTTATTTAACAAAATACAACTGATTTTGAATTTTTCGCTCACCCTAATAAATCATCTGGATCGTCCAAAATTTAGAATAAATCACACCGTCCATGTAGTACCGGAGACACGAGACACATCTAGTCAAAAATATAATAGCATCTCATCATTACCAAAATTGAAAATTATATGTACTCCCTCGTTTCAAATTATATGATTATTATTGACTTTTAGATAATTTATAATATTTATCATTGTATTAATTAAAATTAAAAGAATTTATATCAATTTAATGTTTAAAAATCTCTCAAGTTGATTTTAAAAAATTAACAACGATCAAATAATATGGAATAGATGTGTATTTGATTTTACTTATATACTCTTTATCAAAGATCTAAATTTATACAAATAATATCATAAAATTGAGTAAACTAAAATTTCAAATATATTTTTAAAATCAAAATTTATTAATGATTAAACTTTACTTATTGATTTCAACAGTAAAAGTACATCCCGCATTCATTCTTCTAATATTTGTTTTTTATATCAATTTTACATTTTTTTAAATGTATAATATTTTACATTGAATGATTAAAAATCACAATACATTAATATATTTTTTTATTTCTACCGTCATTTAGACTTTCCAACCAATGAGGGACATAACAAAAACCAACGAGGGACATAACTTGAACATGAAATAAAACCTCATTTGTTAATAATAATAATAATAAATAATTATTAAAAAATTGTAAGATCCCAACTTTCATAAATAAAGATTAAATTTTATCAAAATATATTTTTGAATATTATGGTGTGAATTTGATATAATATTATAGTTGTGAGTAATATTTATAAATTTTGTAAAGTATGCAAGTTGTTATAAAATATTAGATTGGTCGGGGAATATTCGTTTTAACAGGGAATATTCGTACGACGACACAATCATTGGTGGACCCCACAATAAAATTATTGTCGGAGTTAGAAAACGACAGAAATATCTTTTTATAAAAATAACGGCGAAAGTTTTACCGTTAACTGTTGAAATACTCGGTGATGAAAAGTACAGTAATACGCGTGGCTGCATAGTAGCACACAGTATTACTTATTGATGCTTACGTGAGAAGTCACTCAGTTATACTAAATTATTTTTACAGTAATTATTGCATAGTATCTCACGTTATTTGATTCAATTATTGTCACAATATTTTATATTATTAAATCAATAATTTAGATAACAAGTTATTCGTATTATTATTTGCATAATTAACAATATCTAAAAAGTTATGTCGAGAAAAGGGGTTTGGTCACCTAATTACGCGCCAATAGGGAGAAATCCTTATCGGAAAGCCCCCTCTTTCCTGGGACCGATCTGGTTGTTAATATTGCGAGTTATAATAATATGAATAAATTTTGTTAATAATATTAAGGGGATTTTTATGAAGTATTTATCGTAAATTTTATTTATTATATAAACTCTCACTTGCTTATTTTTCAAAATAATCGAAAGGAAATTATTTAGCATATATATATATATATGTGTGTGTGTGTGTGTGTGTGTGTGTGTGTGTGTGTGTGAGTATGATGTGTGTGAGTATGATGTGGGTGAATAAGATGTGACACTCCCAAAATAGGTATACATTACCTATTCCGAGACGCTAAATACATGGTACAGAAATAACTACAACATCATTACTACAATTGTCATGCAAAATACGACAACACATAAATTGTGAGTTTAAATATAAATATTATCTTCTAGATAATATCCACACTCAAATAAGTCCTTATTATAATTATTGAAATACTGTTTTACAAAATAGTGAGGACTGCTAATACAACTGACTGGAAACATCACTCCACACCCCGACTAGTTCCTGCTATATTATCGCCTCCTGAGAAAAATGGAACAAAAAGAAAAAGGGTGAGCTCAACTAGCCCAGTAAAGAATATTATGACTAAGATAATATACAACAAATTATCATTAGTCTTCAACAGGGAAAAATCTGATAAAATATAATAGATAACAAGTTTTAGATCAACAACTGCAGCGGAAACAACAATCCATTAGAAGAGTCAAGTAGAGAATGAATTCTATTATCTTCTAAGATTTAAAAGTTCATCATCAATATTTTATCTCTGTAACAACAATCAATATACATCTTGAATCAAATATTCATCTTCGCATTACAGGCCAAAGATATTCATTTGTATCACCAGTTGGTTATGTTCATCTAAACACTTGTTCATCTTTGCACTACGGGCCAAAGATATTCATCAGTTAATCATTCATCTTTGCACTACAGGCCAAAGATATTCCGTAATATCATCATTTAGGACTGAGGAAAATGAAAAATATTTTAAAGAAACGAATTCAGTGAGATAAAAGGACAAAGATTAGAGATTCGTACTTTAGATAATTCAAGTTTAAAAACGCTCCATAATATACCATAGTGGAATAAAATTCAAGAATGAAGATAAAAACATGGATACAATCAAAGATAGTAACCATAATAGACATCCTGGACAAGGAAGAGAAAATTTTATTTTTCTGTGAATAGTGCCGTATACGTGAATAGTGTCATATACGTGAATAGTAACTCCGACACAAAAAGATAGAAATTTCACAATAAAGTTTAAATCAATATTTCGGCATAATGATATTGAAGAAAATAATATCATTTACGAAGAAAATAACATCCCTTACATCAAAATAACAATACTTCTGATCGAAATATCGGATGTAAAGTCTAAAGAAACTTGCACTGAATAGTAACTTTTAAAGTATCTAAATACTCACAAAATACGCTCGATAATATATAGAGAGAAAACTTATGAATTCTGGTGTGATTTTCAATTCTAACCTAAGCACCTATTTATAGGAAAATACTTAGAACGCCAAAGCAGACTAAATTAATAAAATAATAATATTATTTTTTTCTTTACGCATGCCAAGACCAAGACCATCTGAGCATGCCATTCTTGAAAAATCTCAGCACATATTTTCAAAAAAAACAAAAGTGGGTCCCACCCATAATTTTAATAAAAATATTTTATTTTTCGAAACTTCAATAATTCATAATAAATAGCTCTTTAATTAGAAAAATTTAAACCTCATGTCCTTTCCATAGAAAATTTAATTCTCTACAATTTTGTAGAAGAAAACTTTTCCAAATTTCAAACAGAAAATATCCGAAATTCACATACAGATAATTTTTAATACCTCTATTCCGATAAAATACTGATAAAATACCTCAACATTTATTCTTTCATTTATGTCCACATAAAATAAATATTTTCTTATCCATCCACATAAAATAAATATTTTCTTATCATATAAATCAATAATTAATTATTCATAAATAATATTAAAGAATCACAATTATGACAACCAGGTCATTCCCAAGAAAGAGGGGGCCTTCCGATAAAAAAATTTTTTAGTGGCGCGCAATTAGGTGACCAAACCTCTCCTTAGACAGAACTTCCTTAGACATTACCAATAATGCTATCTAATAATATTATTCAAATAATATGAATTATTGATCTGATAATGAGAAATAATGTGCAGTGACAATTATTGAAATAATAATAATATAAAATATCAACGTAGCAATTATTGAATCAATAAAATAAAATATTGAACAGTAATTATTGTAACAATTATTGAGTAGTGCCTTCTTACGTAAGGATCAATAATTCAACAATAATGTGCAATACCGTGTGCTATTGTACAACCACGCGTATTACAGTACTTTAACCACCGGGTATTCCGACAGTGTTAACGATAATTACTACGCCGTTATTTGTAAAAACTCAAACTTGTCGTTTTCTTCATCCGACCGTTTTCTGTTATGGGACCCACAAATGGTTGCGCCATCGTACGAATATTCTCCGACAACAAGAATATTCCACGACCAAACGAATATTCCTCGACAATAATAAATATTTTATATCCACTTGCTTATTTTGTAAAATTTGCACATTTCACCCATAACCAAAGCATTATATCAAATTAACACCTTATTATTCAAAAATAATAATTAGAGGAAATTCGATTTTATTTATGAATAAGTTGGGGTCTTACATGGGATGTGTGTGAAAGTGACATGTGGGTGGGAATGTGAAAGGTGGGTTTGTGCAGGAGAATGTGTGTGTGTATGAAAATAAAGGTGGGTGAATGAGTTTGCCTTTGCCGTAAGGCAAAGGTTATATATATATATATATATATATATATATATATATATATATATATATTATAAGTTGTTTGAATATTGGTGTAGTAATTTGAAAATGGGCGTCTTATATGCTTTTCTTCCGTCCGTGATTTTTCGTCAGAAATATTACTGTGCAGTCTGTGATTTTCTTTTTCAAATAGTATCCTTCCATTCTCCTATAAATAGAAAGATCAAGCATGTTAGGTTGATCTTATAGTGTAATAGATAGGCTTGTCTGATCGTCGAGTACTGCACCAGAAATCGTAGTCTGCCATGAGAGTCAAGGAAAACTCGGGAGCTATCGAGGCAGAATCGTAGTCTGCAAGATAGTAGATCTCAGAGTTCGTACACTGTCAGGAGAGACGAGGAAGGATCGTAGTGTGTCGAAAAGAACTTCCTCGGAGCCGTAGTCTGCTAAGGAAGTCATGTTCAGAATCGTAGAGACAACTTGCCTACGAGCCGACCGAGCATCTGCCGAAGCCAAGTCAAGAATCGTAGACTACACCCGTAGTCGTAGAGTCTACTGATGCCAAAGCCAAATCAGGATCGTAGACTACACTCGAAGTCGTAGGGTCTACTGATCATATCTGAGGCAGAGATCGTAGTCGAGCAAGATCAGATGAAGACAACGAGCACAAGGACAGAAATCGTAGTGTGTCAAGATCTGATCTCGGAGTCGTAGTGTCTGCACAATCGAAGCTGAATCATAGAGTGTAGAACTAAGACTTCAATAGATGTGCTCACAACGCCAAGGCAGAATCGTAGAGTATATACGATTCTCAATAAATGAGCACTCCTAGAATATCCAAAGAAATGAAGTCTCTGGTATAAGCTGCAAAGATACATCCCACCTCAAGGAAACCAGAGAGCACTCAACGAATGACATGCAAGCTAACAGAAGATCTAAGCACCAACCTAATCAACATCCAGATTGAGTTGTGAAGCCATTCGAGATGAAGTCTTCCACAAGTTGATCAGAAGAAGACTTCAGTAACTGACTAAGGAAAGTCAGCAAGTGCAGTAGCTGTCAAGTGAATAGAAGACAACGATCTTGGAAGCAACTAGGATCGTAGTATTTGCCGAATAAAGAAGGAACTGATGGAGTGTACACAGAGATACTGGTCAGCCTTTGAAGAACAAGGCTAAACTGATTAAGCATTGGGTCAGTCCATTGATGATAAGTGAACGGGAGATCACAAGGAGAAAGCGAGCTGGACACGCCACAAATCTGAAGTGTCTTTCTATTCAGAAGGGGCCAGGACAAGGGGTCAAGCCATCAGTATCTGAGAGTAGTTGAGACAAATAAAAGCGTTGAAGCACTGCACAGAAGAAGGAAGAGGTGTTCTACATTAAAGATCCAATAAACACTCTTCAGGATCGTAGTGTTGACTCTACCAGTCAATGAGCAACATTCAACAAGACACTACGATCAGGTCCAAGAAAGCATGCATCAGAATCGTAGAGTTCGGTTATCCAAAGATTGAAGCATTGGTAACGGTTTAATCTGAAGATTGATATTCGGACAAGAGCTTATTGAGAGCATCGATGCAAAAGGACAACCTCTGATCAAGAAATTAGAAGGAGGAAATTAAGTCGTTGACCTGCCCAACTCATCAAAGTGATATCTCTGACGGGGTAGGTGAAACAGTAGACTGCAGTGTCAGAAAGTCAAAAAAGGAGATGTCATGTCACATCTGCAGTCTACACTAAATAACTCGAGATCTGTGAAGCAATTCAAATAGCTTCCAACGACTATATACCAATGGAAAGATTGGGAAGGAGTATAAATACGCCAGAGCTTCAACGATCAAGAGTTACTGATAATTGCTACGTTGTAGAATCGTTGAGTTGGTGAATACTATAATGTTGACTCTACGAGTTCCACCAGAGCTAAACAAGAACAAGTCTCAGTGACAGTGAGACTACAAAGGTGGAAGTGAAGGAGCTTTGAAGAAGGATCTGAACAGACTAAAGCTTCACTCAACAAAGATGAGAATGCCATGTCAATTGGCATCTATGCTAAGAGCCGAGAAGGACAAGGAGATAACATTCAGTAGAGTGGTAGAACATAAGGAAGATCCAGAGAGCCACTCTACGATTCACCATGAACCTAAAGCTGAACCAAAATAAGTGCAGAACCATGTCTGCCAACCAGTCAAGAAGGGCTCAGGGAATGGTGATGGTGCACAGCTGACATCATATGAAAATGAGCTGAACAGAACGAAGAACAGCTGCACCAAAGAAGATGTGGTCCAGACTCGAAGCAGAATGTAAAGAGGACCACACCAAGCTGCTAAGTACACAAGATGTTCATGCTTAATGACATCTTAGCAGCTCAGGACCAACAACAACAACAAACAATAACAACAAGAAGCTAGGGCCTGAGGGGTCCTTGTCCGAAGGGACTAAATGAAGTTCCAGGCCTGCTGGGCTTGAAGAGTTCCTAGGGAACTAGAGAAGTTCTAAGGCTGTTGGCCTTGAAGAGTTCTTAGTGAACTGAAGTTCCAAGGCTACTAGCTTTGAAGGAATCTTAGTGATTCGGGGTGCTGCCATTCCTTAGTGGAAATCTTGCTAGTTGAAAGCAGAAGAGTGGATTAGGAGCTTGAGTCTCTGAACCACTTAAAATCCCTTGTGTCTTTTACTTTATGTCATTTACATTATGTATTTAACTGCTATAATTGCTATATATGTATTAACTGCTTACCACTGAACTAACTCTAAGAACAATGTATGTATGATTATGAATATATCAATGAAGGAGATCTTTTACTTATTCTGCTGTGCTTACAAAGATTCTTATGTTTGTCATATACTAAATCATTAGCAATACAAAATAAACGAGAAAAGTATTTAAAATTAAAAAGGATCTATTCAACCCCCCTTCTAGATCTATTATGTGCCTACTAGGAACTAACAATATATATATTATAAGTTGTTTGAATATTGGTGTAGTAATTTAAAAATGGGCGTCTGATGTACTTTTCTTCCGTCCGTGATTTTTCGTCCGAAATATTACTGTGCAGTCCGTGATTTTCTTTTTCAAATAGTATCCTTCCATTCTTCTATAAATAGGATGCTTAGTTAGAATTGAAAATCACACCAGAATCAGAGAATTATTCTTCTATAATATTGAGCATATTTCTTTAGAGTTTTAAGAAGCTTTGAACGTAAAAAATAGTTCAAGTTTTCTTCAAGAATATCCCCGCTATAGCAGTTGAAATACTCTTCTCTTTAAGGTAGGGGATATTATTTTTGTTCAGTATTCGTAAGAAATAATATTTTCTTCCATACTCTATAGTATGTAAGTAATATTATTTCGTTTCAGATTCTGAATTCTATACTCATTTTGTTAGAGTTTTGGCTTTTATACTCCATGAAATTAGTAGAATATCCTTGAAATTTGCGCTTCATCCAGTATCTTTTCATGAAAATATTATTCTGAGCTTTCTTGATAAATTTTAAGCTTTTCATGTCGGGATACTATTCATGGGTTACTATTCTCGAATTACTATTCACGGAGTACTATTCACCCGGAGTACTATTCCTGATAAAAATTAGTTTCTTTTCGATCCAAATCATTTTTGGTATAATATTATTCTTGAATTTTATTCCACAAAGCAATATCATGTTGACAATTTGGACGTTTTTGAATTCTGGATAAATTAAATTATAAATCTTAAAAAATTTATCCTTTGCTCTCATTTAATTGAATTCTTATATCATTGTCACCATCCTCATGCTTATATTGTTATGAAAGTCATCTTTGGCTTACGTGCATACATGAACTGTTGATTGGTATAATTATGACTAGGGATCATTCGATATAATCATAACTGTAATGTTACAAATTGTGACGCCCCCAAAATAGGTATACATCACCCATCTTGAGTCGCCAAATACATGATATAGAATATAAATACAAACTTAATTATACAACTGTAATGTAATATACGACAATACATAAACTGAGAGTTTTAATAGGAATATTGTCATCTAGACAATATCCACACTCAAAGGAGTCCTCATTACATTTATTGTCACACTATTTAACAGAATAGTGAGGACTACAAATGCTATCATTTGGACCGTCACTCCTTTTTCCGACTCGTCCCAGCTATATTCTCATTTTCTGAAGAGAACAGTGAAAGAAAGGGTGAGTTCAACTAGCCCAGTAAGAAATATTATGATTAAGATAATGCAGAATAAATTATCAATAGTCTTCAACAATGTTAAACTGATAAAATACAATAGACATCAAGTTTAACTGCAGCGGAATAAGCAATCCATTAGAAGAGTCAAGTAGAGCATGATATCTACTATCTTCTATGATTTAAAGTATTTTCATCAATTTTTATCGCTGAGACTCAGCTTAATAAATAAACCACATCATCTAATCATCCATGTATTACGGGTCAAGGATATTCATTAAATAATCAACGGTCATGACTATACCGAATCATCCCTGGTTATAATCATACCAAAAACTATCCATCAATGCATTACAGGTCACTGAGGACTTTTACCACATCATTTATAACATTACAGGTCATGATTATACCAAATGATCCCTGGTCATAATCATACTAAGTCCATCTATGCACGTAAGCCAAAGATGACTTTCATTACAATATAAGCATGAGGATGATGACAATGACATAATAATTCAATAAAATAAGTTCAAGAATAAATTTTAAAGATTAATAAGTTAATTTATACTGAACTCAATAACGTCTAAATTGTCAACATGATAGTGCTCTGTGGAGTAAAATTCAAGAATGCTCAAAAGAATATTTCTACGAAAAGATACTAGATGAAGCGTAAATATCCAGGATATTTCACTAATTTCAAGGAATACAGAAGCCAAAACTTTAACTAACTGAGTATAATAGAATGTATGAAACTACAAATAGATTTTCACCTGACATGCGGTAATCCACGTATACAAATCATTTCCACAATTTAATATGGAATGAATACAAAGGATCATTCACCATGCATATGGTAATCCACATAGACAGGTTATTCCAACAGAATAATAAAGAATGGAATAACAGAAGGATTCACCATGCGTGCGATAGACTGCACAGACAAGTTATTCCCAACAGAATAATAAATAATGGAACCAGGTCATGCGTAACGCACAGACAAGATATTCCGACAGAATAATAAATAATAGAACCAGGTCCGGCGTAAACGCACCGACAGGATATTCCGACAAAATAATAAATAATAGAACCAGGTCTGGCATAAACGCACAGACAGGATATTCTGACAGAATTATAAAGAATGGAATAATAGAAGAATTTCATCATGTATGCGGTACTTTGCATAAACAGGTTATTCCAATATAATAATGAGGAATGGAATAACAGAAGTTCTCTTCATGAATACGAAAGAAATAATACCCCTTACGAGTACAACAAATAATATCCCTTACCTTAGAAGAAACTGGATATTGTAAAAGTGAAGTAGCATAATACTTTTTTTCTTTCTCTCTATAGTTTCTCTCTATAGAGTTTTAGTGAATTCGTAAGAAATAATGAAGAAATGAGTTTCTATTTATAGAAGAACTGAAAGTGGCTCTTGGTCTTAACGAAGGGTCAAAATGACTCTTGGTAATATTGAAGAGACAACTACTATTTGCGAAGGGGCAAATAACTCTTGGAAAACTGAAGGGACAAATAACTCTTGGAAAACTGAAGGAACAAGTTACTATTAAAACTTTAAATCAACGATTCATATTGATTTACTATTATAATTTCAACCAACGATCTGAAAAATTAGCACATCTCCTCATAAAATAATATTGTATTCAAAAATGATTTGGACCGAAAAGAAATATATTTTTCGGATGAATAATACTCCGTGAATAGTAACTTATGAATAGTAACTCGTGAATAGTAACTCATGAATAGTAACTCGTGAATAGTAACTCATGAATAGTACTCCAACACGAAAAGTGCCCCGAATACCCGATTGAACACTATAACTTCCAGACATCAATTAATATCGAAATAAATGTCGATTTTCACTAACACAAATAATTTTAACACAATGGAACTATCAAATTCATCTTTAATCAACACGAACTTATTCATCATTAATATTATAACTTATAATATTTAACAACCAGGTCGTTCCCAAGAAAGAGGGGGCTTTTTAATAAGGATTTCTCCCTATTAGCGCGCAATTAGGTGACCAAACCTCTCCTTGATAGAACTTCTAGACATTATAAATATTGTAATTTAATAATATGAATAACTTTGTCGTCTCAATTATTGATTTAATAATATAACATATTATGCAGATGATACTGTGACAATAATCGAATCAATAATATGAGAGATATTATGCAGTAATTGCTGTAGTAATAATTGAGTATTACTGAATGACTTCTCACGTAAGCATCAATAACCAATACCGTGTGCTACTATCCAACCACGCGTATTACTGTACTTTTACTACCGAGTAGTTCAACAGTTTTAACGATAACACTTCCGCCGTTATGTTTATAAAATGATAATTCTGTCATTTTCTTACTATGACAATACTTCCGTTGTGGGGTCCACCAATGATTGTGCCGTCGTACGAATATTCTCTGTTAAAACGAATATTCCCCGACCAATCGAATATTATATAACCACTTACTTACTTTGAAAAATTTATAAATATTATCCACAACTATAACATTATATTATATCCACACCATAATATTCAAAAATATATTTCGAAAGAAATTAATCTTTATTCATAAAAGTTGGGGTCTTACAACCTCCCCTTCTTATGAAATTTTGTCCTCGAAATTAGGGTGCGTACCTGGTATGTCGAAGAGGTGAGGATATCTTGACTTCATCTCAGATTCTAACTCCCAGGTCATTTCTTCCACATCGTGGTTTCTCCACAAAACTTTGACTTGAGGTATAACTTTAGAACGTAGAATATGATCCTTCTTATCCAAAATTTTAACAGGTAACTCTTCATACGTTAAATCTTTCTCTATCTCATCTGGTTCTAATTCAATAATGTGGTTCGGGTCTTTCACATATTTACGTAACATAGATATATGAAAAACGTTATGAACATGAGAAATACTTGGCGGTAAGGCGAGTCTATAGGCCACAGTTCCTACTCGTTCGAGGATTATAAATGGGCCAATGAATCGAGGATTGAGCTTTTCTCTCTTTTTAAATCTCGTAACTCCTTTCCATGGAGCAACACGTAACAACACCTGATCTCCAATATCGAATTCCACATCCTTTCGATGAAGATCGACATAACTCTTTTGTCGATCTTGGAGGTTTTTATACATTGCCGAATCGTTTGAATCTTTTTCGTAGTCATACGTACCAAATTCGGTCCCAACAACATTACTTCACCCACCTCATCCTAGCATACTGGAGAACGACACTTTCTTCCATACAACGCCTCAAATGGAGCCAAGCCAATACTTTCTTGATAACTATTGTTGTAGGAAAACTCCACCAATGGTAAGAACTTGTCCTAACTTCCCTTGAAGTCAAGGACACAGAGTCTTAATAAATTTTCAAGAGTTTGAATAGTCCTCTCTGATTGTTCGTCCGTCTGAGGATGATATGCCGAACTAAATCGTAAATCCGTGCCCATAACTTTTTGCAAACTAACCCAAAATCTTGAAGTGAATCTTGGGTTTCAATCAGAAACTATGGATACTGGCATACCATGTAATCTTACAATCTCGTTTATATACATACTAGAAAGACGTTCAAGTGTATAAGTTTCTCGTATCGGTAAGAAATGAGCAGACTTGGTCAATCTATCAATAATGACCCAAATCACATCTATGCCTTGAGAAACCTTGAGAAGACCAGTAACGAAATCCATGGTAATGTGCTCCCACTTCCATTCTAGAATTTTAAGTGGTTGTAATGGACCTTTTGACATTTGATGCTCCGCCTTGACTCGTTGACAAGTTAGACACCTTGAGATAAACAACGCTATCTCTCTCTTCATATTTCTCCACCAAAATGTATGACGAAGATCACGATACATTTTGGTACTCCCAGGATGGATTGCAAACGGTGTGTTGTGCGCCTTCATCATGATTTTATACTTCAAGTCAGAATCGTTAGGAACATAAAGTCTGGAGTTTACTCGAAGTATTCCTTCTCCATCGATTCTTGCTTTCGGAATAGCACCTTCTTCCACTTTCTTCTTCATATGCATCAGCTCCAGGTATGTAGCTTGAGCAGCTTTAACTTTATCGATTAAAGTCGGTTCTACTCGTATATTCACCATCATCATATGGGTCCCTGGAGTCTTTAACTCCATCTCTATCCTTCGTAAGTCATACACAATGGGCCCTTGCGTTGACAATAATGCACTCGTGTCCGCATATGATCTTCTACTCAACGCGTCAGCTACTACGTTCGCTTTTCCAAGATGGTATTGGATGGTATGATCATAATCTTTCAACAGCTCAAGCCAACATTGTTGCCGCATGTTGAGTTCCTTCTGAGTGAAGAAATATTTGAGGCTTTTATGATCCGTATAGATCTCCACCTTCTCTCCATACAGGTAATGCCTCCGAATCTTAAGCACAAAAATGACAGCGGCCAACTCTAGATCATGAGTAGGATAATTCCTCTCATATTCTTTGAGTTGTCGTGAGGCATAGGCTATGACTTTTCCATGTTGCATGAGAACACATCCTAACCCTTTGCCTGAAGCATCACTGTAAATGACAAATCCCTTCGTGCCAGATGGTATTATCAGAACAGGTGCTGAAATGAGTCTACTCTTGAGTTCTTGAAAACTCTTCTCACATTTCTCGCTTCAAACGAATTTTGTATCTTTTCGAGTTAGCTACGTTAATGGAGTAGCGATTCGAGAAAACCCTTCTACAAATCTCTGATAATAACCAGCTAAGTCGAGAAAGCTACGCACCTCGGTCACCGACTTAGGTTGCTCCCAGCTTTGAATTGCTTCAATCTTTGCTGGGTCAACAGATATTCCATGACTTGATGCTACGTGCCCAATGAATGCTACTTCCTCAAGCCAGAACTCGCATTTTTTCAACTTGGCATATAGTTTGTTTTCACGAAGCTTTTGAAGTATCAGCCTCAAGTGTTGCTCATGGTCTTCACGGGTTTTGAAGTATATGAGGATGTCATCAATAAAGACGACCACAAAGTGATCTAAATATTCCTTGAATACTATGTTCATCATGTCCATGAAGGCAGCAGGAGCATTAGTCAATCCAAAAGACATGACTAGAAATTCATAATGCCCGTACCGAGTTCTGAAAGCAGTCTTTGGAATGTAATCAATTTTAATCTTCAACTGATGATATCCAGGACGAAGATCGATCTTTGAAAAGAATTTGGCGCCTTGCAACTGGTCAAACAGATCATCAATACGAGGTAATGCATACCTATTTTTGATGGTGACATGATTCAACTCCCGATAATCAATACAAAGTCGCATACTTTCATCCTTCTTCTTCACGAATAGAACAGGAGCACCCCAAGGAGACGTACTAGGACGAATGAAAGCAATGTCTAACAATTCCTGTAGTCGGGTTTTTAACTCCTGAAGTTCAATAGGAGTCATTCGATATGGGGCTTTGGAAATGGGTTTTGTACCGAATTCAAGGTCGATACAAAATTCAATTTCAAGCTCTGGGGTTAGGCCAGGAAGTTTTTCAGGGAATACGTCAGAAAATTTATTAACAATAGAAATATCATTCAAAACTGACGTATTTTTGTTTAGATCCGTGACATGTGTAACGCCCCCAAAATAGATCCAATCTATCCAACCTATTCTGAGTCGCCAAATACATGGTACAGAAAACAACTATAACTTTATTACTACAATTGTCGTACAAAATATAACAACACATATGCTGTGAGTTTTGATACAAATATATACCAACTGTGACTCATGTCCCAACCGTGGACATCACCTCATAGTGATACCTTACATAAAGGTACAGTCAATAACTGTTTTAGAAATTAAAATATTTGGAAAGTGCTCAAGGAAACCTTTGTACATGGGAGGCCATATGTGACACCCCCAAAATAGGTATACATCACATATTCTGAGTCGCCAAATACATGGTATAAAATACAAATACAATCTTAAATATACGACATGAGCTGTGAGTTTTAATACAAATATTATCTTCTAGACAGTATTTAAACTCAAAATAAGTCCTCAATACATTTATTATCACACTATTTTATAGAATAGTGAGGACTACTAATGCTATCATCTGGATCATCACTCCGTTTCCCGACTAGTCCCTGCTACATTCTCATTTCCTGAAGAGAACAATGAAAGTAAAAGGGTGAGCTTAACTAGCCCAGTAAGAAATATTATGACTAAGATAATGCAGAATAAATTATCGTAAGCCTTCAACAGTGTTATACTGATACAATATAACAAACATCATGTTTAACTGCAGCGGAACAAGTAATTCATTAAAAGAGTCAAGTAGAGAATAAAATCTACTATCTTTTATGATTTAAAAAGGTTTTTCATTACTTTTATCGCTTAGACTCAGCTTAATAAATAATCCACATCATCCCTGTGACGCCCCCAAAATAGGTATACAACACCCATTCTGAGTCGCCAAATACATGGTACAGAAAGCAAACTACAACTTCAATAATACAATTGTTGTGCAAAATACGACAACACATACTGTGAGTTTAAATACAAATATTGTCTTCTAGACAATATCCACACTCAAATAAGTTCTCAATACAATTATTCAAACACTATTTTACAAAAATAGTGAGGACTGCTAAAATATATTTCTAGAACCATCACTCCATACCCCGACTAGATCCTGCTATGTTCTCACCTCCTGATAAGAAAAATAGAACAAAAAGGAAAAGGGTGAGCTCAACTAGCCCAGTAAAGAATATTATGACTAAGATAATATACAACAAATTATCATTAGTATTCAACAGGGAAAAATCTGATAGAATATAATCGACAACAAGTTTTAGATCAACAACTGCAGCGGAAACAACAAACCATTAGAAGAGTCAAGTAGAGAATGAATTCTACTATCTTCTAAGATTTAAAAGTCTATCATCAATATTTTATCCCTGTAACATCAATTAATAATCATCTTTATCCAAATATTCATCTTTGCACTACAGGCCAAAGATATTCATATGTATCACCTGTCAGTCATGTTCATCTCAACACCTGTTCATCTTTACACTACAGGCCAAAGATATTCATCAAGTAATCATACATCTTTGCACTACAGGCCAAAGATATTTAGTAATATCATCATTTAGGACTGAGGATGATGAAAAATATCTTAAAGAGAACGAATCCAGTGAGACAGAAGGACAAATAGTAGGAATTCGTATAACAGTTTATCCAAGATCAATAATACTTCATAATAATCAATTGTGAAGCAGAATTCAAAAATAAAGATCAAAACATGGATACAATCAAAGATAGTAACCATAATAGATATCTTGGACAAAAAGGGAAAATTTTATTTTTCGGTGAATAGTACCGTATTCATGAATAGTAACGTATACGTGAATAGTAACATATACGTGAATAGTAACCCCAACACAAAAAGTTCTAAATTTGATAAAAAGTTCATATCAATATTTCGGCATAATGATATTGAAGAAAATATCATTTAAGAAGAAGATAATATCCCTTACCTCAAAATATCAGTACTTCTGGTCGGAATACCGGTATAAGGCTGAAAGAAACTTGCTCTGATGAATAGAAACTCTCAAAGTATCTAAATACTCACAAAATACACTCAATAATCTAGAGAGAGAAAGAGAGAAAACTTGTTTCTGGTGTGATTTTCAATTCTAACTTAGCCCTCTATTTATAGGAAAATGTTAGCACGCCGAAGCAAACTTAACCTGCAACCTGATGGTTTTACCTGCTACTATTCCCACCCACCACATTTGAATAAAAATTTCAGCACATTTCTTTACCAACCAAGAGTGGGGCCCACCAATTCTAGAATTTTCCACCAAAATGATTAACTCCGAAAATTTAACAATTTCTGAACCAGTCATCTCGTAATATTCATAATAAATCATACATTCATTTTTAACGGTTCAAAATTTGTGGACATATACTCAACTTATATATGTATAACATATCCAAAAATTACCACGATCCAACGGTTGGATTAAAAATTATAATTCCTGCAAAATATCTCAAAAATCCTGATTTTTAATACCTCCATTCCGACAAAAATACTGATAAAACCTCAACATTAACTCCTTCATTTTTAACCACAAAAATATATCCCTCATTTATATCCACATAAAATAAATATTTCCTTATCATATGAATCAATAATTAATTATTCACAAATAATATTACAGAATCACATTTATGATAACCAGGCCGTTCCCAGGAAAGAGGGGGCTTTCCAATAAGGATTTCTCCTTACTGGCGCGCAATTAGATGACCAAACCTCTCCTTAGACAGAACTTTCTAGGCATTGCCAATAATGTTATCTAATAATATTACTCAAATGGACCAATAAATCTTGGATTGAGCTTTCCTCTCTTCCCAAATCTTGTAACTCCCTTCCATGGTGCAACACGTAATAATACATGATCCCCAATATTAAATTCCACGTCCTTCCGATGAAGATCCGCATAACTCTTTTGTCAATCCTGTGCCGTTTGTATACGTTGTCGAATCGTTTGGATCTTCTCTGTAGTCATGCGTACCAACTCTGGTCCCAACAATGTTGCTTCACCCACCTCGTCCCAGCATATTGGAGAATGACATTTTCTTCCATACAATGCCTCGAATGGAGCCACACCTATGCTCGCCTGATAACTGTTGTTGTAGGAGAATTCCACCAATGGTAGGTACTTATCCCAACTCCCTTTGAGATCTAAGACACAGAGTCTTAATAGATCTTCAAGAGTTTGAATAGTCCTCTCTGATTGTCCGTTTGTTTGAGGATGGTATGCCGAACTGAATCGTAAATCCGTGCCCATAGCTTTCTGCAAGCTAACCCAAAATCGTGAAGTGAATCTTGGGTCACGATCCGAAACTATGGATACTGGCATGCCATGCAATCTCACAATCTCGTTCACATACATACTAGCAAGACGTTCAAGGGAATAAGTCTCACGTATAGGCAAGAAATGGGTAGACTTGGTTAATCTATCAACAATGACCCAAATCGCATCTATGCCTTGAGAAACCTAGGGAAGACCTGTAACGAAATCCATGGTAATGTGTTCCCACTTCCATTTCGGGATCTCAAGTGGTTGCAATGGACCCTTTGGCACTTGATGCTCCGCCTTTACACGTTGACAAGTTAAACACCTCGAGATAAACTCCGCGATCTCTCTTTTCATATTGCTCCACCAAAATGTATGTCGAAGATCGTGATACATTTTGGTACTCCCAGGATGGATTGCAAACGATGTGTTGTGTGCCTCCATCATTATTCTATGCTTCAAGTTAAAATCGTTAGGAACACAAAGTCTGGAGTTGACTCGAAGTATTCCTTCTTCATCGATTCTTGCTTCTGGAATAGCACCTTCTTGTGCTTTCTTCTTCATACACATCAGCTCTATGTCCGTAGCTTGAGCAGCTTTAACTTTATCGATTAAAGTCGGTTCTACTTGTATATTTGATATCATCATGTGGGTACTTGGAGCCTTCATCTCTATCTCCATCATTTGCAAGTCATACAAAATGGGCCTTTGTGTTAACAATATTGCACTCGTACCCACATATGATCTTCTACTCAATGCGTCAGCTACTACGTTTGCTTTTCCAAGATGATATTGGATGGTATGATCGTAATCTTTCAAAAGCTCGAGCCAACGTCGCTGCCGCATATTGAGTTCCTTTTGGGTGAAGAAATATTTGAGGCTTTTATGATCTGTATAGATCTCCACTTTCTCCCCATACAGGTAGTATCTCTAGATCTTCAACGCGAAAACGACTGCTACCAACTCCAAATCATGAGTAGGATAATTCCTCTTATATTCTTTGAGTTGTCGCGAGGCATAGGCTATGACTTTCCCATGTTGCATGAGAACACATCCTAACCCTTTGCCTGAAGCATCGCTGTAGATAACGAATCCATCCGAACTAGATGGTATTGTCAGAACAGGTGCCGAAATGAGTCTCCTCTTGAGTTCTTGGAAACTCTTCTCGCATTCCTCACTCCATACGAATTTTGTATCTTTCCGAGTCAGCTGAGTTAACGGAGTAGCGATTCGAGAAAATCCTTCCACAAATCTCCGATAATAACCAGCTAAGACCAGAAAGCTACGTACTTCGGTTACCGACTTCGGTTGCTCTCAACTTTGTATGGCTTCAATCTTCGTCGGGTCGACAGATACTCCATCTTTTGACACCACGTGCCCAAGGAATGCTACTTCCTCAAGCCAGAACTCACATTTCTTCAGTTTGGCATATAGCTTGTTTTCACGAAGCCTTTGCAATATCAGCTTCAAATGGCGCTCATGATCTTCACGACTTTTGGAATAGATGAGGATGTCATCTATAAAGACAACAACGAACTGATCCAAATATTTTTTGAATACACGATTCATCATATCCATGAAGGCAGCAGGAGCATTAGTCAATTCAAAAGACATGACTTAGAATGTATAATGCCCGTACCGAGTTCTGAAGGCAGTCTTTGGAATATCCTCAGTTTTAATCTTCAGCTGATGATATCCAGAATGAAGATCGATCTTTGAAAAGAATTGTGCTCCTTGCAACTGGTCAAACAGGTCATCAATGCGAGGTAGCGGATACCTATTCTTGATAGTGACATGATTCAATTCTCGATAGTCGATACAAAGTCGCATACTCCCGTCTTTCTTCTTTACGAATAACACAGGAGCACCCCAAGGAGATGTACTAGGACGAATAAAACCGATGTCCAACAACTCATGTAGTTGGACTTTTAACTCCTGAAGTTCAATAGGAGCCATTCGATATGGGGTTTTAGAAATGGGCATTGTACCGGGTTCAAGGTCAATAAAGAATTCAACTTCACGTTCTAGGGGTAGACCAGGAAGTTCTTCAGAAAATACATCGGGCAATTCTCTAACAATAGAAATATTATTCAAATTTGACTTGTCTTTGTTCAAATCCATAACATGGGCTAAGAAAACTTGACATCTATTTTTCAATAAACGAATAGCTTTGTGGCTTGATATGACAGTGACTGATTTTAGTGGTTTAGTAGTTTGAATTCGTATGACAGGTTGGTTAGGAATATGAAAACTAACAACCTTACGAAAACAATCAATTTTAGCATGATGAGTGGTTAACCAATCAATTCCTAAAATCACATCAAAAGCAAGTATCTTTAAAGAGATAAGATCAACAGATAATGTGATAGTGCCAACTTGGATCATGCAAGATTTATAAACTGTAGATGTAACGAAGGTTTCACCCAACGGAGTTTCAACAGATAAGTCAAAGTCCAATTTCTCCGGAGTCAAGTTTAAACGTTGAGCACAAGCAGGAGAGATAAAAGAATGGGTAGAACCGGTATCTAGTAAAGTATAAACTTCACAAGAATTCAAGATTAGCTTACCCGTGATCACCTCGTTCGAATTTCTCGCGTTTTGGCCAGTCACGACAAACGCTCTTCTAGGAACCGCTGATTTTGACTTATTCGGGACAACTTTTGGAGTCACCATCCCCGCTGAACTTGGTTTTGCTACAGGACACTCTCGAGCTATATGACCCTCCTTTCCACAGTTATAACATACCTTAGATTGTTATGGGCAGTTTGGGCTGATATGTCCCTCTTTCCCACATTTGTAACATACGACCGGTGGTCGTTCTCCTCCCCTAGAAACAGTTGATGTTTGTGCTGACGTCTTCACATTATCATTGTTATACCTTCTCTTCTTGAAATCTCCTCCCGACTTGCTCCTTTTATTATCACGACCACGATTACCACCAGAGTGGTTACCGCTTTTGTCCGAATGTTTTCCTCCCTGCTGGTTTTTATTACTTCGATGACTGTCGCCACCGGTATGACCCTAGTTGTGGTCCCTTGGTTGCACATACTCATTATCTCGCTCTAATAATTGAGCCCTGTTTACAACATCTAAATATAAAAAAATTTATGAGAGATAAGATATTGTCGAATCTCGGGTTTTAGACCTCTCAGAAACATCCTTGTCATTCGTTCCTCATTTTCGACCAAATGAGGTGCAAACCTGGATAACTCTGCAAACTTCACTTCTTACTGGGACACCGTCATGTTGTTTTGTTCCAGTCTGGTAAACTCCACCTCCTTCATATGACGAATATTTTCAGGAAAGTACTTGTCATTGAACAGTTTTTGAAATGTTTCCCAGGACATGTTGAGTGCGTCAGGCTGGGTACGCTTTACAGACTCCCACCAGTAGTCTGCCTCACCGCGGAACATAAAAGTGGCGAATAGAACCTTTTGTTCCTCCGTGCATCCCAAGACATCGAATATCTTGGTAATTTATTTGACCCACGTTTCTGCCATGATCGGATCCGGCTTTCCCTTAAATTCTGGTGGTCCCAATTCTTTGAACTGCTTGGCTGTGATAAACCGCACGTTGTTATCATTTCCACCTGTATTCTGCACACGAGTCTCCCTCGTCTGATTTTGCATGAACTGCAAAAAGCTCCTAAACATTCCATCTTTCATCGTTTGCTCGGTAACGTTGTTTACAGGAGGAATATTGCCTTCCTGTTGCACGTTCCCCTGGGTAGTGATCAAAGGTGTCTCCACGGTCTGATTTAGTCCATTATTAACGTTCTTAGCAGCCATTCTTAAATACTGCCATAAAACAAGGGTTAATAGTCATGTCATATATTATCCCTATACTCTGACCGACCAAATAAACACCAAATAAACTTAGTCAAGTCATACTAGCGAAGAAATTTCCCGTCTCTCCCCTTCTAGTTCTTGTCTCACATCTCAGCCAGGGATCATATCCCTAAGCTCTGATACTAACTGTGACGCCCCAAAAATAGGTATATAACACCCATTCTGAGTCGCCAAATACATGGTACAGAAAGCAAACTACAACTTCAATAATACAATTGTCGTGCAAAATATGACAACACATACTGTGAGTTTAAATACAAATATTGTCTTCTAGACAATATCCACACTCAAATAAGTCCTCAATACAATTATTCAAACACTATTTTACAGAAATAGTGAGGACTGCTAAAACATCTTTCTAGAACCATCACTCCATACCCCGACTAGATCCTGCTATGTTCTCACCTCCTGAGAAGAAAAATGGAATAACAAGGAAAAAGGTGAGCTCAACTAGCCCAATAAAGAATATTATGACTAAGATAATATACAACATATTATCATTAGTATTCAACAGGGAAAAATATGATAGAATATAATCGACAACAAGTTTTAGATCAACAACTGCAGCGGAAACAACAAACCATTAGAAGAGTCAAGTAGAGAATGAATTCTACTATCTTCTAAGATTTAAAAGTTCATCATCAATATTTTATCCCTGTAACATCAATTAATAATAATCTTTATCCAAATATTCATCTTTGCACTACAGGCCAAAGATATTCATTTGTATCACCTGTCAGTCATGTTCATCTCAACACCAGTTCATCTTTGCACTACAGGCCAAAGTTATTCAACAAGTAATCATACATCTTTGCACTACAGGCCGAAGATATTCAGTAATATCATCATTTAGGACTGAGGATGATGAAAAATATCTTAAAGAGAACGAATCCAATGAGACAGAAGGACAAATAGTAGGAATTCGTATAACAGTTTATCCAAGATTAATAATACTTCATAACAATATATTGTGAAGCAGAATTCAAAAATAAAGATCAAAACATGGATACAATCAAAGATAGTAACCATAATAGATATCTTGGACAAAAAGAGAAAATTTTATTTTTCGGTGAATAGTGTCGTATTCGTGAATAGTGCTGTATACGTGAATAGTAACGTATACGTGAATAATAACCCCGACACAAAAAGTTCCAAATTTGATAAAAAGTTTATATCAATATTTCGGCATAATGATATTGAAGAAAATATCATTTAAGAAGAAGATAATATCCCTTACCTCAAAATATCAGTACTTCTGGTCGAAATACCGGTATATGGCTGAAAGAAACTTGCTCTGATGAATAGAAACTCTCAAAGTATCTAAATACTCACAAAATACACTCAATAATCTAGAGAGAGAAAGAGAGAAAACTTGTTTCTGGTGTGATTTTCAATTCTAACTTAGCCCTCTATTTATAGAAAAATGTTAGCACGCCGAAGCAGACTTAATCTGCAACCTGATGGCTTTATCTGGCTCAATATTTTATTTTATTGATTCAATAATTGCTGCGTTAATTTTGAAAAATCCATAACTCTTTGTGCATAATGAGTTAGGAGATGAGCCATATATCAAAAGAAAGCCCTGGAAGTAAGCTAACCATAGAATTTGGAATCACCCAAAAATTCTTTGTGGATATTTCATGGTGAATTTTCGAATGAAATTGGTCCGAAGGATTTATAATTCGATAATCAGTGTTTTTAAGATATATTACGTGAGTTATAATTTTTGATCCGACCGTTGGATCGTGGTAATTTTTGGATATATTATACATATATAAGTTGAGTATATGTTCACAAATTTTGAACCGTTAAAAATGAACGAATGATTTGTTATGAATTTTAAGAGGTGACTGATTCAGAAATTAGGTTTATAAATGATTTTGGTGGAAAATTTTAGAAATGGATGGGCCTCACTTTTGGTTGTTGGGAAAGATGGCTAATTTTTGGTGGGTAGAATAGTAGCAGGTAAAGCCATCAGGTTGCAGGTTAAGTCTGCTTCGGCGTGCTAACAATTTCCTATAAATAGAGGGCTAAGTTAGAATTAAAAATCACACCAGAAACAAGTTTTCTCTCTTTCTCTCTCTAGATTATTGAGTATATTTTGTGAGTATTTAGATACTTGGTGAGTTGCTATTCATCAGTGCAAATTTCCTTCAGCGTCATATCCGATATCCAGTCAGAAGTGCTGCTTTTTTGAGGTAAGGGATAATAATGTATAGTAAGGGATATTAATGGATGTTATATTTTTCATAATGATGTTATTCTTTCAATATCATTAGATTGAAATATTGGTATGTATTTTATTATGGAATTTCTACCTTTTTGAGTTGGGATTACTATTTACGTATACGGCACTATTCATGTATATGGCACTATTTACGTATATGACATTATTTACGTATACGGTACTATGTACAAATACGGAGTACTATTCATGAGTTACTATTCACAAGTTACTATTCACAAGTTACTATTTACGAGTTACTATTCACGGATACTATTCACGAAAAAAATAGTTTCTTTTTCTGACCAAATTATCGTTGATTTATGATTGTTGCTCTTGAAAATAAATGCAGTTGTTGATCATATTATTTTTATTATCATATATAACATTTTTATAACCCTGATGTTGAATTTCTCTTTCACTTGAGTGTAAAGATGGGTAAATTATTGGTATGATCGTGACTGAGGAATATCTTTGGCCTGTAGTGCAAAGATGAATTGTTAACTGGTATGATCATGACCACTGAATTTATAATTGAATATCTTTAGCTTAAGTGTAAAGGTGAATTGATCAACATGGTTATAATTATTGTTTATATAAATTCTGAAATGATTATATATTTCGTTGAGATATTAATATATTTGGCCTATAGTGCAAATATGAACTGTTGTTGAATATCTTTGGCCCATAGTGCAAAGATGACCTGTGGTTGAATATCTTTGGCCAGTAGTGCAAAGATGAATTGTTGATGAATATCTTTGGCCCGTAGTACAAAGATGACGTGTTGAATATCTTTGGTCAGTAGTGTTGAGATGAACATGTGTTGAGATGAACATGACCAACTGGTGATACAAATGAATATCTTTGGCCGTAATGCAAAGATGAAGTTATTAGTATGATTATGAACAGGAAATGTGATTTGGTGTAACCATGATCTTTGATCTTTCAGATAAAGATAGGTGATGAAAATTATCTTCGTCCTGGATGAGAAGAGGAATTTAGAACTACAATTATGATTATGAGTATTTCATATGATTGTGGACCAGAATTGTTGATTGATGTTACAGGGATAAAATATTGTTGGTAAATTTTTAACATGGAGAAGATAATAGATTTTGTAGTCTATTTGACTCTTCTAATGGATTGCTCGTTCCGCTGCAACTATACTTGAAATTTTTATCATCTACCATATGTTCTAAATCTCTGATTTAATTCTGTTGAAGGCTATTGATAAATATTCTTTACGGGGCTAGTTGTGCTCACCCTTCTGTTTCACAATTCATTTCAGGTAATAAGAGTGTAGCTGGGTCGAGCGGAGGTAACAGGGGAATAGAACGGTGGTCATCATTTAGTAGTTATATTTGGTGAATCATCTAGGGTGAAGCGAACCCAACGTTGGAAGGGTGTTTTGCTACTATCATACAAAATGTCTAATGACATACAACCTCGTGTCATCATAAGACAAGATTGTGCTCATCCACTTGCTGAGTATATTTACGAGCACTACCTATATAATCTTGGTGTTTATTTGAAGTATAATTCTCAATTAGAGACAGTGGAGATAATGTTAAGTCAAGAGAAGACTCACCATTGGGAAGAATATGATAGTAATCTTTTCGTTTTTCTTTGTGGTATATTGGGTCAACCAAGGATAATTCTGTGGCCATATAATATCTATCACAACCTAGAAGCATGACCTCCCATGTATAAAGGTTTCCTTAAGCACTTCCCAAATATTCTAATTTCTAAAATAGTTTTTGACTATACCTTTATGTAAGGTGTCATTGTAAGGTGCTGTCCACGGTTGGGACATGAGTCACATTTGATATATATTTGTATCCAAACTCACAGTATATGTGTTGTTGTATTTTGCACGACAATTGTTGTAATAAAGTTGTAGTTGTTTTCTATACCATGTATTTGGCGACTCAGAATATGTTGGATGGAATGGACCTATTTTGGGGTCGTTACATTTTGGTATCAGAGCTTAGGGATATGGTCTCTGGCGGAGATCGGAGAATAGAACTAGGAGGGGTGTGATGAGTAAATTCTTCGCTAGTGTGTCCTACCTAAGCTTATTTGTTGGTCAGTCATAATATCGGGATATTATGTAAATGTTAATTTGTTCAATTAACCCTTGTTTTGAAGCTGTATTCTAGAATGATATCTGAAATACAGGAGATGAGCAATGGAAAAATCATGAGGACAGGAAAGATGAAATCTGAAATGAAAGCAGTGTATTCTCAACTCTTCGAAATACCAGGTACATAAATTTCGGGGACGAAATTTCATAAGGAGGGGAGATTGTAAGACCCCGAATTTTATGAAATAAAATTATTCAATTTTTCTTATAATTATTATTCGGTAAATGGTTAAATTGATAAAAATTTAAAGTTATGGGTAAAATATACAAATTTTACAAAATACGCAAGTGGCTATAAAATATTCATTGTTGTCGGGGAATATTCGTTTGGTCGTAGAATATTCTTTTTGTCGGGAATTTCCATACGATGGCGCAGTCATTTGTGGGCCCCATAACAGAATAACTGTCGGATGAAGATAACGATAAAATTGAGTTTTTATAAATAACGGCGTAGTTATTACCGTTAACAATGTTGGAATACCCGGTAGTTAAAATACAGTAATACACGTGTTTGCACAGTAGCACACGGTTTTACACAGTATTTTTAAATTATTGATCCTTACGTAAGAAGGCACTACTCAATAATTGTTACAGTAATTACTGTTCAATATTTTATTTTATTGATTCAATAATTATTGCGTTGATATTTTATATTATTGTTGCTCAATAATTGTCACTGCACATCATCTCCATTATCAGATCAATAATTCATATTATTTAGAATAATATTATTAGATAACATTATTGACAATGTCTAAAAAGTTCTGTCTAAGGAGAGGTTTGGTCATCTAATTACGTGCCAGTAAGGAGAAATTCTTATTGGAAAGCCCCCTCTTTTCTGGGAACGGCCTGGTTGTCATAATTGTGACTCTGTAATATTATTTGTGAATAATTAATTATTGATTCATATGATAAGGAAATATTTATTTTATGTGGATATAAATGATATATTTATTTATGTGGTTATATATAAGACCCCAAATTATTAATAAATGAAATTTGATTTCTCTATTTATTATTTTGAAATAGTAAGGGTTGATTTGATTAATGTGGTTAGTTATGGGTAAAATGCGCAAATATTCCAAATAAGCAAGTGGTCATAAAATATTCATTGTTGTCGGAGAATATTCGTTTGGTCGTGCAATATTCTTGTTGTCGGGGAATATGCGTACCCCATAACGGAAAGCGATTGGATGAAGAAAACGATAAGTATGAGTTGTTTATAAATAACGGCGTAGTTATTACTGTTAATACTGTTGGAATACCCGGTGGTTAAAACACAGTAATACGCGTTGTTACACAGTAGCACACGGTATTGCACCAATTATTGATTTTTACGTAAGAAGGCATTACTCAATAATTGTTACGGTAATTACTGTTAAATATTTTATTTTATTGATTCAATAATTGCTGCGTTGATATGTTATATTACTGTTGTTTTAATAATTGTCACTACACAATATTTTCTATTATCGGAGCAATAATTCATATTATCTGAATAATATTATTAGATAACATTATTGACAATGTCTAGAAAGTTCTGTCTAAGGAGAGGTTTGGTTATCTAATTGCGCGCCAGTAAGGAGAGATCCTTATTGGAAAGCCCCCTCTTTCTTGGGAACGGCCTGGTTGCCAATACTGTGATTCTGTAATATTATTTGTGAATAATTAATTATTGATTTATATGATGAGGAAAATATTCATTTTATGTGGATATAGATGGAGAAAATTTTTAAAGTAACAATTGTTAAAAATCGATATTTTATTTTTTTTGATAAAATAATATTTTATTATATTATTATAATATAATAATGATGATATTTTTACAATGAATGTGGAATATATGAGTATATGAGGAGAAAGAATATTTTTGTTACAAAAGTTGTTTAAAACATGTTAAACATGTCTGTGGGCCCATTTCTTGACTGAAATTTGATTATAGCTTGTGAAATCGTCCGTTTATGGATTTAGGTCAATTTCTGTTTGGAATTTGGAAAAACTTTTTTCTGCAAAGTTGTAGAGAATTGAATTTTCTATAAAAACTCGCAAGATTCGAATTTTCTGATAAAAGGGCTATTTATTATGAATTATTGAAGTTTCGAAGTTCCGAAATAATTGATTTTTGGAAGTTTTAATTATTATTTTGGAGAAAAACATTTTTTGTGCAATTAGTGGGCTCACATGTGTTATAAATGATCTGAATTCAGATCTTCAAAGGTGGGCTTGACAAATATTTAATTATATTATTATTTTATTAAATTTTCTGCTTTGGTGTTCTAAGTATTTTCCTATAAATAGGGTGCTTAGGATAGAATTGAAAATCACACCAGAAACTACAGATTTTTCTCTCTTTCTCTCTCAATATACTGAGCATATTCTAGTGAGTTTTTTAATACTTTGAGTGTTGCTATACGGTGTAAGTTCAAGTCATAGCCTATATCCGGTGTTCAACTAGAAGTACTGTCTTTACAAGGTAAGAGATATTATTTTATTCGAAAATGATATTATTTCTTCAATATCATTATATTGGTTGGAATTTTTTATCAAATTTGGAACTTTTTCATGTCGGGATTACTATTCATGAGTTACTATTCACGAGTTACTATTCACGAGTTACTATTCACGAGTACTATTCACGAAACATGATGATATTTTTTGTGAAATTTTTATCTTTTAGTGTCGGAGTTACTATTCACGTATACGGCACTATTCACGTATACGACACTATTCATGAATACGACACTATTCACTGAAAAATAAAATTTTCTTCTTTTCGTCCAAAATATCTATTATGGATACTAGCTTTGATTGTATTTATGTTTTGATCATTCTTGAATTTTACTCCACTATGATTATTTATGAGCTATTTTTGGACATGAAATAGCTGAAATACGAATCCTTAATATTTATTATTTTAATTCACTGGATTCGTTTCCTTTAAAATATTTTTCATCATCCTTAGTCCTAAATGATGATATAATTGAATATCTTTGGCCTGTAGTACAAAGATTAATAATTTCTGATGAATATCTTTGGCCCGTAGTGCAAAGATGAACAGAGTTTAGATGAACATGACCAACTGGTGAATATCTTTGGCCTGTAGTGCGAAGATGAATATTGATTGATGTTACAGGGATAAAATACTGATGATAAACTTTTAAATTCATAGATAATAGTAGATTTCATTCTCTACGTAACTCTTCTATGAATTATTATTTTTCGCTGCGAATATTGATTTAAAACTTGTTGTCTATTGTATTCTATTATATTTTTCCCTGTTGAAGACTAACGATAATTTGTTCTATGTTATCTTAGTCATAATGTTCTTTACTGGGCTAGTTGAGCTCACCCTTTTCCTTTTTGTTCTATTTTTCTCAGGAGGCGAGAATGTAGCGAGTACTAGTCGGGGTATGGAATGAAGGTTCTAGGAAGTTGTTTTAGTATTCCTCACCATTTTTTTTGTAAAATATTGTACCAATAATTGTAATGAGGACTTATTTGAGTGTGGATATTGTCTAGATGACAATATTTGTATTTACACTCACAGTTTTTCTGTTGTATTAATAAAGTTGTAGTTGTTTTTGTACCATGTTATTAACGACACAGAATGGGTGTTGTATACCTGTTTTGGGGGCGTCACATTATAAATGAAGGAATTAATGATGAGGTGTTTTATCAGTATTTTATCGAAATATAGAACAAAATATGGGATTTTCAGAAAAATTAGTTTATTACTTGATTTTGTAAAATCCATAACTCTTTGTGTATAATGAGTTAGGAGATGAGCCATATATCAAAAGAAAGCCCTAGAAGTAAGCTAACCATAAAATTTGGAATCACCTAAAAATTCTTTGTGGATATTTCATGGTGAATTTTCGAATGAAATTGGTCCGAAGGATTTATAATCCGATAATCAGTGTTCTTGAGATATATTACGTGAGTTATAATTTTTGATTCGACCGTTGGATCGTGGTAATTTTTTGATATGTTATACATATATAAGTTGAGTATATGTTCACAAATTTTGAACCGTTAAAAATGAATGAATGATTTGTTATGAATTTTAAGAGGTGACTGATTCGAAAATTAGGTTTATAAATAATTTTGGTGGAAAATTCTAGAAATGGGTGGGCCCCACTTTTGGTTGTTGGGAAAGATGGCTAATTTTTGGTGGGTGGAATAGTAGCAGGTAAAGCCATCAGGTTACAGGTCAAGTCTGCTTCGGCGTGCTAACAATTTCCTATAAATAGAGGGCAAAGTTAGAATTGAAAATCACACCAAAAACAAGTTTTTTCTCTTTCTCTCTCTAGATTATTGAGTATATTTTGTGAGTATTTAGATACTTGGTGAGTTGCTATTCATCAGTGCAAGTTTCCTTCATCGTCATATCCGATATCTAGTCAGAAGTGCTGCTCTTTTGAGGCAAGAGATAGTAAGGGATAGTAAGGGTAGTAAGGGATGTTATATTCTTCATAATGATGTTATTCTTTCAATATCATTAGACTGAAATATTGGTATGGATTTTATTGTAGAATTTCTACCTTTTTGAGTCGGGATTACTATTTACGTATACGGCACTATTCACGTATACGGCACTATTCATGTATATGACACTTTTTACGTATATGACATTATTTACGTATACGGTACTATGTACGAATACAGAGTATTATTCACGAGTTACTATTCATGAGTTACTATTCATAAGTTACTATTCACGAGTTATTATTCACGGATACTATTCACGAAAAAAAAATTTGTTTCTTTTTCTGACCAAATTATCGTTGATTTATGATTGTTGCTCTTGAAAATAAATGCAGTTGTTGATCATATTATTTTTATTATCATATATAACATTTTTATAACCCTGATGTTGAATTTCTCTTTCACTTGAGTGTAAAGATGGGTAAATTATTGGTATGATCGTGACTGAGGAATATCTTTGGCCTATAGTGCAAAGATGAATTGTTAACTGGTATGATCATGACCATTGAATTTATAATTGAATATGTGACGTCCCCAAAATAGGTCCATTTTACCCAACCTATTCTGAGTCGCCAAATACATGGTACAGAAAATAACTATAACTTTATTATAACAATTGTCGTACAAAATACAATAACATATATGTTGTGAGTTTGGATACATATACATACCAACTGTGACTCGTGTCCCAACCATAATGTAACAAATGTCCCATCAGTGGAAATCACCTCACAGTGACACCTTACATAAAGGTATAGTCAAAAACTATTTTAGAAATTAGAATCTTTAGGAAGTGCTTGAGGAAACCTTCGTACATGGGAGGCCATGCTTCTAGGTTATGATAGATATCATATGGCCACAAAATTATCCTTGGTTGACCCAATAGACCCCAAAAAAAACGAGAAGATTATTATCATATTCTTCCTAATGGTGAGTCTTCTCTTGACTTATCATTATCTCCACTGTCTCTAATTGAGAATTATACTTCAAACAAACACTAAGATTATATAGGTAGTGCTCGTAAATATACTCAATAAGTGGATGTGCACAACCCTGTCTTATGATGACACGAGGTTATATGTCATTAGACATTTTGTATGATAGCGGCAAAACACCCTTCCAACGTTGGGTTCGCCTCACCCTATTGGATTCACCAAATATAACTACTAAATGAACCTTTCTATACTGTTTAGGGAGAACTCCACAGCTAGAGACCACCGTTCTATTCCCTTGTTACCCCCGCTCGACCCAGCTACACTCTTATTACCTGAAAGGAATTGTGAAAAAAAAGGGTGAGCACAACTAGCCCAGTAAAGAATATCATGACTAAAGATAAATAAATTATCAATAGTCTTCATCAGTAATAAATCAGAGATTTAGAACATATGGTAGATGATAAAACTTTTCAACCATAGTTGCAGCGGAACGAGCAATCCATTAGAAGAGTCAAATAGACTATAAAGTCTATTATCTTCTCCATGTTAAAAATCCACCAATAATGTAAGACCCCAACTTTTATAAATAAAGATGAATTTTTTTATAAATATCATTTTTGAATATTATGGAGTTAATTTGATATAATGTTATAGTTGTGGGTAATATTTATAAATTTTACAAAGTACGCAAGTTGTTATATAATATTCGATTGGTCGAGAAATATTCATTTTAACAGGGAATATTCGTACAACGGCACAATCATTGGTGGACCCCACAACGGAATTATTGTCGGATTGAAAAAATGACAAAAACATTTTATTAAAAATAACGGCTGAGGTGTTACCGTTAAAACCGTTAAAACTGTTGAACTACCCGGTAGTAAAAGTATATTAATACGCGTGGTTGCATAGTAGCACACGGTATTGATTATTGATGCTTACGTGAGAAGTCACTCAGCTATACTCAATTATTGCTACAGTAATTGCTGCATCATATCTCTTAAATTATTGTCATAGTATCATCTGTATAATATGTTATATTATTAATACGTTGTGGTAAGTTTGGTTATTTTTATGGGGGGCCATATGTCATCATCTAAGAGTCTCTTCGTCAATAGTAATTACCGTCGTCAATAGTAATTACCGTCGTCAATAGTATTTACCTTGGTTAATAGTATTTACCTTGGTTAATAGTAATTATCTACGTCAATAGTATTTACCTTGGTCAATAGTAATTACTTTCGTCAATAGTAGTTGTCCCTTCAATATTACAAAGAGTCATTTGACCCTTCGTTAAGACCAAGAGTCATTTGACCCTTCGTTAAGACCAAGAGCCACCTTCAGTTTTTCTATAAATAGAGGCCTAGGGCTTCATTATTTTTCACGAATTCATTCAAGCTATAGAGAGAGAAAGTATAGAGAGAATAAGAGAGAGAGAATAAAAGTATTCTGCTACTTCACTTTTCCAATATCCAGTTCTTTTAAGGTAGGGAATATTATTTCTTTTATATTCATGAAGAGAACTTCTGTTATTCCATTCTTTATTATTCTGTTGGAATAACCAGTATACGCGGTCTACCCTATACTTGGTGATATTCTTCTATTATGCTGTTAGAACATCTTGTCTATGTGTTTTACACCGGACCTGGTTCCGTTTTTATTATTATTCTGTTGGAACATCCTGTCTGTGTGTTTTACACCGGACCTGGTTCCGTCTTGTTATTATTCTGTTGGAACATCCTGTATGTGTGTTTTACACCGGACCTGGTTCCATTATTTATTATTCTGTTGGAATAACCTGTCTGTGCGGTCTATCGCATGCATGGTGATTTCTTTTGTTATTCCATTCCTTATTATACTCAGTTGGTTAAGTTTTGACTTCTATACTCCATGAAATTTGTGGAATATCCTTGATAGTTGCGTTTCATCCAGTATCTTTTCAAGAAAATATTCTTCTAAGCATTCTTGAATTTTACTCCACAAAGCAGTATCATGTTGAGAATTTGGACGTTGTTAATTCCTGGACAAATTAATTCTTGAACTTGTTTTATTGAATTCTTATATCATTGTCATCATCCTCATGCTTATAAAATGTTGAAAGTCATCTGTGGCCTGTAGTGCATAGATGGACTTGGTATGATTATGACCAGGGATTATTCGGTATAATCATGACCGTAATGTTACAAATGATGTGGTAAAAGTCCTCATTGGCCCGTAGTGCATTGATGGACAGTTGTTGGCATGATCATGACCATTAATGAATACACGAATATCCTTGCCGTAGTGCAGGGGTGATTCGATGATGTGAATTATTTTATTAAGCTGAGTCCCAGCGATCACAGTGTTGAAAAACCTTTTAAATCATAAAAGATAGTAGAGTTTATTTTCTACTTGACTCTCTTAATGGATTGCTTGTTCCGCTACAGTTAAACTTGATGTCTATTATATTTTATCAGTTTAACATTGTTGAAGGCTAATGATAATTTATTCTGCATTATCTTAGTCATAATATTTCTTACTGGGCTAGTTGAGCTCACCCTTTCTTTCACTGTTCTCTTCAGGAAATGAGAACGTAGCTGGGGCAAGTCGGGGAACGGAGTGATGGTCCGAATGATAGTATTAGTTAGTAGTCCTCACTATTCTATGTAATGGTGTGTTAATAAATGTAATGAGGACTCCTTTTGAGTATGAATACTCTCTAGAAGATAATATTTGTATTCAAACTCACAGTTTATATTTTGTTGTATTGTACACGACAGCTGTATTAGTAAGTTGTATTTATATTCTGTACTATGTATCTGACGACCCAAGATGGGTGATGCATACCTAATTTTGGGGGCGTCACAGTTGGTATCAGAGCTTAGGGATATGATCCCTGGCTAAGATGTGAGAATAGAACTAGGAGGGGAGAGATGGAAAATTCCTTCGCTAGTATGACCTACCTAAGTTTATTTGCATGATATTTAATTGGTCGGTCATAATATAAGGATAATGTATGACATATCAATTAACTTTTATTTTGTGGTAGTATCTGAAAATGGCATCTGAGAATGTTGAGAATAGCAATGGAGCACATGCGACTGTTGATTCACCACATATCAATAATCAGGATAATGTGCATCAGGAAGGTGACAATCCTCATGCAAACAACAACACTGACCAGATGATGAATGATGGAATGTTCAGAAACTTTATGTAGTTCATGCAACAGCAGGCGAGAGCGGCTCCTGTCCAAAATATAGGTGAAAACACTAAAAACTCTCGGACGGTCACCGCTAAACAGTTCAAGGAGCTGGGACCACCAGAGTTTAAGGGAGAGCCAAAACCACTTATAGCGGAAACATGGATAAAGCAGATTACCAAGATATTTGATGTCTTGGGATGCTCTGAGGAGCAAAAGGTTCCCTTTGCCGCCTTTATGTTGCGAGGAGAGGCAGATTACTGGTGGGAATCGATTAAGCGTACTCAACCTGCCGCACTGAAGATGTCTTGGGAGAAGTTCCAAGAGCTGTTCAATGACAAATACTTTCCCGAAAGTGTTCGTCACATGAAGGAGGTGGAGTTCATCAAATTGGAGCAGAATAATATGACCGTGTCGCAGTATGAGGCTAAATTTGCTGAGTTGTCCCGGTTTGCGTCCCACTTGGTGGATAATGAAGAGCGAATGACGCGAATGTTTTTGCGAGGTTTGAAACCTGAGATACGTCAACATCTTATTTCTCATAAACTGTGTTTGTATTCAGATGTTGTGAATAGGGCTCAGTTAGTGGAGCGCGATAACGAGTCAACGCAACCAAAAGAGAGCAGTCGGCAAAATGATAATACCAGTGAGAGCAGTCATCGAAGCGGTGACAACAAGCGTGGAGGGAATCAACAGGCCAGAAATGGTAACCACTTCGGTGGTAATCAGGGCCAAAATAATAAGAATGGTCATTTCAAGAAGAGGAGATTCAACAATGATGGAAAGACGTCAGCACCAGCACCGTTGTTAAGGAAGGAGAACGACCACCTATCATATGTTTCAAATGCGGAGGGGAGGGGCACATCAGTCCAAACTGCGCGATGCCGTCTAAAGCATGTTATAATTGTGGAAGAGAAGGTCATTTAGCCGATTTTGTCGTTTACCAAAAACAAGTTCAGCCAAGATGGAGACACCAAAGGCCGTCCCAGAAAAGTCAAAACCGGTAGTGCAAGGGAGAGCGTTTGTTGTGACCTCCCAGAAAGCAAGGAACCCGAATGAGGTCATCACGGGTAAGCTTATCATAAACTCTAACGAAGTCTATACTTTATTTGATACCGGTTCTACCCATTCTTTTATTTCTCCTACTTGCGCTCATCGATTAAATTTGATTCCGGAGAAATTAGACTTTGACTTATCTGTTGAAACTCCATTGGGAGAAACCTTCATTACATCCACGGTTTATAAGTCTTGTTTGGTTCAAGTTGGTACCCACACATTACCTGTCGATCTGATTTCATTAAAAATACTTGCATTTGACGTGATTCTAGGGATTGATTGGTTAACTACTCATCATGCAAAAATTGATTATTTTCGTAAGGTTGTTAGCTTTCATATTCCTAATCGACCTATTATGCGAATTCAAGCAACCAAACCATTAAAATCAATCGCTGTCATCTCAAGCCATAAAGCTATTCGTTTATTGAAAAACGGATGTCAAGCTTTCTTAGCTCATGTCACGGATCTAAACAAAAATACGTCAGTTTTGAATGATATTTCTATTGTTAATAAATTCCCTGACGTATTCCCTGAAGAACTTCCTGGCCTACCCCCAGAGCGTGAAATTGAATTTTGTATCGACCTTGAACCCGGTACAAAACCCATTTCCAAAGCCCCATATCGAATGGCTCCTATTGAACTTCAGGAGTTAAAGATCCAACTGCAGGAATTGTTAGACATTGGCTTTATTCGTCCTAGTACTTCTCCTTGGGGTGCTCCTGTGCTATTCGTGAAGAAGAAAGATGGAAGTATGCGACTTTGTATTGATTATCGGGAGTTGAATCATGTCACCATCAAAAATAGGTACCCATTGCCACGTATTGATGACCTGTTTGACCAGTTGCAAGGAGCACAATTCTTTTCAAAGATCGATCTTCGTTCTGGATATCATCAGCTGAAGGTTAGAACTGAGGATATTTCAAAGACGGCTTTTAGAACTCGGTACGGGCATTATGAATTCCTAGTCATGTCCTTTGGATTGACTAATGCTCCTGCTGCCTTCATGGATATGATGAACCGGGTATTCAAGGAATATTTGGATCACTTTGTGGTCGTCTTTATTGATGACATCCTTATTTATTCCAAAAGCCGTGAAGATCATGAGCAACACTTGAGGCTGGTACTCCAAAAGCTTCGTGAATACAAGCTTTATGCCAAGTTGAAGAAATGCGAGTTCTGGCTGGAGGAGGTAGCATTCCTTGGGCACGTAGTATCAAGTCGTGGAATATCGGTTGACCCGGCAAAGATTGAAGCTATTCAAAGCTGGGAGCAACCTAAATCAGTGACCGAAGTACGTAGCTTTCTTGGTTTAGCTGGTTATTATCGGAGATTCGTGGAAGGATTTTCTCGAATCGCTACTCCATTAACTCAGCTGACTCGGAAAGATACAAAGTTCGGTTGGAGCGAAGAATGTGAGCAGAGTTTTCAATAACTCAAGAGGAGACTCATTTCAGCACCTGTTCTAACAATACCATCTGGCTCGGAGGGATTTGTCATCTACAGTGATGCTTCGAGCAAAGGGTTGGGATGCGTTCTCATGCAACATGGAAAAGTCATAGCCTATGCATCAAGACAACTCAAGGAATATGAGAGGAATTATCCTACTCATGATCTAGAGTTGGCAGCTGTTGTCTTTGCACTTAAAATTTGGAGGCATTACTTGTATGGGGAAAAGGTGGAGATCTTTACGGATCATAAAAGCCTCAAATATTTTTTCACTCAAAAGGAACTCAACATGCGACAACGACGTTGGCTTGAACTGTTGAAAGATTATGATCATACCATTCAATACCATCCTGGAAAAGCGAACGTGGTAGCTGACGCATTGAGTAGAAGATCATATGCAAGTACGAGTGCAATATTGTCAACACAAAGGCCCATTTTGTGTGACTTGCAAAGGATGGAGATAGAGTTAAAGACTCCAGGGACCCATGTGATGATGGCGAATATACGAGTAGAACCAACTTTAATCGATAAAGTTAAAGCTGCTCAAGCTATAGACTTGGAGCTGATGCGTATGAGGAAGAAAGTGCAAGAAGGTGCTATGCCGGAAGCAAGAATCGATGAAGAAGGAATACTTCGAGTCAACTCCAGACTTTGTGTTCCTAACAACCCTGATTTAAAGTATGAAATCATGATGGAGGCGCACAACACACCGTTTGCAATCCATCCTGGAAGTACCAAAATGTATCATGATCTTCGTCATACATTTTGGTGGAGCAATATGAAGAGAGAGATAGCGTTGTTTATCTCAAGGTGTCTAACTTGTCAACGAGTCAAAGCGGAGCATCAAGTACCAAAAGGTCCATTGCAACCACTTGAAATTCCAGAATGGAAGTGGGAGCACATTACCATGGATTTCGTTACCGGTCTTCCTAAGGTTTCTCAAGGTATTGATGCGATTTGGGTCATTGTTGATAGATTGACCAAGTCTGCTCATTTCTTACCGATACGAGAAACTTATACACTTGAACGTCTTGCTCGTATGTACATAAACGAGATTGTAAGACTGCATGGTATGCCAGTATCCATAGTTTCTGATCGAGACCCAAGATTCACTTCACGATTTTGGGTTAGTTTACAAAAAGCTATGGGCACGGATTTACGATTTAGTTCGGCATATCATCCTCAGACGGACGGACAATCAGAGAGGACTATTCAAACTCTTGAAGATCTATTAAGACTCTGTGTCTTTGACTTCAAGGGAAGTTGGGACAAGTTCTTACCATTGGTGGAGTTTTCCTACAACAACAGTTATCAAGCAAGTATTGGCATGGCTCCATTCGAAGCATTGTATGGAAGAAAATGTCGTTCTCCAGTATGCTGGGATGAGGTGGGTGAAGCAACGTTGTTGGGACCGGAGTTGGTACGTATGACTACAGAAAAGATTCAAACGATCCGACAACGTATAAAAACCTCACAAGATCGACAAAAGAGTTATGCTGATCTTCATCGAAAGGACGTGGAATTTGATGTAGGAGATCATGTGTTCTTACGTGTTGCTCCATGGAAAGGAGTTACGAGATTTGGAAAAAGAGGAAAGCTCAATCCTCGATTCATCGGTCCATTTTTAATCCTCGATCGAGTAGGAACTGTGGCTTATAGACTCGCTTTACCGCCAAGTATGTCTCGTGTTCATAACGTTTTTCACATATCCATGTTACGCAAATATGTGGAAGACCCGAACCACATTATTGAGTTAGAACCGGACGAAATAGCGGAGGATTTGACGTATGAAGAAGTTCCTGTTCAAATCTTGGATAAGAAGGAACATATTCTACGCTCCAAGGTTATACCTCAAGTCAAAGTTTTGTGGAGAAACCACGATGTTGAGGAAATGACTTGGGAGTTAGAATCTGAAATGAAATCAAGGTATCCTTACCTCTTCGACATACCAGGTACGTACCCTAATTTCGAGGGCGAAATTTCATAAGAAGGGGAGGCTGTAAGACCCCAACTTTAATAAATAAAGATGAATTTTTTTATAAATATCATTTTTGAATATTATGGAGTTAATTTGATATAATGTTATAGTTGTGGGTAATATTTATAAATTTTGCAAAGTACGCAAGTTGTTATATAATATTCGATTGGTCGGGGAATATTCGTTTTAACAGGGAATATTCGTACAACGGCACAATCATTGGTGGACCCCACAACGAAATTATTGTCGGATTAATAAAACGACAAAAATATTTTATTAAAAATAACGGCTGAGGTGTTACCGTTAAAACTGTTGAACTACCCGGTAGTAAAAGTACAGTAATACGCGTGGTTGCATAGTAGCACACGATATTGATTATTGATGCTTACGTGAAAAGTCACTCAGCTATACTCAATTATTGCTACAGTAATTGCTGCATCATATCTCTTAAATTATTGTCATAGTATCATCTGTATAATATGTTATATTATTAATACGTTGTGATAAGTTTGGTTATTTTTATGGGGGGCCATATGTCATCATCTAAGAGTCTCTTCGTCAATAGTAATTACCGTCGTCAATAGTAATTACCGTCGTCAATAGTATTTACCTTGGTCAATAGTATTTACCTTGGTCAATAGTAATTATCTACGTCAATAGTATTTACCTTGGTCAATAGTAATTACTTTCGTCAATAGTAGTTGTCCCTTCAATATTACAAAGAGTCATTTGACCCTTCGTTAAGACCAAGAGTCATTTGACCCTTCGTTAAGACCAAGAGCCACCTTCAGTTTTTCTATAAATAGAGGCCTAGGGCTTCATTATTTTTCACGAATTCATTCAAGCTATAGAGAGAGAAAGTATAGAGAGAATAAGAGAGAGAGAATAAAAGTATTCTGCTACTTCACTTTTCCAATATCCAGTTCTTTTAAGGTAGGGAATATTATTTCTTTTATATTCATGAAGAGAACTTCTGTTATTCCATTCTTTATTATTCTGTTGGAATAACCAGTATACGCGGTCTACCCTATACTTGGTGATATTCTTCTATTATGTTGTTGGAACATCTTGTCTGTGTGTTTTACACCGGACCTGGTTTCGTTTTTATTATTATTCTGTTGGAACATTCTGTCTGTGTGTTTTTCACCGGACCTGGTTCTGTTTTTATTATTATTCTGTTGGAACATCCTGTCTGTGTGTTTTACACCGGACCTGGTTCCGTCTTGTTATTATTCTGTTGGAACATCCTGTATGTGTGTTTTACATCGGACCTGGTTCCATTATTTATTATTCTGTCGGAATATCCTGTCTGTGCGTTTACGCCGGACCTGGTTCCATTATTTATTATTCTGTTGGAATAACCTGTCTGTGCGGTCTATCGCATGCATGGTGATTTCTTTTGTTATTCCATTCTTTATTATACTCAGTTGGTTAAGTTTTGACTTCTATACTCCATGAAATTTGTGGAATATCCTTGATAGTTGCGTTTCATCCAGTATCTTTTCAAGAAAATATTCTTCTAAGCATTCTTGAATTTTACTCCACAAAGCAGTATCATGTTGACAATTTGGACGTTGTTAATTCCTGGATAAATTAATTCTTGAACTTGTTTTATTGAATTCTTATATCATTGTCATCATCCTCATGTTTATAAAATGTTGAAAGTCATCTGTGGCCTGTAGTGCATAGATGGACTTGGTATGATTATGACCAGGGATTATTCGGTATAATCATGACCGTAATGTTACAAATGATGTGGTAAAAGTCCTCATTGGCCCGTAGTGCATTGATGGACAGTTGTTGGCATGATCATGACCATTAATGAATACACGAATATCCTTGGCCGTAGTGCAGGGGTGATTCGATGATGTGAATTATTTTATTAAGCTGAGTCCCAGCGATTACAGTGTTGAAAAACCTTTTAAATCATAAAAGATAGTAGAGTTTATTTTCTACTTGACTCTTTTAATGGATTGCTTGTTCCGCTACAGTTAAACTTGATGTCTATTATATTTTATCAGTTTAACATTGTTGAAGGCTAATGATAATTTATTCTGCATTATCTTAGTCATAATATTTCTTACTGGGCTAGTTGAGCTCACCCTTTCTTTCACTGTTCTCTTCAGGAAATGAGAACGTAGTTGGGGCAAGTCGGGGAACAGAGTGATGGTCCGAATGATAGTATTAGTTAGTAGTCCTCACTATTCTATGTAATGGTGTGTTAATAAATGTAATGAGGACTCCTTTTGAGTATGAATACTCTCTAGAAGATAATATTTGTATTCAAACTCACAGTTTATGTTTTGTCGTATTGTACACGACAGCTGTATTAGTAAGTTGTATTTGTATTCTGTACTATGTATCTGACGACCCAAGATGGGTGATGTATACCTAATTTTGGGGGCGTCACAAACAATGTTTTATCCCTGTAACATCACTCAACAGTTCCTTTCCACAATCATATGAATAACTCATAATCATAATTGTGATTCTAAATTTTTCTTCGCACCCAGGACGAAGATAATTTTTATCACATGTCTTTACCTGAAACATCAAAGATCATGGTTATACCAAATCACAGTTCCTGTTTATAATCATACTAACAATTTCATCTTTGTACTACGGGTCAAATATATTCATCAACATACCATCTTTGCACTACAGGCCAAAGATATTCATCAACATGTCATCTTTGTACTACGGGCCAAAGATATTCATCAACAATTCATCTTTGCACTACATGCCAAAGATATTACTCAACAGTTCATATTTGTACAACATGCCAAATATATTCATATCTCAAAGAAATATATAATCAACTCAGAATTATATAAACAATAATTATAACCATGTTGATCAATTCACCTTTGCACTTAAGCTAAAGATATTCAGTTATAAATTCAAAGGTAATGATCATACCAGACAACAATTCAACTTTTCACTATTGGCCAAAGAGAACCCATAGTCATGATCATACCAATAATCTACCCATCTTTACACTCAAGTCAAAGAGAAATATCATCATTAGGGTTATAAAAATGTTATATATGATAATAAAAATAATATGATCAACACATATTTTTAATCTCAAGAGTAATATTCATAAATCAACTATAATTTGGTTAGAAAAATAAACCAATTTTATCATGAATAGTAACTTATGAATAGTAACTCATGAATAGTAACTTCGTGAATAGCAACTCATGAATAGTAACTCATGAATAGTAAACCCGACATAAAAAGGTAGAAATTCCACAACAAAATTTATTCCAATATTTCGGTATAATGATATTGAAATAACATTTCTTAAACTTATAAACAATTTATTTTAATTGTTTACACTTTACTAAATAATGTATTTAATCATCATAAAATACCAAACTCATAAGATTTCATCACCAATAATCAAAACTCTCATTAAAAATATGCATATACCTCATATAGGATTCTCAAGCCATAAAATCCTATTTTCTAATTTTCTTACTTCACAAAACATATTTAATTCATTTACTCATAACTAGACCATTTTCATGAAAAATACCAAATCAGTTTCAAAAATATTTTTTTTCTGGGATTTAGCATAATATAGTCCCATAGTGAACATATATTTTTCTCAGAATTTTTAAAAGTCATTTACTATTTTTCATATGGCCAAAACAGCCGAATATTTAGACATTTATCAAAAATTGTACTTTTGTCCAAAAATTCTGAAATTTATAGAGTATACTTCTATCATATACATGTGCTCCCAATAAAAATTTCATCAATTTTGGAGTTAACCACAAGAAAATTATAAGCGGTTACTTTTAAAATAGTATTTTCTCATAAAATTCATAACTCTCAATCTATACATCCAAAAATCACCATTTTTGGACACAATCAAGAAAACTCATCAAAATTCCTTACTATCCCTTAAAATTCCTTACTATCCCTTACCTCAAAAGTGCAGTATTTTTGACTGGAATGAAAAGCTGAAGGAAACTTGCACTGAATAGCAACTCTCAAAGTATCTAAATACTCACAAAATATGCTTCATAATATAGAGAGAGAAAGAGAGAAAGCTTATGTTTCTGGTGTGATTTTCAATTCTAACTTAGCCCTCTATTTATAGGAAAATGTTAGCACGCCGAAGCAGACTTAACCTGCAACCTGATGGCTTTACCTACTACTATTTCCACCCACCACATTTGAATAAAAATCTCAGTACATTTCTTCACCAACCAAGAGTGGGGCCCACTAATTCTAGAATTTTCAACCAAAATGATAAATTCCGAAACTTCAATAATTTCTAAACCAGTCATCTCTTAAAATTCATAACAAATCATACGTTCATTTTTAACGGTTCAAAATTTGTGGAAATATATTCAACTTATATATGTATAACATATCCAAAAATCACAACGATCCAACGGTCGGATTAAAAATTATAACCCCCACAAAATATCTCAAAAACCCTGATTGATTTTTAATACATCCATTCCGACAAAAATACTGATAAAACACCTCAACATTAACTCTTTCATTTTTAACCACAAAATATATTCAACATTTATATTCACATAAAATAAATATTTACTTATTATATGAATCAATAATTAATTATTCACAATTAATATTATAGAATCACATTTATGACAACCAAGCCGTTCCCAAGAAAGAGGGGGCTTTTTAATAAGAATTTCTCCTTACTGGCGCGCAATTACATGACCAAACCTCTCCTTAGACAGAACTTTCTAGACATTGCCAATAATGCTATCTAATAATATTATTCAAATAATTTGAATTATTGATCTGATAATGAAAAATACTGTACAACAACAATTATTGAAACAATAATAGTATAAAATATCAACGCAACAATTATTGAATCAATAAAATAAAATATTGAATAGTAATTACTGTGACAATTATTCAGTAGTGCCTTCTTACGTAAGAATCAATAATTTCAAAAATACTGTGCAATAACGCGTATTACTGTATTTTAACCACCGGGTATTCCAGCAGTGTTAATGTGACGCCCCCAAAATAGATATACAACACCCATTCTGAGTCGCCAAATACATGGTACAGAAAACAAACTACAACTTTAATAATACAATTGTCGTGCAAAATACGACAACACATACTGTGAGTTTAAATACAAATATTGTCTTATAGACAATATCCACACTCAAATAAGTCCTCATTACAATTATTGAAATACTATTTTACAAAATAGTTAGGACTGATAACACAACTGACTGGAAACATCACTCCACACCCCGACTAGTTCCCGCTATATTCTCGCCTCCTGAGAAAAATGGAACAAAAGGAAAAGGGTGAGCTCAACTAGCCCAGTAAAGAATATTATGACTAAGATAATATACAACAAATTATCGTTAGTCTTCAACAGGGAAAAATATGATAAAATATAATAGACAACAAGTTTTAGATCAACAACTGCAGCGGAAATAGCAAACCATTAGAAGAGTCAAGTAGAGAATGAATTCTACTATCTTCTAAGATTTAAAATTCCATCATCAATATTTTATCCCTGTAACATCAATTAATAATCATCTTTATCCAAATATTCATCTTTGCACTACAGGCCAAAGATATTCATTTGTATCACCTGTCAGTCATGTTCATCTCAACATCTGTTCATCTTTGTACTACAGGCTAAAGATATTCATCAAGTAATCATACATCTTTGCACTACAGGCCAAAGATATTCAGTAATATCATCATTTAGGACTGAGGATGATGAAAAATATCTTAAAGAGAACGAATTCAGTGAGACAGAAGGACAAATAGTAGGGATTCGTATAACAGTTTATCCAAGATCAATAATACTTCATAATAATCAATTGTGAAGCAGAATTCAAAAATAAAGATCAAAACATGGATACAATCAAAGATAGTAACCATAATAGACATCTTCGACAGAAAGGGAAAATTTTATTTTTCGGTGAATAGTGCCGTATTCGTGAATAGTGCCGTATACGTGAATAGTAACGTATACGTGAATAGTAACCCCGACACAAAAAGTTCTAAATTTGATAAAAACTCATGTTAATATTTCAGCATAATGATATTGAAGAAAATAATATCATTTAAGAAGAAAATAATATCCCTTACCTCAAAATATCAGTACTTCTGGTCGGAATACCGGTATAAGGCTGAAAGAAACTTGTTCTGATGAATAGAAACTCTCAAAGTATCTAAATACTCAAAAAATATACTCAATAATCTAGAGAGAGAAAGAGAGAAAACTTGTTTCTGGTGTGATTTTCAATTCTAACTTAGCCCTCTATTTATAGGAAAATGTTAGCACGTCGAAGCAGACTTAACATGCAACCTGATGGCTTTACCTGCTACTATTCCCACCCACCACATTTGAATAAAAATTTCAGCACATTTCTTCACTAACTAAGAGTGGGGCCCACCAATTCTATAATTTTTCATCAAAATGATAAACTCCGAAAATTTAACAATTTCTGAACCAGTCATCTCGTAAAATTCATAATAAATCATACGTTCATTTTTAACGGTTCAAAATTTGTGGACATATACTCAACTTATATATGTATAACATATCCAAAAATTACCACGATCCAACGGTCGGATTAAAAATTATAACCCCCGCAAAATATCTCAAAAACCCTGATTTTTAATACCTCCATTCCGACAAAAATACTGATAAAAACCTCAACATTAACTCCTTCATTTTTAACCACAAAAATATATCCCTCATTTATATCTACATAAAATAAATATTTCCTTATCATATGAATCAATAATTAATTATTCATAAATAATATTACAGAATCACATTTATGACAACCAGGTCGTTCCCAGGAAAGAGGGGGCTTTCCAATAAGAATTTCTCCTTACTGGCGCGCAATTAGATGACCAAACCTCTCCTTAGATAGAACTTTCTAGACATTACCAATAATGTTATCTAATAATATTATTCAAATAATATGAATTATTGATTTGATAAAGGAAAATACTGTGCAATAACAATTATTGAAACAACAATAATATAAAATATCAACGCATCAATTATTGAATCAATAAAATAAAATATTATATAATAACTACTGTAACAATTATTGAGTAGTGCCTTCTTACGTAAGAATCAATAATTGGTGCAATACCGTGTGCTACTATATTTTAACCACAGGGTATTCCAACAGTATTAACGGTAACAACTACGCCGTTATTTATAAACAACTTATACTTGTCGTTTTCTTCATCCAATTGCTTTCCGTTATGGGACCCACACAAGGCTGCGCCGTCGTATGAATATTCCCCGACAGCAAGAATATTCCACGACCAAACGAATATTTCCCGACAAAATGAATATTTTATAACCACTTGCTTATTTTACAAAATTTGCACATTTCACCCATAACCAAAGTATTTATCAAATTAACCCCTTATTATTCACAATAATATTTAGAGAAAATTTGATTTTATTCATTAATAAGTTGGGGTCTTACAACCTCCCCTTCTTATGAAATTTCGTCCTCGAAATTGACGTACGTACCTGGTGTTTCGAAAAGGTGAGGATGCCTCGCTTTCATTTCTGATTCCAACTCCCAGGTCATTTCTTCAATAGCATGGTTTCTCCACAAATCCTTAACTTGTGGTATAACCTTCGTGCGTAGAACATGCTCTTTCCTATCCAAGATCTTAACAGGTACCTCCTCGTACGTTAAATCTTCGGCTGTCTCGTTTGGTTCTAACTCAATTATATGGTTCGGGTCTTTCACATATTTACGAAGCATGGATATGTGAAAAACATTATGAACACGAGACATACTTGGAGGTAATGCGAGTCTATAGGCCACATTTCCTATTCGGTTAAGAATCTCAAATGGACCAACAAATCTTGGATTGAGCTTTCCTCTCTTTCCAAATCTTGTAACTCCCTTCCATGGTGCAACACGTAACAATACATGATCCCCAATATTAAATTCCACATCCTTTCGATGAAGATCCGCATAACTCTTTTGTCGATCCTGTGCCGTTTGTATACGTTGTCGAATTGTTTGGATCTTCTCTGTAGTTATGCATACCAATTCTGGTCCCAACAATGTTGCTTCATCCACCTCGTCCCAGCATACTGGAGAATGACACTTTCGTCCATACAAGGCTTCAAATGGAGCCATACCTATACTTGCCTGATAACTATTATTGTAGGAGAATTCCACCAGTGGCAAGTACTTATCCCAACTTCCTTTGAAATCTAGAACACAGAGTCTTAATAAATCTTCAAGGGTTTGAATAGTCCTCTCTGATTGTCCATCTATTTGAGGATGATATGCCGAACTGAATCGTAAATCCGCGCCCATAGCTTGCTGCAAGCTAACCCAAAATCGTGAAGTAAATCTTGGGTCACGATCCGAAACTATGGATACTGGCATGCCATGCAATCTCACAATCTCGTTCATGTACATACTAGCAAGACGTTCAAGGGAATAAGTCTCACGTATCGGCAAGAAATGAGAAGACTTGGTTAATCTATCAACAATAACCCAAATCGCATCTATGCCTTGAGAAATCTTGGGAAGACATGTAACGAAATCCATGGTAATGTGTTCCCACTTCCATTTCGGGATCTCAAGTGGTTGCAATGGACCCTTTGGCACTTGATGCTCCGCCTTTACACGTTGACAAGTTAAATACCTCGAGATAAACTCCGCGATCTCTCTTTTCATATTGCTCCACCAAAATGTGTGTCGAAGATCGTGATACATTTTGGTACTCCCAGGATGGATTGCAAACGGTGTGTTGTGTGCCTCCATCATTATTCTATGCTTCAAGTCAAAATCGTTAGGAACACAAAGTCTGGAGTTGACTCGAAGTATTCCTTCTTCATCGATTTTTGCTTCTGGAATAGCACCTTCTTGCACTTTCTTCTTCATACGCATCAGCTCCATGTCTGTAGCTTGAGCAGCTTTAACTTTATCGATTAAAGTCGGTTCTACTCATATATTTGATATTATCATGTGGTTACTTGGAGCCTTCATCTCTATCTCCATCCTTTGCAAGTCATACAAAACGGGCCTTTGTGTTAACAACATCGCACTCGTACCCGCATATGATCTTCTACTCAATATGTCAGCTACTACGTTTGCTTTTCCAGGATGATATTGGATGGTATGATCGTAATCTTTCAACAGCTCGAGCCAACGTCGCTACCGCATGTTGAGTTCCTTTTGGGTGAAGAAATATTTGAGGCTTTTATGATCTGTATAGATCTCCACTTTCTCCCCATACAGGTAGTGTCTCCAGATCTTCAACGCAAAAATGACTGCTGCCAACTCCAAATCATGAGTAGGATAATTTCTCTCATATTCTTTGAGTTATTGCGAGGCATAGGCTATGACTTTCCCATGTTGCATGAGAACACATCCTAACCCTTTTCCTGAAGCATCGCTGTAGATAACAAATCCATCCGAACCAGATGGTATTGTCAGAATAGGTGCCGAAATGAGTCTCCTCTTGAGTTCTTGGAAACTCTTCTCGCATTCCTCACTCCATACGAATTTTGTATCATACCGAGTCAGCTGAGTTAACGGAGTAGCGATTTTAGAAAATCCTTCCATGAATCTCCAGTAATAACCAGCTAAGCCCAGAAAGCTACGTACTTCGGTTACCGACTTCGGTTGCTCCCAACTTTGTATGGCTTCAATCTTCGTCGGGTCGACCGATACTCCATGTTTTGACACCACGTGCCCAAGGAATGCTACTTCCTCAAACCAGAACTCGCATTTCTTCAGTTTAGCTTATAGCTTGTTTTCACGAAGCCTTTGCAATATCAGCTTCAAATGGCGCTCATGATCTTCACAGCTTTTGGAATAGATGAGGATGTCATCAATAAAGACAACAACGAACTGATCTAAATATTCTTTGAATACACGGTTCATCATATTCATGAAGGCAGCATGAGCATTAGTCAATCCAAAAGACATGACTAAGAATTCATAATGCCAGTACCGAGTTCTGAAGGCAGTCTTTGGAATATCCTCAGTTTTAATCTTCAGCTGATGATATCCAAAACGAAGATCGATCTTTGAAAAGAATTGTGCTCCTTGTAATTGGTCGAACAGGTCATCAATACGAGGTAGCGGATACCTATTCTTGATGGTGACATGGTTCAATTCTCGATAGTCAATACAAAGTCGCATACTCCCGTCTTTCTTCTTTACAAAAAAAAATAGGAGCACCCCAAGGAGACGTACTAGGACGAATGAAACCAATGTCTAACAATTTCTATAATTGGACTTTTAACTCCTGAAGTTCAATAGGAGCCATTCGATATGGGGTTTTAAAAATGGGCTTTGTACCGGGTTCAAGGTCAATAAAGAAATCAACTTCACGTTCTAGGGGTAGACTGGGAAGTTCTTCAGGAAATACATCGGGAAATTCTCTAACAATAGAAATATTATTCAAATCTGACTTATCTTTGTTCAAATCCATAACATGAGCTAAGAAAGCTTGACATCCGTTTTTCAATAAACGAATAGCTTTGTGGCTTGATATAACAGTGACTGATTTTAGTGGTTTAGTAGTTTGAATTCGTATGACAGGTTGGTTAGGAATATGAAAACTAACAACCTTACGAAAATAATCAATTTTAGCATGATGAGTGGTTAACCAATCAATTCCTAAAATCACATCAAAAGTAAGTATCTTTAAAGAGATAAGATCAACATGTAATGTGATAGTGCCAACTTGGATCATGCAAGATTTATAAACTGTTGATGTAACGAAGGTTTCACCCAACGGAGTTTCAACAGACAAGTCAAAGTCCAATTTCTCCGGAGTCAAGTTTAAACGTTGAGCACAAGCAAGAGAGATAAAAGAATGAGTAGAACCGGTATCTAGTAAAGTATAAACTTCGCAAGAATTCAGGATTAGCTTACTCGTGATCACCTCGTTCGGGTTTCTCGGGTTTTGGCCAGTCACGACAAACGCTCTTCCAGAAACCGCTAATTTTGACTTATCCGGGACAGCTTTTGGAGTCACCATCCCCGCTGAACTTGGTTTTGCTACAGAACACTTGTAAGACCCCGAATTTTATGAAATAAAAGTATTCAATTTTTCTTATAATTACTATTCAGTAAATGGTTAAATTGATAAAAGTTTAAAGTTATGGGTGAAATATGAAATTTTTTTCAAAATAAGCAAGTGGTTATAAAATAATCATTGTTGTCGGGGAATATTCATTTGGTCGTGGAATATTCTTTCTGTCGGAGAATATTCGTACGACGGCGCAGCTATTTGCGGGCCCCATAACGAATAACTGTTGGGTGAAGAAAAATGACAAATTTGATTTTTTACAAATAACGGCGTAGTTGTTATCGTTAATACTGTTGAAATACCCGGTGGTTAAAATACAGTAATACGCGTTATTGCACAGTAGCACATGGTATTGCACAGTATTTTTGAAATTATTGATTCTTACGTAAGAAGGCACTACTCAATAATTGTTACAGTAATTACTGTTCAATATTTTATTTTATTGATTCAATAATTGCTACGTTGAAATTTTATATTATTGTTGTTCAATAATTGTTGCTGCACAGTATTTTCCATTATCAGATCAATAATTCATATTATTTGAATAGTATTATTAGATAGCATTATTGGCAATGTCTAGAAAGTTCTGTCTAAGGAGAGGTTTGGTCATCTAATTGCGCGCTAGTAAGGAGAAATCCTTATTGGAAAGCCCCCTCTTTCCTGGGAACGGCCTGGTTGTCATAAATGTGATTCTGTAATATTATTTGTGAATAATTAATTATTGATTTATATGATAAGAAAATATTTATTTTATGTGGATATAAATGAGGGATATATTTTTGTGGTTAAAATGAAGGAGTTAATGTTGAGGTTTTTATCAGTATTTTTGTCGGAATGGAGGTATTAAAAATCAGGGTTTTTGAGATATTTTGCGGGGGTTATAATTTTTAATCCGACCGTTGGATCGTGGTAATATTTGGATATGTTATACATATATAAGTTGAGTATATGTCCACAAATTTTGAACCGTTAAAAATGAACGTATGATTTGTTATGAATTTTACGAGATGACTGGTTCAGAAATTGTTGAATTTTCGGAGTTTATCATTTTGGTGGAAAATTCTAGAATTGGTGGGCCCCACTTGTGGTTGGTGAAGAAATGTGCTGAATTATATTTCAAATGTGGTGGGTGGGAATAGTAGCAGGTAAAGCCATCAGGTTGCAGGTCAAACCTACCAAAATTTTCCTATAAATAGAGGGCTAAGTTAGAATTGAAAATCACACCAGAAACATAAGTTTTCTCTCTTTCTCTCTCTAGATTATTGAGTGTATTTTGTGAGTATTTAGATACTTGTGAGTTTCTATTCATCAGTGCAAGTTTCCTTCAGCCTTATACCGATCAGAAGTACTGCTCTTTTGAGGTAAGGGATAGTAAGGGATAGTAAGGGATAGTAAGGGATAGTAAGAGATTTTAAGGGTTGTTATATTTTCCAGTTTCGTAATTTTTCTGACCTTCAAAAATTCTGGAAAAATTTGAAATGATATTTTGATGAGTTTTCTTGATTGTGTCCAAAAATGGTGATTTTTGGATATATAGATTGAGAGTTATGAATTTTATGAGAAAAGACTATTTTAGAAGTAACAGCTTATAATTCCTTGTGGTTAACTCCAAAATTGATGAAATTTTTATTGGGAGTACATGTATATGATAGAAGTATACTCTGTAAATTTCAGAATTTTTGGACAAAAGTATAATTTTTGATAAATGTCTAAATATTCGGCTGTTTTGGCCATATGAAAAATAGTAAATGACTTTTAAAAATTCTGAGAAAAATATATGTTCACTATGGGACTATATTATGCTAAATCTCAGAAAAGAAATATTTTTGGAACTGATTTGGTATTTTTCATGAAAATGGTCTAGTTATGAGTAAATGAATTAAATATGTTTTGTGAAGAAAGAAAATTGGAAAATAGGATTTTATGGCTTGAGAATCCTATATGAGGTATATGCAGATTTTTGATGAGGGTTTTGGTTATTGATGATGAAATTGTAAGAGTTGGCATTTTATGATGATTAAATGCATTAATTAGTAAAGTGTAAACAATTAAAATAAATTGTTTATAAATTTAAGTAATGTTATTCTTTCAATATCATTATACCGAAATATTGGTATGGATTTTATTGTGGAATTTCTACCTTTTTGAGTCGGTGTTACTATTCACGAGTTACTATTCACGAGTTACTATTCATGAGTTACTATTCACGAGTTACTATTCACGACAAAATTGGTTTCTTTTACTAACCAAATTATAGTTGATTTATGAATATTACTCTTGAGATTAAATCTATATGTTGATTATATTGATTTTATTATCATATATAACATTTTTATAACTCTGATGTTGAATTTCTCTTTCACTGGAGTGTAAAGATGGGTAGATTATTGGTATGATCATGACTAGGGTTCTCTTTGGCCTGTAGTGCAAAGTTGAATTGTGACTGGTATGATCATGACCATTGAATTTACAATTGAATATCTTTAGCTTAAGTGTAAAGATGAATTGATTAACATGGTTATAATTATGGTGTATATAAATTCTGAAATGATTATATATTTCTTTGAGATATGAATATATTTGGCCTGTAGTGCAAATATTAATTGTTGAGGAATATCTTTGGCCTGTAGTGCAAAGATGAATTGTAGATGAATATCTTTGGCCAGTAATGCAAAGATGAACTGTTGATGAATATCTTTGGCCTGTAGTGCAAAGATGACTTGTTGATGAATATCTTTGGCCCGTAGTGCAAAGATGAAGTTATTAGTATGATTATGAAAAGGAACTGTGATTTGGTATAACCATGATGTTTGATGTTTCAGGTGATGAAAATTATCTTCGTCCTAGATGAGAAGAGAAATTTAGAACTACAATTATGATTATGAGTTATTCATATGATTGTGGACCAGAATTATTGATTGATGTTACAGGGATAAAACATTGTTGATGGATTTTTAACATGGAGAAGATAATAGACTTTATAGTCTATTTGACTCTTCTAATGGATTGCTCGTTCCGCTGCAACTATGGTTGAAATTTTTATCATTTACCATATGTTCTAAATCTCTGATTTATTATTGATGAAGGCTACTGATAATTTAATTATCTTTAGTCATGATATTCTTTACTGGGCTAGTTGTGCTCACCCTTTTGCTTCACAATTCCTTTCAGGTAATAAGAGTGTAGCTGGGTCGAGCGAGGGTAATGGGGAAATAGAACAATGGTCTCTAGCTGTGGATGTTCTCCCGAAGCAGTATAGAAAAGTTTATTTAGTAGTTATATTTGGTGAATCCAATAGGGTAAGATGTACCCAACGTTGGAAGGGTGGTTTGCCACTATCATACAAGATGTCTAACGACATACAACCTCGTGTCATCATAAGACAGGGATGTGCTCATCCACTTGCTGAGTATATATACGAGCACTACCTATATAATCTTGGTGTTTGTTTAAAGTATAATTCTCAATTAGAGACAGTAGAGATAATGATATGTCAAGAGAAGACTCACCATTGGGAAGAATATGATAGTAATCTTCTCGTTTTTCTTTGGGGTCTATTGGGTCAACCAAGGATAATTCTGTGGCCATATGATATCTATCATAACCTAGACGCGTGGCCTCCCATGTACGAAGGTTTCCTTGAGCACTTCCCAAAGATTCTAATTTCTAAAACAGTTTTTGACTATACCTTTATGTAAGGTGTTATTGTGAGGTGATGTCCACGGTTGGAACATGAGTCACATTTGGTATATATTTGTATCCAAACTCACAGCATATGTGTTGTTGTATTTTGCACGACAATTGTTGTAATAAAGTTGTAGTTGTTTTCTGTACCATGTATTTGACGACTCAGAATGGGTTGGGTGGAATGAACCTATTTTGGGGTCGTTACAGTTGGTATCAGAGCTTAGGGATATGATCTCTGGTGGAGATCGGGGAATATAACTAGGAGGGGAGAGATGCGTAAATCGTTCGCTAGTGTGTCCTACCTAAGCTTATTTGTTGGTTAGTCATAATATTGGGATATTATGTGATATGTTAATTTGTTTAATTAACCCTTATTTTATGGCAGTATTTGAGAATGGCAGCTGAGAATGCTAACAATGGAGTGAATGAGACTGTGGGGATACCTCTAATCACTAACCATGATAATGTGATGTCAGACGAAGAAGGAATTAGAGATATCTATGTGGTGAGTGAAGAATTGATAGTTGCACCTGAGATAGTCGCAGAGGTAACAGCTGAGACTGAGGAAGAAGAGGAAGAAGAAGTACCAGAGGAGAGTTTATTAGAGGTATTATATGATCAAAATGTAGAATTTCAAAATCGTATTCATGAGTTAGAAGAGCAGGCAGAAGAACGACAGGCGGTCGTGGAACAAAAGGATGCAACAATTCAAGCTTGTGTTACCCGATATGTGATGCTTGAACAGAAGCATTCTTTGGCAGAGTATAAGATGATAAAAATGGAATCTGAGCTGAAAGAAGAAAAAATTGAACGAGTGAGAATAAGTGATGCATGGGCAAAAGCCGCACGACACGTGGATATTGTGGAAAGAGATGTTCGATCTAAGAAGGCTAAAATAGATGATATGAATTTCTCTTTTTGGAAAGCAATTGGGAGAACCCAACATCGAGTTTTGAATTACCCTGTACATAGCGGTCAACCTGAATCCGATATGGATCGAAGATTGATGATTCAGATCATGAATGAGGAGTACGAAGAGGCAGTTGAGGGAGGAATATGTCCTATAGAAAGGTATATTCCAACGGTAATGATGACGCCAAATGCTGCTCCAGACAAGTCAAAGCCGAGTAGTTCGAGGGATGGCGGTTGTCATGACTTCCCAACAAATGAGGAACCCAAATGAAGTTATCATGGGAGATGAGCAATGGAGAAATCATGATGATCTGAGAGATAGAATCTGAAATGGAAGCAAGGTATTCTCAACTCTTCGAAATACCAGGTACGTAAATTTCGGGGACGAAATTTCATAAGGAGGGGAGATTGTAAGACCCCGAATTTTATGAAATAAAAGTATTCAATTTTTCTTATAATTACTATTCAGTAAATGGTTAAATTGATAAAAGTTTAAAGTTATGGGTGAAATATGAAATTTTTTTCAAAATAAGCAAGTGGTTATAAAATAATCATTGTTGTCGGGGAATATTCGTTTGGTCGTGGAATATTCTTTCTGTCGGAGAATATTCGTACGACGGCGCAGCTATTTGTGGGCCCCATAACGAATAACTGTCGGGTGAAGAAAAATGACAAATTTGAGTTTTTACAAATAACGGCGTAGTTGTTACCGTTAATACTGTTGAAATACCCGGTGGTTAAAATACAGTAATACGCGTTATTGCACAGTAGCACACGGTATTGCACAGTATTTTTGAAATTATTGATTCTTACGTAAGAAGGCACTACTCAATAATTGTTACAGTAATTACTGTTCAATATTTTATTTTATTGATTCAATAATTGCTACGTTGAAATTTTATATTATTGTTGTTCAATAATTGTTGCTGCACAGTATTTTCCATTATCAGATCAATAATTCATATTATTTGAATAGTATTATTAGATAGCATTATTGGCAATGTCTAGAAAGTTCTGTCTAAGGAGAGGTTTGGTCATCTAATTGCGCGCTAGTAAGGAGAAATCCTTATTGGAAAGCCCCCTCTTTCCTGGGAACGGCCTGGTTGTCATAAATGTGATTCTGTAATATTATTTGTGAATAATTAATTATTGATTCATATGATAAGAAAATATTTATTTTATGTGGATATAAATGAGGGATATATTTTTGTGGTTAAAATGAAGGAGTTAATGTTGAGGTTTTTATCAGTATTTTTGTCGGAATGGAGGTATTAAAAATCAGGGTTTTTGAGATATTTTGCGGGGGTTATAATTTTTAATCCGACCGTTGGATCGTGGTAATATTTGGATATGTTATACATATATAAGTTGAGTATATGTCCACAAATTTTGAACCGTTAAAAATGAACGTATGATTTGTTATGAATTTTACGAGATGACTGGTTCAGAAATTGTTGAATTTTCGGAGTTTATCATTTTGGTGGAAAATTCTAGAATTGGTGGGCCCCACTTGTGGTTGGTGAAGAAATGTGCTGAATTATATTTCAAATGTGGTGGGTGGGAATAGTAGCAGGTAAAGCCATCAGGTTGCAGGTCAAACCTACCAAAATTTTCCTATAAATAGAGGGCTAAGTTAGAATTGAAAATCACACCAGAAACATAAGTTTTCTCTCTTTCTCTCTCTAGATTATTGAGTGTATTTTGTGAGTATTTAGATACTTGTGAGTTTCTATTCATCAGTGCAAGTTTCCTTCAGCCTTATACCGATCAGAAGTACTGCTCTTTTGAGGTAAGGGATAGTAAGGGATAGTAAGGGATAGTAAGAGATTTTAAGGGTTGTTATATTTTCCAGTTTCGTAATTTTTCTGACCTTCAAAAATTCTGGAAAAATTTGAAATGATATTTTGATGAGTTTTCTTGATTGTGTCCAAAAATGGTGATTTTTGGATGTATAGATTGAGAGTTATGAATTTTATGAGAAAAGACTATTTTAAAAGTAACAGCTTATAATTCCTTGTGGTTAACTCCAAAATTGATGAAATTTTTATTGGGAGTACATGTATATGATAGAAGTATACTCTGTAAATTTCAGAATTTTTGGACAAAAGTACAATTTTTGATAAATTTCTAAATATTCGGCTGTTTTGGCCATATGAAAAATAGTAAATGACTTTTAAAAATTCTGAGAAAAATATATGTTCACTATGGGACTATATTATGCTAAATCTCAGAAAAGAAATATTTTTGGAACTGATTTGGTATTTTTCATGAAAATGGTCTAGTTATGAGTAAATGAATTAAATATGTTTTGTGAAGAAAGAAAATTGGAAAATAGGATTTTATGGCTTGAGAATCCTATATGAGGTATATGCAGATTTTTGATGAGGGTTTTGGTTATTGATGATGAAATTGTAAGAGTTGGCATTTTATGATGATTAAATGCATTAATTAGTAAAGTGTAAACAATTAAAATAAATTGTTTATAAATTTAAGTAATGTTATTCTTTCAATATCATTATACCGAAATATTGGTATGGATTTTATTGTGGAATTTCTACCTTTTTGAGTCGGTGTTACTATTCACGAGTTACTATTCACGAGTTACTATTCATGAGTTACTATTCACGAGTTACTATTCACGACAAAATTGGTTTCTTTTACTAACCAAATTATAGTTGATTTATGAATATTACTCTTGAGATTAAATCTATATGTTGATTATATTGATTTTATTATCATATATAACATTTTTATAACTCTGATGTTGAATTTCTCTTTCACTGGAGTGTAAAGATGGGTAGATTATTGGTATGATCATGACTAGGGTTCTCTTTGGCCTGTAGTGCAAAGTTGAATTGTGACTGGTATGATCATGACCATTGAATTTACAATTGAATATCTTTAGCTTAAGTGCAAAAGTGAATTGATTAACATGGTTATAATTATGGTGTATATAAATTCTGAAATGATTATATATTTCTTTGAGATATGAATATATTTGGCCTGTAGTGCAAATATGAATTGTTGAGGAATATCTTTGGCCTGTAGTGCAAAGATGAATTGTAGATGAATATCTTTGGCCAGTAATGCAAAGATGAACTGTTGATGAATATCTTTGGCCTGTAGTGCAAAGATGACTTGTTGATGAATATCTTTGGCCCGTAGTGCAAAGATGAAGTTATTAGTATGATTATGAAAAGGAACTGTGATTTGGTATAACCATGATGTTTGATGTTTCAGGTGATGAAAATTATCTTCGTCCTAGATGAGAAGAGAAATTTAGAACTACAATTATGATTATGAGTTATTCATATGATTGTGGACCAGAATTGTTGATTGATGTTACAGGGATAAAACATTGTTGATGGATTTTTAACATGGAGAAGATAATAGACTTTATAGTCTATTTGACTCTTCTAATGGATTGCTCGTTCCGCTGCAACTATGGTTGAAATTTTTATCATTTACCATATGTTCTAAATCTCTGATTTATTATTGATGAAGGCTATTGATAATTTAATTATCTTTAGTCATGATATTCTTTACTGGCTAGTTGTGCTCACCCTTTTGCTTCACAATTCCTTTCAGGTAATAAGAGTGTAGCTGGGTCGAGCGAGGGTAATGGGGAAATAGAACAATGGTCTCTAGCTGTGGATGTTCTCCCGAAGCAGTATAGAAAAGTTCATTTAGTAGTTATATTTGGTGAATCCAATAGGGTAAGATGTACCCAACGTTGGAAGGGTGGTTTGCCACTATCATACAAGATGTCTAACGACATACAACCTCGTGTCATCATAAGACAGGGATGTGCTCATCCACTTGCTGAGTATATATACGAGCACTACCTATATAATCTTGGTGTTTGTTTAAAGTATAATTCTCAATTAGAGACAGTAGAGATAATGATATGTCAAGAGAAGACTCACCATTGGGAAGAATATGATAGTAATCTTCTCGTTTTTCTTTGGGGTCTATTGGGTCAACCAAGGATAATTCTGTGGCCATATGATATCTATCATAACCTAGACGCGTGGCCTCCCATGTACGAAGGTTTCCTTGAGCACTTCCCAAAGATTCTAATTTCTAAAACAGTTTTTGACTATACCTTTATGTAAGGTGTTATTGTGAGGTGATGTCCACGGTTGGAACATGAGTCACATTTGGTATATATTTGTATCCAAACTCACAGCATATGTGTTGTTGTATTTTGCACGACAATTGTTGTAATAAAGTTGTAGTTGTTTTCTGTACCATGTATTTGACGACTCAGAATGGGTTGGGTGGAATGAACCTATTTTGGGGTCGTTACAACACTCTCAAGCTATATGACCCTCCTTTCTACAGTTATAACATACCTTGGATTGTTGTGGACAGTTTGGGCTGATATGTCCCTCTTTCCCACATTTGTAACATACGACCGGTGGTCGTTCTCCTCCCCTAGAAACAGTTGATGTTTGTGCTGACGTCTTGACATTATCATTGTTGTACCTTCTCTTCTTGAAATCTCCTCCCGACTCGCTCCTTTTATTATCACGACCACGATTACCACCAGAGTGGTTACCACTTTTGTCCGAATGTTTTCCTCCCTGCTGGTTTTCATTGCTTCGATGACTGCCGCTACCGGTATGACCCTGGTTGTGGTCCCTCGGTTGCACATACTCATTATCTCGCTCTAATAATTGAGCCCTGTTTACAACATCTGAATATAAAGAAAATTTATGAGAGATAAGATATTGTCGAATCTCGGGTTTTAGATGTGACGCCCCCAAAATAGGTATACAACACCCATTCTGAGTCGCCAAATACATGGTACAGAAAGCAAACTACAACTTCAATAATACAATTATCGTGCAAAATACGACAACACATACTATGAGTTTAAATACAAATATTGTCTTCAAAATAATATCCACACTCAAATAAATTCTCATTACAATTATTCAAACACTATTTTACAGGAATAGTGAGGACTGCTAAAACATCTTTCTAGAACCATCACTCCATACCCCGACTAGATCATGCTATGTTCTCACCTCCTGAGAAGAAAAATAGAACAAAAAGGAAAAGGGTGAGCTCAACTAGCCCAGTAAAGAATATTATGACTAAGATAATATACAACAAATTATCGTTAGTCTTCAACAGGGAAAAATCTGATAGAATATAATCGACAACAAGTTTTAGATCAACAACTGCAGCGAAAATAGCAAACCATTAGAAGAGTCAAGTAGAGAAAGAATTCTACTATCTTCTAAGATTTAAAAGTCCATCATCAATATTTTATCCCTGTAAAATCAATTAATAATCATCTTTATCTAAATATTCATCTTTGCACTACATGCCAAAGATATTCATTTGTATCACCTGTCAGTTATGTTCATCTCAACACCTGTTCATCTTTGCACTACAGGCTAAAGATATTCATCAAGTAATCATACATCTTTGCACTACAGGCCAAAGATATTCAGTAATATCATCATTTAGGACTGAGGATGATAAAAAATATCTTAAAGAGAACGAATCCAGTGAGACAGAAGGATAAATATTAGGGATTCGTATAACAGTTTATCCAAGATCAATAATACTTCATAATAATCAATTATGAAGCAGAATTCAAAAATAAAGATCAAAACATGGATACAATCAAAGATAGTAACCATAATAGACATCTTGGACAAAAAGGGAAATTTTTTATTTTTCGGTGAATAGTGCCGTATTTGTGAATAGTACCGTATACGTGATTAGTGACGTATACGTGAATAGTAACCCCGACACAAAAAGTTCCAAATTTGATAAAAACTCATATCAATATTTCAGCATAATGATATTGAAGAAAATAATATCATTAAGAAGAAAATAATATCCCTTACCTCAAAATATTAATACTTCTGGTCGGAATACCGGTATAAGGCTGAAAGAAACTTACTCTGATGAATAGAAACTCTCAAAGTATCTAAATACTCACAAAATACACTCAATAATCTAGAGAGAGAAAGATAGAAAACTTGTTTCTGGTGTGATTTTCAATTCTAACTTAGCCCTCTATTTATAGGAAAATGTTAGCACGCTGAAGCAGACTTAACCTGCAACTTGATGGCTTTACCTGCTACTATTCCCACCCACCACATTTGAATAAAAATCTCAGCACATTTTTTCACCAACCAAGAGTGGGGCCCACCAATTCTAGAATTTTTCATCAAAATGATAATCTCCGAAAATTCAACAATTTCTGAACCAGTCATCTCGTAAAATTCATAATAAATCATACGTTCATTTTTAACGGTTCAAAATTTGTGGACATATACTCAACTTATATATGTATAACATATTCAAAAATTACCATGATCCAACGGTCGGATTAAAAATTATAACCCCCGCAAAATATCTCAAAAACCCTGATTTTTAATACCTCCATTCCGACAAAAATACTGATAAAAACCTCAACATTAACTCCTTCATTTTTAACCACAAAAATATATCCCTCATTTATATCTACATAAAATAAATATTTCCTTATCATATGAATCAATAATTAATTATTCACAAATAATATTACAGAATCACATTTATGACAACCAGGCCGTTCCCAGGAAAGAGGGGGCTTTCCAATAAGGATTTCTCCTTACTGGCGCGCAATTAGATGACCAAACCTCTCCTTAGACAGAACTTTCTAGACATTGCCAATAATGTTATCTAATAATATTATTCAAATAATATGAATTATTGATCTGATAATGAAAAATACTGTGCAGCAACAATTATTGAAACAACAATAATATAAAATATCAACGCAACAATTATTGAATCAATAAAATAAAATATTGAACAATAACTACTGTAACAATTATTGAGTAGTGCCTTCTTACGTAAGAATCAATAATTGGTGCAATACCGTGTGCTACTGTATTTTAACCACCGGGTATTCCAACAGTATTAACGGTAACAACTACGCCGTTATTTATAAACAACTTATACTTGTCGTTTTCTTCCTCCAATCGCTTTTCGTTATGGGGCCCACACAAGGCTGCGCCGTCGTACGAATATTCCCCGACAACAAGAATATTCCATGACCAAACGAATATTCCCCGACAAAATGAATATTTTATAACCACTTACTTATTTTGAAAAATTTACACATTTCACCCATAACCAAAGTATTATATCAAATTAACCCCTTATTATTTACAATAATATTTAGAAAAATTTGAGTTTATTCATTAATAAGCTGGGGTCTTACAACCTCTCCTCCTTATGAAATTTCGTCCTCGAAATTGACGTACGTACCTGATGTTTCAAAAAGGTGAGGATACCTCGCTTTCATTTCTGATTCCAACTCCTAGGTCATTTCTTCAATAGCATGGTTTCTCAACAAAACCTTAACTTGTGGTATAACCTTCGTGCGTAGGACATACTCTTTCCTATCCAAGATCATAACAGGTACCTCCTCGTACGTTAAATCTTCAGCTATCTCGTTTGGTTCTAACTCAATAATGTTGTTCGTGTCTTTAACATATTTACGAAGCATAGATATATGAAAAACATTATGAACACGAGACATGCTTGGAGGTAATGCGAGTCTATATGCCACATTTCCTATTCGCTCAAGAATCTCAAATGGACCAACAAATCTTGGATTGAGCTTTCCTCTCTTCCCAAATCTTATAACTCCCTTACATGGTGCAACACGTAATAATATATGATCCCCAATATTAAATTCCACGTCCTTTCAGTGAAGATCCGCATAACTCTTTTGTCGATCCTGTGCCGTTTGTATACGTTGTCGAATCGTTTGGATCTTCTCTGTAGTAATGCGTACCAACTCTGGTCCCAACAATGTTGCTTCACCCACCTCGTCCCAGCATACTGGAGAACGATATTTTTTTCCATACAACGCCTCGAATGGAGCCACACCTATGCTCGCCTGATAACTGTTATTGTAGGAGAATTCCACCAATGGTAGGTACTTATCCCAACTCCCTTTGAGATCTAGGACACAAAGTCTTAATAGATCTTCAAGAATTTGAATAGTCCTCTCTGATTGTCCGTCCGTTTGAGGATGGTATGCCGAACTGAATCGTAAATCCGTGCCCATAGCTTTCTGCAAGCTAACCCAAAATCGTGAAGTGAATCTTGGGTCACGATCCGAAACTATGGATACTGGCATGCCATGCAATCTCATAATCTCATTCACGTACATACTAGCAAGATGTTCAAGGGAATAAGTCTCACGTATCGGTAAGAAATGAGCAGACTTGGTTAATCTATCAACAATAACCCAAATCGCATCTATGCCTTGAGAAACCTTGGAAAGACCCGTAACAAAATCCATAGTAATGTGTTCCCACTTCCATTTCGAAATCTCAAGTGGTTGCAATGGACCCTTTGGTACTTGATGCTCCGCTTTTACACGTTGACAAGTTAAACATCTCGAGATAAACTCCGCGATCTCTCTTTTCATATTGCTCCACCAAAATGTATGTCGAAGATCGTGATACATTTTGGTACTCCCAGGATGGATTACAAACGGTGTGTTGTGTGCCTCCATCATTATTCTATGCTTCAAGTCAAAATCGTTAGGAACACAAAGTCTGGAGTTGACTCGAAGTATTCCTTCTTCATCGATTCTTGCTTTTAGAATAACACCTTCTTGCACTTTCTTCTTCATACGCATCAGCTCCAGGTCTGTGGCTTGAGCAACTTTAACTTTATCAATTAAAGTTGATTCTACGCGTATACTTGACATCATCGCACTCGTTCTTGCATATGATCTTCTACTCAATGCGTCAGCTACCACGTTTGCTTTTCTAGGATGGTATGATCGAAATCTTTCAACAGCTCGAGCCAACGTCGGTGTCGCATGTTGAATTCTTGGAAGCTCTTCTCGCATTCCTCGGTCCATTCGAAGTTTGTATCTTTTTGAGTCAGCTGAGTTAATAGAGTAGCGATTCGAGAAAATCTTTTTACGAATCTCCGATAATAACCAAAAAGCTACGTATTTCGATTAATGACTTAGGTTGCTCTCAACTGTGACTCATATCCCAATCTTGGATAGCACGTCACAATGGCACCTATTATTTTACCACCACACAAATATAGAGTCCCTTATGGAGAGTCTGGCTTTGGTGCATTCCACAAAGGAAGTCACCAGATAGAGGCTCGGGTACCAACTTCTATAGTTGGGTTTTTAACTCCTGAAGTTCAATAGGAGCTATTCAATATGAGATTTTAGAAATGGGTTTTGTATCGGGTTGAAGATCAATATAAAAATTCAATATCACGCTCTGGGTTAGGCCAGGAAATTCTTTAGGAAATACGTCAGGAAATTCACTAACAACAGAAATATCATTCAAATCTGACGTATTTTTGTTCAAGTCCATGATATGGGCTAAGAAAGCTTGACATCCATTTTTCAATAAACGAATGGCTTTATGGCTTAGTGTGGCAGTGATTGATTTTAGTGGTTTGGTTGCTTGAATTCACATAACAGGTTGGTTAGGAATATGAAAACTAACAACCTTACGAAAACAATCAATTTTGGCATGATGAGTAGTTAACCAATCAATTCCTAAAATCACATCAAAAGCAAGTATCTTTAAAGAGATAAGGTCAACAGGTAATGTGATTGTGCCAACTTGGAATAAGCAAGATTTATAAACTGTAGATGTAATGAAAGTTTCTCCTAACGGAGTCTCCACAGATAGGTCAAAGTCTAATTTCTCCGGAGTCAATTTTAAACGTTGAGCACAAGCAAGAGAGATAAAAGAATGGGTAGAACCGGTATCTAATAAGGTATAAACTTCGCAAGAGTTTATAATTAACTAACTCGTTATACCTTCGTTCGGGTTCCTCGTGTTTTGGGCAGTCACGACAAACGCTCTTCCAGAAATCGCCGACTTTATTTTGTCCGTATCCGCCTTTGGTGTCACCGTCCCAGCTGGACTTGGTTTCGCTATAGTATAATCTCGAGCGATATGTCTTTCCTTTCCATAATTATAACATACCTTGAACTATTGTGGACAGTTTGGACTTATATGTCCCTCCTCTCCGCATCTGTAACATCTAACTGGCGGTCGTTCTCCTCCCCTAGAATTTGTTCCTGGTGCTGGTGCTGCTGTCGACGTCTTCCTGTCATCGTTAAATCTTCTCTTCTTGAAATTTCCACTTGACTCACGTTTCCTATTATCATGGCCACGATGACCACCCGAGTGGTTACCACTTTTGTTTGTATTTTTCCCTTCTCGCTGGTTCACATCACTCCGATGACTGCTGTCACCAGTATGACCCTGGTTGTGGTCCCTCGGTTGAACATACTCATTATCTTGCTCTAATAATTGAGCCCTGTTTACAACATTTGAATATAAAGAAAATTTATGAGAGATAAGATATTGCCGAATCTCGGGTTTTAAACCTCTCAGAAACATCCTTGTCATTCGTTCCTCATTCTCGACCAAATGAGGTGCAAACCTGGATAACTCTGCAAATTTTGCCTAGTACTGTGACACCGTCATATTATTTTGTTCTAGTCTAATAAACTCTACCTCCTTCATATGACGAATAGTTTCAGGAAAGTACTTGTCATTAAACAGTTTCTGAAATGTTTCCCAGGACATGTTGAGTGCGTCAGGCTGGGTACGCTTCACAGACTCCCACCAGTAGTCTGCCTCACCGCGGAACATAAAGGTGGCGAATGGAACCTTCTGTTCTTCCGTGCATCCCAAGACATCGAATATCTTGGTAATTTGCTTGACCCACATTTTCGCCATGATCGGATCCGGCTTTCCCTTAAATTCTGGTGGTCCCAATTCTTTGAACTGCTTGGCTGTGACAAACCGCGCGTTGTTATCATTTCCACCCGTATTCTGCACACGAGTCTCCCTCGTCTGATTTTGCATGAACTGTAAAAAGCTCCTAAACATTCCATCATTCATCGTTTGCTCGGTAACGTTGTTTACAGGAGGAATATTGTTTTCCTGTTGCACGTTCCCCTGGGTGGTGATCAAAAGTGTCTCCACGGTCTGATTTACTCCATTATTAACGTTCTCAGCTGCCATTCTTAAATACTGCCATAAAACAAGGGTTAATAGTCATGTCATATATTATCCCTATACTCTGACCGGCCAAATAAACACCAAATAAACTTAGTCAGGTCATACTAGCGAAGGAATTCCCCGTCTTTCCCCTCCTAGTTCTTGTCTCACATCTCAGCCAGGGATCATATCCCTAAGCTCTGATACCAACTGTGACGCCCCCAAAATAGGTATACAACACCCATTCTGAGTCACCAAATACATGGTACAGAAAGCAAACTACAAGTGAATAGTAACCCCGACACAAAAAGGGAAAATTTTTATTTTTCGGTGAATAGTGCCGTATTAGTGAATAGTACCGTATACGTGAATAGTAACCCCGACACAAAAAGTTCTAAATTTGATAAAAACTCATATCAATATTTCAGCATAATGATATTGAAGAAAATAATATCATTAAGAAGAAAATAATATCCCTTACCTCAAAATATCAGTACTTCTGGTCGGAATACCGGTATAAGGCTGAAAGAAACTTGCTCTGATGAATAGAAACTCTCAAAGTATCTAAATACTCACAAAATACACTCAATAATCTAGAGAGAGAAAGAGAGAAATCTTGTTTCTGGTATGATTTTTAATTCTAACTTAGCCCTCTATTTATAGGAAAATGTTAGCACGCTGAAGCAGACTTAACCTGCAACCTGATGACTTTACCTGCTACAATTCTCACCCACCACATTTGAATAAAAATCTCAGCACATTTCTTCACCAACCAAGAGTGAGGTCCACCAATTTTAGAATTTTCCATCAAAATGATAAACTCCGAAAATTCAACAATTTCTGAACCAGTCATCTCGTAAAATTCATAATAAATCATACGTTCATTTTTAACGGTTCAAAATTTGTGGACATATACTCAACTTATATATGTATAACATATCCAAAAATTACCACGATCCAACGGTCGGATTAAAAATTATAACCCCTGCAAAACATCTCAAAAACTCTGATTTTTAATACTTCCATTCCGACAAAAATACTGATAAAAACCTCAGCATTAACTCCTTCATTTTTAACCACAAAAATATATCCCTCATTTATATTCACATAAAATAAATATTTCCTTATCATATGAATCAATAATTAATTATTCACAAATAATATTACAGAATCACATTTATGACAACCAGGCCGTTCTCAGGAAAGAGGGGGCTTTCCAATAAGGATTTCTCCTTACTGGCGCATAATTAGATGACCAAACCTCTCCTTAGATAGAACTTTCTAGGCATTGCCAATAATGTTATCTAATAATATTATTCAAATAATATGAATTATTGATCTGATAAAGGAAAATATTGTGCAGCAACAATTATTGAAACAACAATAATATAAAATATCAACGCAGCAATTTTTGAATCAATAAAATAAAATATTGAACAATAACTACTGTAACAATTATTGAGTAGTGCCTTCTTACGTAAGAATCAATAATTGGTGCAATACCGTGTGCTACTGTATTTTAACCACCGGGTATTCCAACAGTATTAACGGTAACAACTACGCCGTTATTTATAAACAACTTATACTTGTCGTTTTCTTCATCCAATCGCTTTCCGTTATGGGGCCCGCACAAGGCTGCGCCGTTGTACGAATATTCTCCGACAGCAAGAATATTCCACGAACAAACGAATATTTCCCGACAAAATGAATATTTTATAACCACTTGCTTATTTTGTAAAATTTGAACATTTCACCCATAACCAAAGTATTATATCAAATTAACCCCTTATTATTCATAATAATATTTAGAGAAAATTTGATTTTATTCATTAACAAGTTGGGGTCTTACAGTTAACGGTAACAATTACGCCGTTATTTATAAAAACTCAAATTTGTCGTTTTCTTCATCCGACCGTTATTCTGTTATGGGGCCCATAAATGTCTGCGCTGTCGTACGAATATTCCCCGACAGAAAGAATATTCCACGACCAAACGAATATTCCCCGACAACAATGAATATTTTATAACCACTTGTGTATTTTGAAAAAAAATTCATATATCACCCTTAACTTTAACATTTATCAATTTAACCATTTACTGAATAGTAATTATAAGAAAAACTGAATACTTTTATTTCATAAAATTCGGGGTCTTACAGAATATCTTTAGCTTAAGTGTAAAGGTGAATTGATCAACACGGTTATAATTATTGTTTATATAAATTCTGAAATGATTATATATTTCTTTGAGATATTAATATATTTGGCCTATAGTGCAAATATGAACTGTTGTTGAATATCTTTGGCACATAGTGCAAAGATGACATGTGGTTGAATATCTTTGGCTAGTAGTGCAAAGATGAATTGTTGATGAATATCTTTGGCCCGTAGTGCAAAGATGACATGTTGTTGAATATCTTTGGCCAGTAGTGCAAAGATGAACATGTGTTGAGATGAACATGACCAACTGGTGATACAAATGAATGTCTTTGGTCGTAGTGCAAAGATGAAGTTATTAGTATGATTATGAACAGGAAATGTGATTTGGTGTAACCATGATCTTTGATGTTTCAGGTAAAGATAGGTGATGAAAATTATCTTCGTCTTGGATAAGAAGATGAATTTAGAACTACAATTATGATTATGAGTATTTCATATTATTGTGGACCAGAATTGTTGATTGATGTTACAGGGATAAAACATTGTTGGTAAATTTTTAACATGGAGAAGATAATAGACTTTGTAGTCTATTTGACTCTTCTAATGGATTGCTTGTTCCGCTGCAACTATGGTTGAAATTTTTATCATCTACCATATGTTCTAAATCTCTGATTTAATTCTGTTGAAGGCTATTGATAAATATTTTTTACTGGGCTAGTTGTGCTCACCCTTCTGTTTCACAATTCCTTTCAGGTAATAAGAGTGTAGCTGGGTCGAGCAGGGGTAACAGGGGAATAGAACGGTTGTGACGCCCCCAAAATTAGGTATACATCACCCATCTTGGGTCGTCAGATACATAGTACAGAATACAAATACAACTTACTAATACAACTGTCGTGTACAATACGACAAAACATAAACTGTGAGTTTGAATACAAATATTATCTTCTAGAGAGTATTCATACTCAAAAGGAGTCCTCATTACATTTATTAACACACCATTACATAGAATAGTGAGGACTACTAACTAATACTATCATTCGGACCATCACTCCGTTCCCCGACTTGCCCCAGCTACGTTCTCATTTCCTGAAGAGAACAGTGAAAGAAAGGGTGAGCTCAACTAGCCCAGTAAGAAATATTATGACTAAGATAATGCAGAATAAATTATCATTAGCCTTCAACAATGTTAAACTGATAAAATATAATAGACATCAAGTTTAACTGCAGCGGAACAAGCAATCCATTAAAAGAGTCAAGTAGAAAATAAACTCTACTATCTTTTATGATTTAAAAGGTTTTTCAACACTGTGATCGCTGGGACTCAGCTTAATAAAATAATCCACATCATCGAATCACCCCTGCACTACGGCCAAGGATATTCGTGTATTCATTAATGGTCATGATCATGCCAACAACTGTCCATCAATGCACTACGGGCCAATGAGGACTTTTACCACATCATTTGTAACATTACGGTCATGATTATACCGAATAATCCCTGGTCATAATCATACCAAGTCCATCTATGCACTACAGGCCACAGATGACTTTCAACATTTTATAAACATGAGGATGATGACAATGATATAAGAATTCAATAAAACAAGTTCAAGAATTAATTTATCCAAGAATTAACAACGTCCAAATTGTCAACATGATACTGCTTTGTGGAGTAAAATTCAAGAATACTTAGAAGAATATTTTCATGAAAAGATACAGGATGAACCGCAATTATCAAGGATATTCCACTAATTTCATGTAGTATAAAAGTCAAAACTTAACCAACTGAGTATAATAAAGAATGGAATAACAAAAGAAATCACCATGCATGCGATAGACCGCACAGACAGGTTATTTCAACAGAATAATAAATAATGGAACCAGGTCCGGCGTAAACGCATAGACATGATATTCCGACAGAATAATAAATAATGGAACTAGGTCCGGTATAAAACACGCAGAAAAGATGTTCCAACAGAATAATAACAAGACGGAACCAGGTCCGGGTAAAACACACAGACAGGATGTTCCAACAGAATAATAATAAAAACGGAACCAGGTCCGGTGTAAAACACACAGACAGGATGTTCCAACAGAATAATAGAAGAATGTCACCAAGTATAGGGTAGACCGCGTATACAGGTTATTCTAACAGAATAATAAGAAATGGAACAACAACAGTTCTCTTCATGAATAAGAAAGAATAACACCCCTTACCGTTTTAAAGAAGAGCTGAAATAAGGAAGTAGTTAAGTAGCAGAATACTCTTCTTCTCTCTCTCTATAGTTTCTCTCTCTAGAGTTCAGTGAATTCGTAAGAAATAATGAAGGAATGAGCTGCTATTTATAAAAAAATAGAATGCATAGTAACTAATCCATGAACGGTCCAGATTGATTACTTTAATTTGACGGTCCATATTTAAAGAAAAATCTTTTAAATAAAATATAATATATTCTATTTATAGAATAACTTTAATAAAGTATTCTGTTTTATATAAAAAGATGTTTCTGTTTTATTACGTTAATAATACGAATAAAACAAAACGTCATTATCGCTAAATAATTCATAATATTAACTGACAATAATTGAATCAAACTGAGTGACTTCTCACATAAGCATTAATAATCAATACCGTGTGCTACTATGCAACCACACGTATTACTGTACTTTTACTACCGAGTAGTTCAACAGTAACAATGGTAAAACTTCTGCCGTTATTTTTAATAAAATATTTTTGTCGTTTTCTCAATCCGACAATAATTCCGTTGTGGGGTCCACCAATGATTGTGCCGTTGTACGAATATTCCCTGTTAAAACGAATATTCCCCGACCAATCGAATATTATATAACAACTTGCGTACTTTGCAAAATTTATAAATATTACCCACAACTATAACATTATATCAAATTAACTCCATAATATTCAAAAATGATATTTATAGAAAATTCATCTTTATTTATAAAAGTTGGGGTCTTACAACCTCCCCTTCTTATGAAATTTCGCCCTCGAAATTAGGGTACGTACCTGGTATGTCGAAGAGGTAAGGATACCTTGATTTCATTTCAGATTCTAACTCCCAAGTCATTTCCTCAACATCGTGGTTTCTCCACAAAACTTTGACTTGAGGTATAACCTTGGAGCGTAGAATATGTTCCTTCTTATCCAAGATTTGAACAGGAACTTCTTCATACGTCAAATCCTCCGCTATTTCGTCCGGTTCTAACTCAATAATGTGGTTCGGGTCTTCCACATATTTACGTAACATGGATATGTGAAAAACGTTATGAACACGAGACATACTTGGCGGTAAAGCGAGTCTATAAGCCACAGTTCCTACTCGATCGAGGATTAAAAATGGACCGATGAATCGAGGATTGAGCTTTCCTCTTTTTCCAAATCTCGTAACTCCTTTCCATGGAGCAACACGTAAGAACACATGATCTCCTATATCAAATTCCACGTCCTTTCGATGAAGATCAGCATAACTCTTTTGTCGATCTTGTGAGGTTTTTATACGTTGTCGGATCGTTTGAATCTTTTCTGTAGTCATACGTACCAACTCCGGTCCCAACAACGTTGCTTCACCCACCTCATCCCAGCATACTGGAGAACGACATTTTCTTCCATACAATGCTTCGAATGGAGCCATGCCAATACTTGCTTGATAACTGTTGTTGTAGGAAAACTCCACCAATGGTAAGAACTTGTCCCAACTTCCCTTGAAGTCAAAGACACAGAGTCTTAATAAATCTTCTAGAGTTTGAATAGTCCTCTCTGATTGTCCGTCCGTCTGAGGATGATATGCTGAACTAAATCGTAAATCCGTGCCCATAGCTTTTTGTAAACTAACCCAAAATCGTGAAGTGAATCTTGGGTCTCGGTCAGAAACTATGGATACTGGCATACCATGCAGTCTTACAATCTCGTTTATGTACATACGAGCAAGACGTTCAAGTGTATAAGTTTCTCGTATCGGTAAAAAATGAGCAGACTTGGTCAATCTATCAACAATGACCCAAATCGCATCAATACCTTGAGAAACCCTAGGAAGACCGGTAACGAAATCCATGGTAATGTGCTCCCACTTCCATTCTGGAATTTCAAGTGGTTGCAATGGACCTTTTGGTACTTGATGCTCCGCTTTGACTCGTTGACAAGTTAGACACCTTGAGATAAACAACGCTATCTCTCTCTTCATATTGCTCCACCAAAATGTATGACGAAGATCATGATACATTTTGGTACTTCCAGGATGGATTGCAAACGGTGTGTTGTGCGCCTCCATCATGATTTCATACTTTAAATCAGGGTTGTTAGGAACACAAAGTCTGGAGTTGACTCGAAGTATTCCTTCTTCATCGATTCTTGCTTCCGGCATAGCACCTTCTTGCACTTTCTTCCTCATACGCATCAGCTCCAGGTCTGTAGCTTGAGCAGCTTTAACTTTATCGATTAAAGTTGGTTCTACTCGTATATTCGCCATCATCACATGGGTCCCTGGAGTCTTTAACTCTATCTCCATCCTTTGCAAGTCACACAAAATGGGCCTTTGTGTTGACAATATCGCACTCGTACTTGCATATGATCTTCTACTCAATGCGTCAGCTACCACGTTCGCTTTTTCAGGATGGTATTGAATGGTATGATCATAATCTTTTAACAGTTCAAGCCAACGTCGTTGTCGCATGTTGAGTTCCTTTTGAGTGAAGAAATATTTGAGGCTTTTATGATCCGTAAAGATCTCCACCTTCTCCCCATACAAGTAATGCCTCCAAATTTTAAGTGCAAAGACAACAGCTGCCAACTCTAGATCATGAGTAGGATAATTCCTCTCATATTCCTTGAGTTGTCTTGATGCATAGGCTATGACTTTTCCATGTTGCATGAGAACGCATCCCAACCCTTTGCTCGAAGCATCACTGTAGATGACAAATCCCTCCGAGCCAGATGGTATTGTTAGAACAGGTGCTGAAATGAGTCTCCTCTTGAGTTCTTGAAAACTCTTCTCACATTCTTTGCTCCAACCGAACTTTGTATCTTTCCGAGTCAGCTGAGTTAATGGAGTAGCGATTCGAGAAAATCCTTCCACGAATCTCCGATAATAACCAGCTAAACCAAGAAAGCTACGTACTTCGGTCACTGATTTAGGTTGCTCCCAGCTTTGAATAGCTTCAATCTTTGCCGGGTCAACCGATATTCCACGACTTGATACTACGTGCCCAAGGAATGCTACCTCCTCCAGCCAGAACTCGCATTTCTTCAACTTGGCATAAAGCTTGTATTCACGAAGCTTTTGGAGTACCAGCCTCAAGTGTTGCTCATGATCTTCACGGCTTTTGGAATAAATAAGGATGTCATCAATAAAGACGACCACAAAGTGATCCAAATATTCCTTGAATACCCGGTTCATCATATCCATGAAGGCAGCAGGAGCATTAGTCAATCAAAGGACATGACTAGGAATTCATAATGCCCGTACCGAGTTCTGAAAGCCGTCTTTGGAATATCCTCAGTTCTAACCTTCAGCTGATGATATCCAGAACGAAGATCGATCTTTGAAAAGAATTGTGCTCCTTGCAACTGGTCAAACAGGTCATCAATACGTGGCAATGGGTACCTGTTTTTGATGGTGACATGATTCAACTCCCGATAATCAATACAAAGTCGCATACTTCCATCTTTCTTCTTCACGAATAGCACAGGAGCACCCCAAGGAGAAGTACTAGGACGAATAAAGCCAATGTCTAACAATTCCTGCAGTTGGATCTTTAACTCCTGAAGTTCAATAGGAGCCATTCGATATGGGGCTTTGGAAATGGGTTTTGTACCGGGTTCAAGGTCGATACAAAATTCAATTTCACGCTCTGGGGGTAGGCCAGGAAGTTCTTCAGGGAATACGTCAGGGAATTTATTAACAATAGAAATATCATTCAAAACTGACGTATTTTTGTTTAGATCCGTGACATGAGCTAAGAAAGCTTGACATCCGTTTTTCAATAAACGAATAGCTTTATGGCTTGAGATGACAGCGATTGATTTTAATGGTTTGGTTGCTTGAATTCGCATAATAGGTCGATTAGGAATATGAAAGCTAACAACCTTACGAAAATAATCAATTTTTGCATGATGAGTAGTTAACCAATCAATCCCTAGAATCACGTCAAATGCAAGTATTTTTAATGAAATCAGATCGACAGGTAATGTGTGGGTACCAACTTGAACCAAACAAGACTTATAAACCGTGGATGTAATGAAGGTTTCTCCCAATGGAGTTTCAACAGATAAATCAAAGTCTAATTTCTCCGGATTCAAATTTAATCGATGAGCGCAAGTAGGAGAAATAAAAGAATGGGTAGAACCGGTATCAAATAAAGTATAGACTTCGTTAGAGTTTATGATAAGCTTACCCGTGATGACCTCATTCGGGTTCCTTGCTTTCTGGGAGGTCACAACAAACGCTCTCCCTTGCACTACCGGTTTTGACTTTTCTGGGACGGCCTTTGGTGTCTCCATCTTGGCTGAACTTATTTTTGGTAAACGACAAAATCGAGCTAAATGACCTTCTCTTCCACAATTATAACATGCTTTAGACGGCATCGCGCAGTTTGGACTGATGTGCCCCTCCCCTCCGCATTTGAAACATATGATAGGTGGTCGTTCTCCTTCCTTAACAACGGGTGCTGGTGCTGACGTCTTTCCATCATTGTTGAATCTCCTCTTCTTGAAATGACCATTCTTATTGTTTTGGCCCTGATTACCACCGAAGTGGTTACCATTTCTGGCCTGTTGATTCCCTCCACGCTTGTTGTCACCGCTTCGATGACTGCTCTCACTGGTATTATCATTTTGCCGACTGCTCTCTTTTGGTTGCGTTGACTCGTTATCGCGCTCCACTAACTGAGCCCTATTCACAACATCTGAATACAAACACAGTTTATGAGAAATAAGATGTTGACGTATCTCAGGTTTCAAACCTCGCAAAAACATTCGCGTCATTCGCTCTTCATTATCCACCAAGTGGGACGCAAACCGGGACAACTCAGCAAATTTAGCCTCATACTGCGACACGGTCATATTATTCTGCTCCAATTTGATGAACTCCACCTCCTTCATGTGACGAACACTTTCGGGAAAGTATTTGTCATTGAACAGCTCTTGGAACTTCTCCCAAGACATCTTCAGTGCGGCAGGTTGAGTACGCTTAATCGATTCCCACCAGTAATCTGCCTCTCCTCGCAACATAAAGGCGGCAAAGGGAACCTTTTGCTCCTCGGAGCATCCCAAGACATCAAATATCTTGGTAATCTGCTTTATCCATGTTTCCGCTATAAGTGGTTTTGGCTCTCCCTTAAACTCTGGTGGTCCCAGCTCCTTGAACTGTTTAGCGGTGACCGTCCGAGAGTTTTCAGTGTTTCCACCTATATTTTGGACAGGAGCCGCTCTCGCCTGCTGTTGCATGAACTGCATAAAGTTTCTGAACATTCCATCATTCATCATCTGGTCAGTGTTGTTGTTTGCATGAGGATTGTCACCTTCCTGATGCACATTATCCTGATTATTGATATGTGGTGAATCAACAGTCGCCTGTGCTCCATTGCTATTCTCAACATTCTCAGATGCCATTTTCAGATACTGCCACAAAATAAAAGTTAATTGATATGTCATATATTATCCTTATATTATGACCGACCAATTAAATACCATGCAAATAAACTTAGGTAGGTCATACTAGCGAAGGAATTCCCCGTCTCTCCCCTCCTAGTTCTATTCTCACATCTTAGCCAGGGATCATATCCCTAAGCTCTGATACCAACTGTGACGCCCCCAAAATTAGGTATACATCACCCATCTTGGGTCGTCAGATACATAGTACAGAATACAAATACAACTTACTAATACAACTGTCGTGTACAATACGACAAAACATAAACTGTGAGTTTGAATACAAATATTATCTTCTAGAGAGTATTCATACTCAAAAGGAGTCCTCATTACATTTATTAACACACCATTACATAGAATAGTGAGGACTACTAACTAATACTATCATTCGGACCATCACTCCGTTCCCCGACTTGCCCCAGCTACGTTCTCATTTCCTGAAGAGAACAGTGAAAGAAAGGGTGAGCTCAACTAGCCCAGTAAGAAATATTATGACTAAGATAATGCAGAATAAATTATCATTAGCCTTCAACAATGTTAAACTGATAAAATATAATAGACATCAAGTTTAACTGCAGCGGAACAAGCAATCCATTAAAAGAGTCAAGTAGAAAATAAACTCTACTATCTTTTATGATTTAAAAAGTTTTTCAACACTGTGATCGCTGGAACTCAGCTTAATAAAATAATCCACATCATCGAATCACCCCTGCACTACGGCCAAGGATATTCGTGTATTCATTAATGGTCATGATCATGCCAACAACTGTCCATCAATGCACTACGGGCCAATGAGGACTTTTACCACATCATTTGTAATATTATGGTCATGATTATACCGAATAATCCCTGGTCATAATCATACCAAGTCCATCTATGCACTACAGGCCACAGATGACTTTTAACATTTTATAAACATGAGGATGATGACAATGATATAAGAATTCAATAAAACAAGTTCAAGAATTAATTTATCCAAGAATTAACAACGTCCAAATTGTCAACATGATACTGCTTTGTGGAGTAAAATTCAAGAATACTTAGAAGAATATTTTCATGAAAAGATACTGGATGAACGCAATTATCAAGGATATTCCACTAATTTCATGGAGTATAGAAGTCAAAACTTAACCAACTGAGTATAATAAAGAATGGAATAACAAAAGAAATCACCGGCATGCGATAGACCGCACAGACAGGTTATTTCAACAGAATAATAAATAATGGAACCAGGTCCGGCGTAAACGCACAGACAGGATATTCCGACAGAATAATAAATAATGGAACCAGGTCCGGTGTTAAACACACAGACAGGATGTTCCAACAGAATAATAACAAGACGGAACCAGGTCCGGTGTAAAACACACAGACAGGATGTTCCAACAGAATAATAATAAAACGGAACCAGGTCCGGTGTAAAACACACAGACAGGATGTTCCAACAGAATAATAGAAGAATGTCACCAAGTATAGGGTAGACCGCGTATACAGGTTATTCCAACAGAATAATAAGAAATGGAACAACAACAGTTCTCTTCATGAATAATAAAGAATAACACCCCTTACCGTTTTAAAGAAGAGCTGAAATAAGGAAGTAGTTAAGTAGCAGAATACTCTTCTTCTCTCTCTCTATAGTTTCTCTCTATAGTTTCTCTCTCTAGAGTTCAGTGAATTCGTAAGAAATAATGAAGGAATGAGCTGCTATTTATAGAAAAATAGAATGCATAGTAACTAATCCATGAACGGTCCAGATTGATTACTTTAATCTGACGGTCCATATTTAAAGAAAAATCTTTTAAATAAAATATAATATATTCTATTTATATAATAACTTTAATAAAGTATTCTGTTTTATATAAAAAGATGTTTCTGTTTTATTACGTTAATAATACGAATAAAACAAAACGTCATTATCGCTAAATAATTCATATTATTAACTGACAATAATTGAATCAAACTGAGTGACTTCTCACATAAGCATTAATAATCAATACCGTGTGCTACTATGCAACCACATGTATTACTGTACTTTTACTACCGAGTAGTTCAACAGTATCAATGGTAAAACTTCCGCCGTTATTTTTAATAAAATATTTTTGTCGTTTTCTCAATCCGACAATAATTCCGTTGTGGGGTCCACCAATGATTGTGCCGTTGTACGAATATTTCCTGTTAAAACGAATATTTCCCGACCAATCGAATTATATAACAACTTGCGTACTTTGTAAAATTTATAAATATTACCCACAACTATAACATTATATCAAATTAACTCCATAATATTCAAAAATGATATTTATAGAAAATTCATCTTTATTTATAAAAGTTGGGGTCTTACAACGGTGGTCATCATTTAGTCGTTATATTTGGTGAATCATCTAGGGTGAAGCGAACCCAACGTTGGAAGGGTGTTTTGCCACTATCATACAAGATGTCTAATGACATACAACCTCGTGTCATCATAAGACAAGATTGTGCTCATCCACTTGCTGAGTATATTTACGAGCACTACCTATATAATCTTGGTGTTTGTTTGAAGTATAATTCTCAATTAGAGACAGTGGAGATAATGATAAATCAAGAGAAGACTCACCATTGGGAAGAATATGATAGTAATCTTCTCATTTTTCTTTGGGGTATATTGGGTCAACCAAGGATAATTCTGTGGCCATATGATATCTATCATAACCTAGAAGCATGGCCTCCCATGTACAAAGGTTTTCTTGAGCACTTCTCAAATATTCTAATTTCTAAAATAGTTTTTGACTATACCTTTATGTAAGGTGTCATTGTAAGGTGATGTCCACGGTTGGAACATGAGTCACATTTGGTATATATTTGTATCCAAACTCACAGCATATGTGTTGTTGTATTTTGCACGACAATTGTTGTAATAAAGTTATAGTTATTTTCTGTACCATGTATTTGGCGGCTCAAAATAGGTTGGATGGAATGGACCTATTTTGGGGTCGTTACAGGGATGGTGACTCAAAAGGTTGTTCCAGAACAGTCAAAGTCAACGGTTCCTAGAAGAGCGTTTGTCGTGACTGGTTAAAATGCAAGGAACCCAAACGAGATGATCACGGGTAAGCTAATCATAAATTCTTGTGAAGTTTATACCTTACTAGATACCGGTGCTACCCATTCATTTATCTTTCCTGCTTGTGCTCAACGTTTAAACTTGACTCCGGATAAATTAGACTTTGATTTATCTATGGAGACTCCGTTAGGAGAAACTTTCATTACATCCACTGTTTATAAATTTTGTTTGATCCAAGTTGCCACTATCACATTACCTGTTGACCTTATCTCTTTAAAGATACTTACTTTTGATGTGATTTTAGGGATTGATTGGTTAACTACTCATCATGCCAAAATTGATTATTTTCGTAAGGTTGTTAGTTTTTGTAAGACCCCAGCTTATTAATGAATAAAATCAAATTTTCTCTAAATACTATTGTGAATAATAAGGGGTTAACTTGATATAATACTTTGGTTATGGATGAAATGTGCAAATTTTGCAAAATAAACAAGTGGTTATAAAATATTCATTTTATCGGGGAATATTCGTTTGGTCGTGGAATATTCTTATTGTCGGGGAATATTTGTACGACGGCGCAGCCTTGTGTGGGCCCCATAACGGAAAGCGATTGGATGAAGAAAACGACAAGTATAAGTTGTTTATAAATAACGGCGTAGTTGTTACCGTTAATACTGTTGGAATACCCGGTGGTTAAAATACAGTAGCACACGGTATTGCACCAATTATTGATTCTTACGTAAGAAGGCACTACTCAATAATTATTACAGTAGTTATTATTCAATATTTTATTTTATTGATTCAATAATTGCTGCGTTGATATTTTATATTATTGTTATTTCAATAATTATTACTGTACAGTATTTTCCTTTATCAGATCAATAATTCATATTATTTGAATAATATTATTAGATAACATTATTGGCAATGTCTAGAAAGTTCTGTCTAAGGAGAGGTTTGGTCATCTAATTGCGCGCCAGTTGTAAGACCCCGAATTTTATGAAATAAAAGTATTCAATTTTTCTTATAATTACTATTCAATAAATGATTAAATTGATAAATGTTAAAGTTAAGGGTGATATATGAATTTTTTTTTAAAATAAACAAGTGGTTATAAAATATTCATTGTTGTCGGGGAATATTCGGTTGGTCCTGGAATATTCTTTATGTCGAGGAATATTCGTACGACGGCGCAGCTATTTGTGGGTCCATAACAGAATAACTGTCGGATGAAGAAAACGACAAATTTGAATTTTTATAAATAACGGCGTAGTTGTTACCGTTAACACTGTTGGAATACCCGGTGGTTAAAATACAGTAATACGCGTTATTGCACAGTAGCACATGGTATTGCACAGTATTTTTTTAATTATTGATTCTTACGTAAGAAGACACTACTCAATAATTATTACAGTAATTACTGTTCAATATTTTATTTTATTGATTCAATAATTGCTACGTTGAAATTGTATATTATTGTTGTTCAATAATTATCACTGCACAGTATTTCCCATTATCAGATCAATAATTCATATTATTTGAATAATATTATTAGATAATATTATTGGCAATGTCTAGAAAGTTTTGTCTAAGGAGAGGTTTGGTTACCTAATTACGCGCCAGTAAGGAGAAATCCTTATCGGAAAGCCCCCTCTTTCCTGGGAACGGCCTGGTTGTCATAAATGTGATTCTGTAATATTATTTATAAATAATTAATTATTGATTCATATGATAAGGAAATATTTATTTTATGTGGATATAAATGAGGGATATATTTTTGTGGTTAAAAATGAAGGAGTTAATATTGAGGTTTTTATCAGTATTTTTGTCGGAATGGAGGTATTAAAAATTAGGGTTTTTAAGATATTTTGTGAGGGTTATAATTTTTAATCCGACCGTTGGATCGTGGTAATATTTGGATATGTTATACATATATAAGTTGAGTATATGTCCACAAATTTTGAACCGTTAAAAATGAACGTATGATTTGTTATGAATTTTACGAGATGACTGGTTCAGAAATTGTTAAAATTTCGGAATTTATCATTTTGGTGAAAAATTCTAGAATTGGTGGGCCCCACTCTTGATTGGTAAAGAAATGTGTTGAGATTTTTATTCAAATGTGGTGGGTGAGAATAGTAGCAGGTAAAGCCATCAGGTTGCAGGTTAAGTCTGCTTCGGCGTGCTAACATTTTCCTATAAATAGAGGGCTAAGTTAGAATTGAAAATCACATCAGAAACATAAGCTTTCTCTCTTTCTCTCTCTATATTATGAAGCATATTTTGTGAGTATTTAGATACTTTGAGAGTTGCTATTCAGTGAAAGTTTCCTTTGGCTTTGCATTCCAGTCAGAAATACTGCACTTTTGAGGTAAGGGATAGTAAGGGATTTTAAGGGTTGTTATGATTTTCAGTTTCGTAATTTTTCTGAACTTCAAAAATTCTGGAAAAATTTGAAATGATTAATTGATGAGTTTTCTTGATTGTGTCCAAAAATAGCGATTTTTGGATGTATAGATTATGAGTTATGAATTTTATGAGAAAAAACTATTTTAAAAGTAACCGCTTATAACTCCTTGTGGTTAACTCTAAAATTGATGAAATTTTTATTGAGAGTACATCTATATAATATCGGTGTACTCTATAAATTTTAGAATTTTTGGATAAAAGTATAATTTATGATAAATGTCTAAATATTCGGCGGTTTTGGCCATATGAAAAATAGTAAATGAGTTTTAAAAATTTTGAGAAAAATATATGTTCAATATGGAACTATATTCTGCTAAATTCCAGAAAAAAAAAAATTTTAGAACTGATTTGGTATTTTTCATAAAAATTGACTAGTTATGAGTAAATGAATTAAATATGTTATGTGAAGTAAGAAAATTAGAAAATATGATTTTATGGCTTGAGAATTCTATATGAGGTATATGCAGATTTTTGATGAGGGTTTTGGTTATTGGTAATAAAATCTTATGAGTTTGGCATTTTAGGATGATTAAATGCATTATTTAGTAAAGTGTAAACAATTAAAATAAATTGTTTATAAATTTAAGAAATGTTATTCTTTCAATATCATTATACCGAAATATTGGTATGAATTTTATTGTAAAATTTCTACCTTTTTGTGTCAGATTTACTATTCATGAGTTACTATTCATGGGTTACTATTCACGAGTTACTATTTATGACAAAATTAGTTTCTTTTTCTGACCAAATTATAGTTGAGTTATGAATATTACTCTTGAGATTAAATCTATATGTTGATTATATTGATTTTATTATCATATATAACATTTTTATAACCCTAATGATGATATTTCTCTTTGACTTGAGCGTAAAGATGGGTAGATTTTTGGTATGATCATGACTATGGGTTCTCTTTGGCCAGTAGTGCAAAGTTGAATGGTTGACTGGTATGATCATGACCATTGAATTTATAATTGAATATCTTTAGCTTAAGTGCAAAGGTGAATTGATCAACATGGTTATAATTATTGTTTATATAAATTTTGAAATGATTATATATTTCTTTGAGATATTAATATATTTGGCCTGTAGTGCAAATATGAACTGTTGATGAATATATTTGGCCTGTAGTGCAAATATGAACTGTTGAGGAATATCTTTGGCCTGTAGTGCAAAGATGAATTGTTGATGAATATCTTTGGCCCGTAGTGCAAAGATGACCTGTTGTTGAATATCTTTGGCCAGTAGTGCAAAGTTGAACTGTTGACGAATATCGTTGGCCTATAGTGCAAAGATGAATTTATTAATATGATTATGAACATGAACTGTGATTTGGTGTAACCATGATCTTTAATGTTTCAGGTAAAGACATATGAGGAAAATTATCTTCGTCTTGGATACGAAGAGGAATTTAGAATTACAATTATGATTATCAGTTATTCATATAATTGTGAAAAGGAACTGTTGATTAATGTTACAGGGATAAAACATTATTGGTGGACTTTTAATGTGGAAAAGATAATAGACTTTATGGTCTATTTGACTCTTCTAATGGATTGCTCGTTCCGCTGCAACTATGGTTGAAATTTTTTATCATCTACCATATGTTCTAAATCTCTGATTTATTACTATAGAAGGCTATTGATAATTTATTTATCTTTAGTCATGATATTCTTTACTGGGCTAGTTGTGCTCACCCTTTTGCTTCACAATTCCTTTTAGGTAATAAGAGTGTAGCTGGGTCGAGTGAGGGTAACGGGGAAATAGAACGGTGGTCTCTAGCTGTGGATGTTCTCCCGAAGCAGTATAAAAAAGTTTATTTAGTAGTTTTATTTGGTGAATCCAATAGGGTAAGGTGTACCCAACGTTGGAAGGGTGTTTTGCCACTATCATACAAGATGTCTAACGACATACAACCTCGTGTCATCATAAGACAGGGGTGTGCTCATCCACTTGCTGAGTATATATACGAGCACTACCTATATAATCTTGGTGTTTGTTTGAAGTATATTTCTCAATTAGAGACAGTAGAGATAATGATATGTCAAGAGAAGACTCACCATTGGGAAGAATATGATTGTAATCTTCTCATTTTTTTTGGGGTCTATTGGGTCAACCAAGGATAATTCTGTGGCCATATGATATCTATCATAACCTAGACGCATGGCCTCCCATGTACGAAGGTTTCCTTGAGCACTTCCCAAAGATTCTAATTTCTAAAACAGTTTTTGACTATACCTTTATGTAAGGTGTGATTGTGAGGTGTTGTCCACGGTTGGGACATGTGTCACATTTGGTATATATTTGTATCCAAACTCACAGCATATGTGTTGTTGTATTTAATACGACAATTATTGTAATAAAGTTGTAGTTGTTTTCTGTACCATGTATTTGGCGACTCAGAATGGGTTGGGTGTTGTATACCTATTTTGGGGGCGTCACACCAGTAATGAGAAATCCTTATTGGAAAGCCCCCTCTTTCCTGGGAACGGCCTGATTGTCATAAATGTGATTCTGTAATATTATTTGTGAATAATTAATTATTGATTCATATGATAAGGAAATATTTATTTGGATATAAATGAGGGATATATTTTTGTGGTTAAAAATGAAGGAGTTATATTGAGGTTTTTATCAGTATTTTTATCGGAATGGAGGTATTAAAAATCAGGATTTTTGAAATATTTTGCGGGGGTTATTGTGACGCCCCCAAAATAGGTCCAATCCATCCAACCCATTCTGAGTCGCCAAATACATGGTACAGAAAATAACTACAACTTTATTATAACAATTGTCGTGCAAAATACGACAACACATATACTGTGAGTTTAAATACAAATATTATTATCTAGACAGTATTCATACTCAATTAAGTCCTCATTATACTTATTGATACACTATTTTACAAAATAGTGAGGACTACTAAAACAACTGTCTTGAACCATCATTCCACACCCCGACTAGTACTCGCTACATTCTCGCCTCTTGAGAAGAAAATGGAACAACAAGGAAAAGGGTGAGCTCAACTAGCCCAGTAAAGAATATTATGACTAAGATAATATACAACAAATTATCGTTAGTCTTCAACAGGGAAAAATTTAATAGAATACAATAGACAACAAGTTTTAAATCAATATTCGCAGCGGAAAATAATAATTCATAGAAGAGTTACGTAGAGAATGAAATCTACGATTATCTATGAATTTAAAAGTCCATCATCAACATTTTATCCCTGTAACATCAATCAATAAATATCTTGAATCAAATAGTCATCTTTGTACTACAGGCCAAAGATGTTCATCAGTTGGTCATGTTCATCTCAACACCTGTTCATCTTTGCACTACGGGCCAAAGATATTCATCAGAAATCATTAATCTTTGCACTACAGGCCAAAGATATTCATTTATATCATCATTTAGGACTGAGGATGATGAAAAATATTTTAAAGGAAACGAATCCAGTGAAACAAAATAATAAATATTAAGGATTCGTATTTCAGCTATTCCATGCCCAAAAATACCTCATAAATAATTATAGTGGAGTAAAATTCAAGAATGATCAAAACATGGATACAATCAAAGCTAGTATCCAGAATAGATATTTTGGACGAAAAGAAGAAATTTTCATTTTTCGGTGAATAGTAACTCGTGAATAGTAACTCATGAATAGTAACCCCGACATGAAAAGTTCTAAATTTGATAAAAAGTTCAGATCAATACTTCGGCATAATGATATTGAAGAAAATAATATAATTTAAGAAGAAATAACATCCCTTACTTCAGCAAAAATAGTACTTCTAGTTCAAACACCGGATATAGGTTATGACTTAAACTTGCACCGTATAGCAATACTCAAAGTATTAGAATACTCATAAGAATACGCTCACTGATATAGAGAGAGAAAGAGAGAGAAACTTGTGTTTCTGGTGTGATTTTCAATTCTAACCTAAGCACTCTATTTATAGGAAAATGCTTAGAACACCAAAGCAGAAAATTTAATATTATATATATATATATATATATATATATATAAATTTTCAAGCCCACCTTAGAAAATCTAAAATCAGCCACCTTGCACATGTTTATGATGTCCAAAAAAATACAAAAAACGTTTTTCTCAAAATAATTAACTAAAACTCCCCAAAATCAATTATTTCGGAACTTCGATACTTCAATAATTCATAATAAATAGCCTTTTGTCAGAAAATTCGAATCACGCGAGTTTTTATAGGAAATTCAATTCTCTACAACTTTGCAGAAGAAAGTTTTTCCAAATTCCAAACAGAAATTGACCGAAATTTATAAACGGGCGATTTTACAGTCAATAATAAATTTTCGGTCAAGAATTGTGTCCACCAACACACAAAACATGTGTTAATCATGTAATGCCATAAAAATACTCTTCCTCATATACTCATATATCCCACATTCATTGTAAAAATACCACCATCAATATATTATTAAAATAATATATTTAAATGAATTATTTTATCAGAAAAAGATAAAATATTAATTTTCAACAATTGTCACATTAAAAATTTTCTCCATCTATATCCATATAAAATCACTATTTTCCTCATCATATAAATCAATAATTAATTATACACAAATAATATTACAGAACCACAGTACTGGCAACCAGGCCGTTCCCAGAAAGAGGGGGCTTTCCAATAATGATTTCTCCTTACTGGCGCACAATTAGATGACCAAACCTCTCCTTAGACAGAACTTTCTAGACATTGCCAATAATATTATCTAATAATATTATTCAGATAATATGAATTATTGCTCCGATAATAGAAAATACTGTGTAGTGACAATTATTAAAATATCAACGCAGCAATTATTGAATCAATAAATATTGAACAGCAATTACTGTAACCATTATTGAGTAGTGCCTTCTTACGTAAGAATCAATAATTGGTGCAATACCGTGTGCTACTGTGCAACAACGCGTATTACTGTGTTTTAACCACCGGGTATTCCAACAGTATTAACGGTAACAACTACGTCATTATTTATAAACAACTTATTTTTTTCATTTTCTTCATCCAATCGCTTTCCGTTATGGGGCCCACAAAAGACTGCGCCGTCGTACGAATATTCCACGACCAAGCGAATATTTCCCGACAACAATGAATATTTTATAACCACTTGCTTATTTAAAATATTTGAGCATTTTACCCATAACTAACCACATTAATCAAATCAACCCTTACTATTTCAGAATAATAAATAGAGAAAATTAAATTTCATTTATTAATAATTTGGGGTCTTACAACCTCCCCTCCTTATGAAATTTCGTCCTCGAAATTGACATACATACCTGGTGTTTCGAAAAGATGAGGATACCTCGCTTTCATTTCCGTTTCCAACTCTCAGGTCATTTCCTCAATAGCATGATTTCTCCACAAAACTTTAACTTGTGGTATGACCTTCGTGCGTAGGACATGCTCCTTCCTATTCAAGATCTTGACAGGTACCTCCTCGTACGTTAAGTCTTCGGCTATCTCGTCCGGTTCTAACTCAATAACGTGATTCGGGTCTTTCACATATTTACGAAGCACAGATATATGAAAAACATTATGAACACGAGACATACTTGGAGGTAACGCGAGTCTATAGGCCACATTTCCTACTCAGTCAAGAATCTGAAAATGGACCAATAAATCGTGGATTGAGCTTTCCTCTCTTCCCAAATCTTGTAACTCCTTTCCATGGAGCTACACGTAATAATACATGACCCCAATTCAAATTCCACGTCCTTTCGATGAAGATCCGCATAACTCTTTTGTCGATCCTGTGCCGTTTGTATACGTTGTCGAATCGTTTGGATCTTCTCTATAGTCATTCGTACCAACTCTGGTCCCAACAACGTTGCTTCTCCCACCTCATCCCAACATACTGGAGAGCGACACTTTCGTCAATACAATGCTTCAAAGGAAGCCACACCTATACTTGCCTGATAACTGTTGTTGTAGGAGAATTCCACCAATGGTAGGTACTTATCCCAACTTCCTTTAAAATCTAGGACACAAAGTCTTAATAGATCTTCAAGAGTTTGAATAGTCCTCTCTGATTGCCCATCCGTTTGAGGATGGTATGCCGAACTGAACCGTAAATCCGTGCCCATAGCTTTTTGCAAGCTAACCCAAAATCTTGAAGTGAATCTTGGGTCACGATCCGAAACTATGGATACTGGCATGCCATGCAACCTTACAATCTCATTCACGTACATACTAGCAAGACGTTCAAGGGAATAAGTCTCCCGTATCGGCAAGAAATGAGCAGACTTGGTTAATCTATCAACTATAACCCAAATAGCATTTATGCCTTGAGAAACCGTGGGAAGACCCGTAACGAAATCCATGGTAATGTGTTCCCACTTCCATTTCAAAATCTCAAGTGGTTGCATTGGACCCTTTGGTACTTGATGCTCCGCCTTTACACGTTGACAAGTTAAACACCTCGAGATAAACTTTACAATCTCTCCCTTCATATTGTTCCACCAAAATGTATGTCGAAGATCACGATATATTTTAGTACTTCCAGGATGGATTGCAAATGGTGTATTGTGTGCCTCCATCATGATCTTGTACTTCAAATCAAAATCGTTAGGAACACAAAGTCTGGAGTGGACTAGAAGTATTCCTTCTTCATCGATTCTTGCTTCTGGAATTGTGACACCCCCAAAATAGGTATACAACACCCATTCTGAGTCGCCAAATACATGGTACAGAAAGCAAACTACAACTTCAATAATACAATTGTCGTGCAAAATACGACAACACATACTGTGAGTTTAAATACAAATATTATCTTCTGGACAATATCCACACTCAAATAAATCCTCATTATAATTATTCAAACACTATTTTACAGAAATAGTGAGGACTGCTAAAATATCTTTCTAGAACCATCACTCCATACCTCGACTAGATCCTGCTATGTTCTCTCCTCCTGAGAAGAAAAATGGAACAAAAAGGAAAAGGGTGAGCTCAACTAGCCCAGTAAAGAATATTATGACTAAGATAATATACAACAAATTATCGTTAGTCTTCAACAGGGAAAAATCTGATAGAATATAATCGACAACAAGTTTTAGATCAACAACTGCAGCGGAAACAGCAAACCATTAGAAGAGTCAAGTAGAGAAAGAATTCTACTATCTTCTAAGATTTAAAAGTCCATCATCAATATTTTATCCCTGTAACATCAATTAATAATCATCTTTATCCAAATATTCATCTTTGCACTACAGGCCAAAGATATTCATTTGTATCACCTATCAGTCATGTTCATCTCAACACCTGTTCATCTTTGCACTACAGGCCAAAGATATTCATCAAGTAATCATACATCTTTGAACTACAGGCCAAAGATATTCAGTAATATCATCATTTGGGACTGAGGATGATGAAAAATATCTTAAAGAGAATGAATCCAGTGAGACAGAAGGACAAATATTAGGGATTCGTATAACAGTTTATCCAAGATCAATAATACCTCATAATAATCAATTGTGAAGCAGAATTCAAAAATAAAGATCAAAACATGGATACAATCAAAGATAGTAACCATAATAAACATCTTGGACAAAAAGGGAAAATTTTATTTTTCGGTGAATAGTGCCGTATTCGTGAATAGTGCCGTATACGTGAATAGTAATGTATACGTGAATAGTAACCCCGGCACAAAAAGTTTTAAATTTGATAAAAAGTTTATATCAATATTTCGGCATAATGATATTGAAGAAAATACCATTTAAGAAGAAAATAATATTCCTTACCTCAAAATATCAGTACTTCTGGTCGGAATACCGGTATAAGGCTGAAAGAAACTTGCTCTGATGAATAGAAACTCTCAAAGTATCTAAATACTCACAAAATACACTCAATAATCTAGAGAGAGAAAGAGAGAAAACTTGTTTCTGGTGTGATTTTCAATTCTAACTTAGCCCTCTATTTATAGGAAAATATTAGCACGACGAAGCAGACTTAACCTGCAACCTGATGGCTTTACCTGCTACTATTCCCACCCACCACATTTGAATAAAAATCTCAGCACATTTCTTCACCAACCAAGAGTGGGGGCCCACCAATTCTAGAATTTTCCACCAAAATGATTAACTTCGAAAAATTCAACAATTTCTGAACCAGTCATCTCGTAAAATTCATAATAAATCATACGTTCATTTTTAACGGTTCAAAATTTGTGGACATATACTCAACTTATATATGTATAACACATCCAAAAATTACCACGATCCAACGGTCGGATTAAAAATTATAACTCCCGCAAAATATCTCAAAAATCCTGATTTTTAATACCTCCATTCCGACAAAAATACTGATAAAAACCTCAACATTAACTCCTTCATTTTTAACCACAAAAATATATCCCTCATTTATATCCACATAAAATAAATATTTCCTTATCATATGAATCAATAATTAATTATTCACAAATAATATTACAAAATCACATTTATGACAACCAGGCCGTTCCCAAGAATGAGGGGGCTTTCCAATAAGGATTTCTCCTTACTGGCGCGCAATTAGATGACCAAACCTCTCCTTAGACAGAACTTTCTAGACATTGCCAATAATGTTATCTAATAATATTATTTAAATAATATGAATTATTGATATGATAATGGAAAATACTGTGCAGCAACAATTATTGAAACAACAATAATATAATATATCAACGCAACAATTATTGAATCAATAAAATAAAATATTGAACAATAACTACTGTAACAATTATTGAGTAATACCTTCTTACGTAAGAATCAATAATTGGTGCAATACCGTGTGCTACTGTATTTTAACCACCGGGTATTCCAACAGTATTAACGGTAACAACTACGCCGTTATTTATAAATAACTTATACTTGTCGTTTTTTTCATCCAATCGCTTTCCATTATGGGGCCCACACAAGGCTGCGCCGTTGTACGAATATTCCCCGATAGAAAGAATATTCCACGACCAAACGAATATTCCCCGATAAAATGAATATTTTATAACCACTTGCTTATTTTGTAAAATTTGCACATTTCACCCATAACCAAAGTATTATATCAAATTAACCCTTTATTATTCACAATAATATTTAGAGAAAATTTGATTTTATTCATTAATTAGCTGGGGTCTTACAGGAATAGCACCTTCTTGCACTTTCTTCTTCATACGCATCAGCTCCCGGTCTGTGGCTTAAGCAACTTTAACTTTATCGATTAAAGTTGATTCTACGCGTATACTTGACATCATCGCACTCGTTCCTGCATATGATCTACTCAATGCGTCAGCTACCGCGTTCGCTTTTTTAGGATGGTATTGGATGGTATGATCGAAATCTTTCAACAGTTCGAGCCAACGTCGGTGTCGCATGTTGAATTCTTGGAAGCTCTTCTCGCATTCCTCGGTCCATTTGAAGTTTATATCTTTTCGAGTCAGCTGAGTTAATGGAGTAGCGATTCGAGAAATCCTTCCACGAATCTCCGATAGTAACCAGCTAAGCCTAGAAAGCTACGTATTTCGATTACTGACTTAGGTTTGCTCTCAACTTTGACTCATATCCCAATCTTGGATAGCACGTCACAATGACACCTATCAGTTTACTACCGCACGAATATGACGTCCCCTACGGAGAGTCTGGCTTCGGTGCATTCCACAAAGGAAGTCACCAGATAGAGGCTCAGTTATCAACTTCTATAGTTGGGTTTTGAACTCCTGAAGTTCAATAAGAGCCATTCGATATGAGATTTTAGAAATGGGTTTTGTACCAGATTCAAAGATGATACAAAATTCAATATCACGCGAAGGCCAAGAAATTCTTCAGGAATACGTCAGGGATTTTACTGACAACAGAAATATCATTCAATTCTGACGTATTTTTGTTCAAGTCCATGACATGGCTAAGAAAGCTTGACATCAGTTTTTCAATAAACGAATGACTTTACGGCTTGATATGAAAGAGTTTGACTTCAATGGTTTGGTTGCTTGAATTCGAATAACAGGTTGCTTAGGGATATGAAAACTAACAACCTTACGAAAGCAATCAATTTTGGCATGATAAGTAGTTAACCAATTAATCCCTAAAATCACGTCAAATACAAGTATCTTTAAAGAAATAAGGTCAACAGGTAATGTGATGGTGCCAACTTGGATCAAACAAGATTTATAAACAGTGGATGTAACGAAAGTTTCTCCTAACGGAGTTTCCACAGATAAATCAAAGTCTAATTTCTCCGGAGTCAAGTTTAAACGTTGAGCACAAGCAGGAGAAATAAATGAATGGGTAGAACCGGTATCTAATAAGGTATAGACTTCGCAAAAATATATAATTAACTAACCCGTGCTAACTTCATTCGGGTTCCTCGCATTCTGACCAGTCACGAAAAATGCTCTTCCAGGAACCGTTGACTTTGACTTTTCTGGGACAGCTTTTTGAGTCACCGCCCCCGCTGAACTTGGTTTCGCTACCGTACAATCTCGAGCGATATGTCCTTCCTTTCCACAATTATAGCATACCTTAAACTGTTGTGGACAGTTTGGGCTGATATGTCCCTCTTTTCCACATTTATAGCATATGACCGGTGGTCGTTCTCCTCCCTTGGAACCAGTTGCTGCTGGTGCTGACGTCTTCGTATTATCATTGTTGAATCTCCTCTTTTTAAAATCTCCTCCCGACTCGCTTCTTCTATTTTCATAGCCACGATTACCACCAGAGTGGTTGTCGTTCTTGTCTGTATTTTTCTTTCTCCGCTGGTTATCATTGTTCTTATGACTGTTGTCACCGATTTGATCCTGGTTGTGGTCCCTCGGTTGACCGTACTCGTTATCTCGCTCTAATAATTGAGCCCTGTTGACAACATCTGAATAGAGAGAAAATTTATGAGAAATGAGATATTGACGTATGCCGGGTTTCAAACCTCTCAGAAACATCCGCGTCATACGTTCCTCATTCTCCACCAAATGAGGTGCAAACCTGGACAACTCTGTAAACTTCGTCTCGTACTGGGACACCGTCATGTTATTCTGCTTCAGTCTAATAAACTCTACCTCCTTCATATGACGAATACTTTCAGGAAAGTACTTGTCATTAAATAGTTTCTGAAATGTCTCCCAAGACATGCTGAGTGCGGCTGGATGGGTACGCTTCACAGATTCCCACCAGTAGTCTGCCTCGCCACGAAACATAAAGGTGGCGAATGGAACCTTCTATTCCTCCGTGCATCCCAAGACATCAAATATCTTGGTAATTTGCTTGACCCATGTCTCCGCCTTAATCGGATCCGGCTTTCCCTTAAATTCGGGTGGTCCCAACTCTTTGAACTGCTTGGCTGTGACAAGCCGCGCATTGCTATCATTTCCACCCGTATTCTGTACACGAGTCTCCCTCGTCTGATTTTGCATGAACTACAAAAAGCTTCTAAGCATCCCATCGTTCATCATCTGCTCATTGGTGTTATTCACAGGAGGAACATTGCCAGCCTGTTGCACGTTCTCCTCGTTGGTGAGTATAGGCATCTCCACCGTCTCATTTACTCCACTGTTAACATTCTCAGTCGACATTCTCAAAAACTGTCATAAAACAAAGGTTAATTTAACAAATTAACATATCACATAATATCCCTATATTATGACCGACCAACAAATAAGCTTAGGTAGGACACATTAGCGAAGGATTTACTCGTCTCTCCCCTCCTAGTTCTATTCCCCGATCTCCGCCAGAGATCATATCCCTAAGCTCTGATACCAACTGTGACGCCCCCAAAATAGGTCCAATCCATCCAACCCATTCTGAGTCGCCAAATACATGGTACAGAAAATAACTACAACTTTATTATAACAATTATCGTGTAAAATACGACAACACATATACTGTGAGTTTAAATACAAATATTGTCATCTAGACAGTATTCATACTCAATTAAGTCCTCATTATACTTATTGATACACTATTTTATAAAATAGTGAGGACTACTAAAACAACTGTCTTGAACCATCATTCCACACCCCGACTAGTACTCGTTACATTCTCGCCTCTTGAGAAGAAAATGGAACAACAAGGAAAAGGGTGAGCTCAACTAGCCCAGTAAAGAATATTATGACTAAGATAATATACAACAAATTATCGTTAGTCTTCAACAGGGAAAAATTTAATAGAATACAATAGACAACAAGTTTTAAATCAATATTCGCAGCGGAAAATAATAATTCATAAAAGAGTTACGTAGAGAATGAAATCTACGATTATCTATGAATTTAAAAGTCCATCATCAACATTTTATCCCTGTAACATCAATCAATAAATATCTTGAATCAAATAGTCATCTTTGTACTACAGGCCAAAGATATTCATCAGTTGGTCATGTTCATCTCAACACCTGTTCATCTTTACACTACGGGTCAAAGATATTCATCAGAAATCATTAATCTTTGCACTACAGGCCAAAGATATTCATTTATATCATCATTTAGGACTGAGGATGATGAAAAATATTTTAAAGGAAACGAATCCAATGAAACAAAATAATAAATATTAAGGATTCGTATTTCAGCTATTCCATGTCCAAAAATACCACATAAATAATCATAGTGGAGTAAAATTCAAGAATGATCAAAACATGGATGCAATCAAAGCTAGTATCCAGAATAGATATTTTGGACGAAAAGAAGAAATTTTTATTTTTCGGTGAATAGTAACTCGTGAATAGTAACTCATGAATAGTAACCCCGACATGAAAAGTTCTAAATTTAATAAAAAGTTCAGATCAATACTTCGGCATAATGATGTTGAAGAAAATAATATCAATTAAGAAGAAATAACATCCCTTACTTCAGCAAAAACAGTACTTCTAGTTGAAACACCAGATATAGGTTATGACTTGAACTTGCACCGTATAACAATACTCAAAGTATTAGAATACTCACAAGAATACGCTCACTAATATAGAGAGAGAAAGAGAAAGAAACTTGTGTTTCTGGTGTGATTTTCAATTCTAACCTAAGCACTCTATTTATAGGAAAATGCTTAGAACACCAAAGCAGAAAATTTAATATATATATATATATATATATATATATATATATATATATATATATAAAAATTTTCAAGCCCACCTAAGAAAATCTGAAATCAGCCACCTTGCACATGTTTATGATGCCCAAAAAAATACAAAAAACGTTTTTCTCAAAATAATTAACTAAAACTCCCAAAAATTAATTATTTCGAAACTTCAAAACTTCAATAATTCATAATAAATAGCTTTTTTGTCAGAAAATTCGAATCACGCGAGTTTTTATAGGAAATTCAATTCTCTACAACTTTACAGAAGAAAATTTTTTCAAATTCTAAACAGAAATTGACCGAAATTCACAAACGGGCGATTTTACAGTCAATAATAAATTTTCGGCCAAGAATTGTGTCCACCAACACACAAAATATGTGTTAATCATTTAATGCCACAAAAATACTCTTCCTCCTCATATACTCATATATCCCACATTCATTGTAAAAATACCACCATCAATATATTATTAAAATAATATATTTAAATAAATTATTTTATCAGAAAAAGATAAAATATTAATTTTTAACAATTGTCACATTAAAAATTTTCTCCATCTATATCCACATAAAATCACTATTTTCCTCATCATATAAATCAATAATTAATTATACACAAATAATATTACAGAACCACAGTACTGGAAACCAGGCCGTTCCCAGGAAAGAGGGGGCTTTCCAATAAGGATTTCTCCTTACTGGCGCGCAATTAGATGACCAAACCTCTCCTTAAACAGAACTTTCTAGACATTGCCAATAATATTATCTAATAATATTATTCAGATAATATGAATTATTGCTCCGATAATAGAAAATACTGTGTAGTGACAATTATTAAAATATCAACGCAGCAATTATTGAATCAATAAAATAAAATATTGAACAGCAATTACTGTACCATTATTGAGTAGTGCCTTCTTACGTAAGAATCAATAATTGGTGCAATACCGTGTGCTACTGTGCAATAACGCGTATTACTGTATTTTAACCACCGGGTATTCCAACAGTGTTAACGGTAACAACTACGCCGTTAATTATAAAAACTCAATTTTATCGTTTCCTTCATCCAATCGCTTTTCGTTATGGGGCCCACAAATAGCTGCACCGTCGTACGAATATTCCCCGACAGAAAGAATATTCCACGACCAAAGAATATTCCCCGAAAAAAATGAATATTTTATAACCACTTGCTTATTTTGAAAAATATTCATATATCACCATTAACTTTAACTTTTTATCAATTTAACCATTTACTAAATAGTAATTATAAGAAAAATTGAATACTTTTATTTCATAAAATTCGGGGTCTTACAATCTCCCCTCCTTATGAAATTTCGTCCCCGAAATTTACGTACCTGGTATTTCAAAGAGTTGAGAATACCTTGCTTCCATTTCAGATTCCATCTTCCTTGTCATCATGATTTCTCCATTGCTCATCTCCTGTATTTTAGATATCATTCTAGAATATAGCTTCAAAACAAGGGTAAATTTAACAAGTTAACATATCACATAATATCCCGATATTATGACTGACCAACAAATAAGCTTAGGTAGGACACACTAGCGAAGGATTTACTCATCTCTCCCCTCCTAGTTCTATTTCCCGATCTCCGCCAGAAATCATATCCCTAAGCTCTGATACCACCTGTGACAACCCCAAAATAGGTCAATTCCACCCAACCCATTCTGAGTCATCAAATACATGGTACAGAAAATAACTACAACTTTATTACAACAATTGTCGTGCAAAATACAACAACACATATGCTGTGAGTTTGGATACAAATATATACCAAATGTGACATTGGACACCATCATGTATCAGCACCTCACAAAGGCACCTTACATAAAGGTACAGTCAAAAACTGTTTTAGAAACTGGAATCTTTGGGAAGTGCTCAAGGAAACCTTCGTACATGGGAGGCCATGCGTCTAGGTTATGATAGATATTATATGGTCACAGAATTATCCTTGGTTGACCCAATAGACCCCAAAGAAAAACGAGAAGATTACTATCATATTCTTCCCAATGGTGAGTCTTCTTTTTATATATCATTATCTCTACTGTCTCTAATTGAGAATTATACTTCAAACAAACACCAATATTATATAGGTAGTGCTCGTATATATACTCAGCAAATGGATGAGCATATCCTTGTCTTATGATGACACGAGGTTGTATGTCGTTAGACATCTTGTATGATAGTGGCAAACCACCCTTCCAACGTTGGGTACACCTTACCCTATTGAATTCACCAAATAAAACTACTAAATGAACTTTTCTAAACTGCTTCGGGAGAACATCCACAGCTAGAGACCACCGTTCTATTTCCCCGTTACCCTCGCTCGACCCAGCTACACTCTTATTACCTGAAAGGAATTGTGAAGCAAAAGGGTGAGCACAACTAGCTCAGTAAAGAATATCATGACTAAAGATAATTACATTATCAATAGCCTTCATCAATAATAAATCAGAGATTTAGAACATATGGTAAATGATAAAAATTTCAACCATAGTTGCAGCAGAACGAGCAATCCATTAGAAGAGTCAAATAGACTATAAAGTCTATTATCTTTTCCATGTTAAAAATCCACCAACAATATTTTATCCTTGTAACATCACTCAACAGTTCTTTTCCACAATCATATGAAGAACTCATAATCATAATTATGATTCTAAATTTTTCTTCGCACCTAGGACGAAGAATATTTTTATCACCTGTCTTTACCTGAAACATAAAAGATCATGGTTACACCAAATCACATTTCCTGTTCATAATCATACTAATAACTTCATCTTTGCACTACGGCCAAAGATATTTATTTGTATCACCAGTTGGTCATGTTTATCTCAACATCTGTTCATCTTTGCACTACTGGCCAAAAATATTCAACAACATGTCATCTTTGCACTACGGGCCAAAGATATTCATCAACAATTCATCTTTGCACTACAGGCCAAAGATATTCATCAATATTTCATCTTTGCACTACAGGCCAAAGATATTAATATCTCAAAGAAATATATAATCATTTCAGAATTTATATAAACAATAATTATAACCATGTTGATCAATTCACCTTTGCACTTAAGCTAAAGATATTCACTTATAAATTCAATGGTCATGATCATACCAATCAACGATTCAACTTTGCACTACTGGCCAAAGATAAGCCATAGTCATGATCATACCAAAAATCTACCCATCTTTACACTCAAGTCAAAGAGAAATATCATCATTAGGGTTATAAAAATATTATATATAATAATAAAAATAATATGATCAACATCTAGTTTTAATCTCAAGAGTAATATTCGTAAATCAACTATAATTTGGTTAGAAAAAAAAACTAATTTTTATCGTGAATAGTAACTCATAAATAGTAAACCCGACACAAAAAGTTAGAAATTCCACAATAAAATCCATACCAGTATTTCGGTATAATGATATTGAAAGAATAATATTTCTTAAGCTTATAAACAATTTATTTAAATTGTTTACACTTTACTAAATAATGCATTTAATCATTCTAAAATATCAAACTCATAAGATTTTATCACCAATAATCAAAACCCTTATCAAAAATCTGCATATACCTCATATAGGATTCTCAAAGTCATAGAATCCTATTTTTCAATTTTCTTACTTCACAAAATATATTTAATTCATTTACTCATAACTAGACTATTTTCATGAAAAATACCAAATCAGTTCCAAAAATATTTCTTTTCTGAGATTTAGCATAATATAGTCTCATAGTGAACATATATTTTTCTCAGAATTTTTAAAAGTCATTTACTATTTTTCATATGGCCAAAACAGCCGAATATTTAGACATTTATCAAAAATTATACTTTTGTCCAAAAATTCTGAAATTTACAGAGTATACTTCTATTATATACATGTACTCCCAATAAAAATTTCATCAATTTTGGAGTTAACCATAAGGAATTATAAGCGGTTACTTTTAAAATAGTATTTTCTCATAAAATTCATAACTCTCAATCTATACATCCAAAAATCACTATTTTTGGACACAATCAAGAAAACTCATCAAAATATCATTTCAAATTTTTTCAGAATTTTTGACGGTCAGAAAAATTACGAAACTGAAAAACATAACAACCCTTAAAATTCCTTACTATCCCTTACCTCAAAAGTGCAGAACTTCTGATCGGTATGCAAAGCCGAAGGAAACTTGCACTGAATAGCAACTCTCAAAGTATCTAAATACTCACAAAATATACTTCATAATATACAGAGAGAAAGAGAGAAAGCTTATGTTTCTGGTGTGATTTTCAATTCTAACTTAGCCCTCTATTTATAGGAAAATTTTAGTAGGCTTGACCTGCAACCTGATGGCTTTATCTGCTACTATTCCCACCTACCACATTTGAAATATAATTCAGCACATTTTTTCACCAACCACAAGTGGAGCCCACCAATTCTAGAATTTTTCATCAAAATGATAAACTCCGAAAATTCAACAATTTCTGAACCAGTCATCTTGTAAAATTCATAATAAATCATACGTTCATTTTTAACGGTTCAAAATTTGTGGACATATACTCAACTTATATATGTATAACATATCCAAAAATTACCACGATCCAACGGTCGGATTAAAAATTATAACCCCCGCAAAATATCTCAAAAATCCTGATTTTTAATACCTCCATTCCGATAAAATACTGATAAAAACCTCAACATTAACTCCTTCATTTTTAACCACAAAAATATATCCCTCATTTATATCCACTTAAAATAAATATTTTCTTATCATATGAATCAATAATTAATTATTCACAAATAATATTACAGAATCACATTTATGACAACCAGGCCGTTCTCAGGAAAGAGGGGGCTTTCCAATAAGGATTTCTCCTTACTAGCGCGTAATTAGATGACCAAACCTCTACTTAGACAGAACTTTCTAGACATTGCCAATAATGTTATCTAATAATATTATTCAAATAATATGAATAATATGAATAAGAATATTATGACTAAGATAATATACAACAAATTATCATTAGTATTCAACAGGGAAAAATCTGATAGAATATAATCGACAACAAGTTTTAGATCAACAACTGCAGCGGAAACATCAAACCATTAGAAGAGTCAAGTAGAGAATGAATTCTACTATCTTCTAAGATTTAAAAGTCCATTATCAATATTTTATCCCTGTAACATCAATTAATAATTATCTTTGTCCAAATATTCATCTTTGCACTACAGGCAAAAGATATTCATCAAGTAATCATACATCTTTGCACTACAGGCCAAAGATATTCAGTAATATCATCATTTAGGACTGAGGATGATGAAAAATATCTTCAAGAGAACGAATCCAGTGAGACAGAAGGACAAATATTAGGGATTCGTATAACAGTTTATCCAAGATCAATAATACTTCATAATAATCAATTGTGAAGCAGAATTCAAAAATAAAGATCAAAACATGGATACAATCAAAGATAGTAACCATAATAGACATTTTGGACAAAAAGGAAAAATTTTTATTTTTCGGTGAATAGTGTCGTATTCGTGAATAGTACCGTATACGTGAATAGTGCCGTATACGTGAATAGTAACCCCGACACAAAAAATTCCAAATTTGATAAAAACCCATATCAATATTTCAGCATAATGATATTGAAAAAAATAATATCATTTCAGAAGAAAATAATATCCCTTACCTCAAAATATCAGTACTTTTGGTCGGAATACCGGTATAAGGCTGAAAAAAACTTGCTCTGATGAATAAAACTCTCAAAGTATCTAAATACTCACAAAATACACTCAATAATCTAGAGAGAGAAAGAGAGAAAACTTGTTTCTGGTGTAATTTTCAATTCTAACTTAGCCCTCTATTTATAGGAAAATGTTAGCACGCCGAAGCAGACTTAACCTGCAACCTGATGGCTTTAGCTGCTACTATTCCCACCCACCACATTTGAATAAAAATCTCAGCACATTTCTTCACCAACCAAGAATGGGGTCCACCAATTCTAGAATTTTTCACCAAAATGATTAACTCCGAAAATTCAACAATTTCTGAACCAGTCATCTCGTAGAATTCATAATAAATCATACGTTAATTTTTAACGGTTCAAAATTTGTGGACATATACTCAACTTATATATATATAACATATCCAAAAATTATCACGATCCAACGGTCGGATTAAAAATTATAACCCCCGCACAATATCTCAAAAACCCTGATTTTTAATACCTCCATTCCGACAAAAATACTGATAAAAACCTCAACATTAACTCCTTCATTTTTAACCACAAAAATATATCCCTCATTTATATCCACATAAAATAAATATTTCCTTATCATATGAATCAATAATTAATTATTCACACATAATATTACAGAATCACATTTATGACAACCAGACCGTTCCCAGGAAAGAGGGGGCTTTCCAATAAGGATTTCTCCTTACTGGCGCGCAATTAGATGACCAAACCTCTCCTTAGACAGAACTTTCTAGACATTGCCAATAATGTTATCTAATAATATTATTCAAATAATATGAATTATTGATCTGATAATGGAAAATACTGTGCAGCAACAATTATTGAAACAACAATAATATAAAATATCAACGCAACAATTATTGAATCAATAAAATAAAATATTAAACAATAACTACTGTAACAATTATTGAGTAGTGCCTTCTTACGTAAGAATCAATAATTGGTGCAATACCGTGTGCTACTGTATTTTAACCACCGGGTATTCTAACAGTATTAACGGTAACAACTACGCCGTTATTTATAAACAACTTATACTTGTCGTTTTCCTCCTCCAATCGCTTTTCGTTATGGGGTCCACACAAGGCTGCGCCGTCGTACGAATATTCCCCGACAGCAAGAATATTCCACGACCAAACGAATATTCCCCGACAAAATGAATATTTTATAACCACTTGCTTATTTTGCAAAATTTGCACATTTCACCCATAATCAAAGTATTATATCAAATTAACCCCTTATTATTTACAATAATATTTAGAGAAATTTAATTTTATTCATTAATAAGCTGGGGTCTTACATCATCAGCTGAAGATTAAAACAGAGGATATTTCAAAGACTGCCTTCAGAACTCGGTACGGGCATTATGAATTCTTAGTCATGTCTTTTGGATTGACTAATGCTCCTGCTGCCTTCACGGATATGATGAATCGTGTATTCAAAGAATATTTGGATCAGTTCGTTGTTGTCTTTATTGATGACATCCTCATCTATTCCAAAAGCCGTGAAGATCATGAGCGCCATTTGAAGATGATATTGCAAAGGCTTCGTGAAAATAAACTATATGCCAAACTGAAGAAATGCGAGTTCTGGCTTGAGGAAGTAGCATTCCTTGGGCATGTGGTGTCAAAACATGGAGTATCTGTCGACCCGGCGAAGATTGAAGCCATAAAAAGTTGGGAGCAACCGAAGTCGGTAACCAAAGTACGTAGCTTTCTGGGCTTAGCTGGTTATTATTGGAGATTTGTGGAAGGATTTTCTCGAATCGCTACTCCGTTAACTCAGCTGACTCGGAAAGATACAAAATTCGTATGGAGTGAGGAATGCGAGAAGAGTTTCCAAGAACTCAAGAAGAGACTCATTTCGGCACCTGTTCTGACAATACCATCTGGTTCGGATGGATTTGTTATCTACAGCGATGCTTCAGGCAAAGGGTTAGGATGTGTTCTCATGCAACACGGGAAAGTCATAGCCTATGCCTCGCGATAACTCAAAGAATATGAGAGGAATTATCCTACTCATTATTTGGAGTTGGCAGCAGTCGTTTTCGCGTTGAAGATCTGGAGACACTACCTGTATGGGGAGAAACTGGAGATCTATACAGATCATAAAAGCCTCAAATATTTCTTCACCCAAAAGGAACTCAACATGCGGCAGCGACGTTGGCTCGAGCTGTTGAAAGATTACGATCATACCATCCAATATCATCCGGGAAAAGTAAACGTAGTAGCTGACGCATTGAGAAGAAGATCATATGCGGGTACGAGTGCAATGTTGTTAACACAAAGGCCCATTTTGTATGACTTACAAAGGATGGAGATAGAGATGAAGGCTCCAAGTACCCACATGATAATATCAAATATACGAGTAGAACCGACTTTAATCGATAAAGTTAAAGCTGCTCAAGCTACGGACATAGAGCTGATGCGTATGAAGAAGAAAGTGCAAGAAGATGCTATTCCAGAAGCAAGAATTGATGAAGAAGGAATACTTCGAGTCAACTCTAGACTTTGTGTTCCTAACGATTTTGACTTGAAGCATAGAATAATGATGGAGGCACACAACACACCGTTTGCAATCCATCCTGGGAGTACCAAAATATATCACGATCTTCGACACACATTTTGGTGGAGCATTATGAAAAGAGAGATCGCGGAGTTTATCTCGAGGTGTTTAATTTGTCAACGTGTAAAGGCGGAGCATCAAGTGCCAAAGGGTCCATTTCAACCACTTGAGATCCCGAAATAGAAGTGGGAACACATTACCATGGATTTTGTTACAGGTCTTCCCAAGGTTTCTCAAGGCATAGATGCGATTTGGGTTATTGTTGATAGATTAACCAAGTCTGCTCATTTCTTACCGATACGTGAGACTTATTCCCTTGAACGTCTTGTTAGTATGTACGTAAATGAGATTGTAAGATTGTATGGCATGCCAGTATCCATAGTTTCGGATCGTGAGTCAAGATTCACTTCACGATTTTGGGTTAGCTTGTAAAAAGCTATGGGCAAGGATTTACGTTTTAGTTCGGCATACCATCCTCAAACGGACGGACAATCAGAGAGGACTATTCAAACTCTTGAAGATTTATTAAGACTTTGTGTCCTAGACTTCAAAGGGAGTTGGAATAAGTATTTACCATTGGTGGAATTCTCCTACAATAACAGTTATCAGGCAAGTATAGGGGTGGCTCCATTCGAAGCATTGTATGGACGAAAGTGTCGCTCTCCAATATATTGGGTTGAAGTGGGGGAAGAAACATTGTTGGGACCCGAGTTGGTACGTATTACTACAGAAAAGATCCAAATGATTCGACAACGTATACAAACGGCATAGGATCGACAAAAGAATTATGCGGATCTTCATCGAAAGGACGTGAAATTTAGTATTGGGGATCACGTATTGTTGCGTGTTGCTCCATGGAAGGGAGTTACAAGATTTGGGAAGAGAGAAAAGCTCAATCCATGATTTATTGGTCCATTTCAAATTCTTGACCGAGTAGGAAATGTGGCCTATAGACTCGCATTACCTCCAAGCGTGTCTCGTGTTCATAATATTTTTCACATATATGTGCTTCGTAAATATGTGAAAGACCCGAACCACGTTATTGAGTTAGAACCGGAAGAAATAGCCGAAGACTTAACGTATGAGGAGACACCTGTCAAGATCTTGGATAGAAAGGAGCATGTCCTACGCACAAAGGTCATACCACAAGTCAAAGTTTTGTGGAGGAACCATACTATAGAGGAAATGACCTGGGAATTGGAAACAGAAATGAAAGCGAGGTATCCTCACTTTTTCGAAACACCAGGTACGTACGTCAATTTCGAGGACGAAATTTCATAAGGAGGGGAGGTTGTAAGACCCCAACTTATTATAAATGAAATTGATTTTCCTCTATTTATTATTATAAAATAGTAAGGGTTAATTTGATTAATCTGATTAGTTATGGGTACAAATACGTAAATATTTTTAAATAAGCAAGTGGTTATAAAATATTTATTGTTGTCGGGAAATATTCGGTTGGTCGTGGAATATTCTTACTGTCGGGGAATATTCGTACGACGGCGCAGCCTTGTGTGGACCCCATAACGGAAAGCGATTGGATGAAGAAAACGACAAGTATAAGTTATTTATAAATAACGGCGTAGTTGTTACCGTTAATACTGTTGAAATACTCGGTGGTTAAAACACAGTAGCACACGGTATTGCACTAATTATTGATTCTTACGTAAGAAGGCACTACTCAATAATTGTTACACTAATTTGTGACAACCCCAAAACAGGTTCATTCCATCCAACCTATTCTGAGTCGCCAAATATATGGTACAGAAAATAACTACAACTTTATTACAACAATTGTCGTGCAAAATACAATAACACATATGATGTGAGTTTGGATACACATATATACCAAATGTGACACATGTCCCAACCGTGGACAGCACCTCACAATGACACCTTACATAAAGGTATAGTCAAAAACTGTTTTAGAAATTAAAATCTTTGGAAAGTGCTCAAGGAAACCTTCGTACATGGGAGGCTATGCGTCTAGGTTATGATAGATATTATATGGCCACAGAATTATCCTTGGATGACCCAATACACCTCAAAGAAAAACAAGAAGATTACTATCATATTCTTCCCAATGGTGAGTCTTCTCTTGACTTATCATTATCTCCACTATCTCTAATTGAGAATTATACTCCAAACAAACCCCAAGATTATATAGGTAGTGCTCGTAAAGATACTCAGCAAGTGGATGAGCACAACCCTATCTTATGATGACACGAGGTTGTGTGTCATTAGACATCTTGTATGATAGTGACAAAACACCCTTCCAACGTTGGGTTCGCTTCACCCTAGATGATTCACCAAATATAACTACTAAATGATGACCACCGTTCTATTCCCCTGTTACCCCCGCTCGACCCAACTACACTCTTATTACCTGAAAGGAATTGTGAAACAAAAGGGTGAGCACAACTAGCCCAGTAAAGAATATCATGACTAAAGATAAATAAATTATCAATAGTTTTCATCAGTAATAAATCAGAGATTTAGAACATATGGTAGATAATAAAAATTTTCAACCATAGTTGCAGCGGAACGAGCAATCCATTAGAAGAGTCAAATAGACCATAAAGTCTATTATCTTTTCCATGTTAAAAATCCACCAACAATGTTTTATCCCTGTAACATCACTCAACAGTTCCTTTCCACAATCATATGAATAATTCATGATCATAACTGTGATTCTAAATTTTTCTTCGCACCCAGGACGAAGGATATTTTTATCACCTGTCTTTACCTGAAACATCAAAGATCATGGTTATACCAAATCACAGTTCATGTTCATAATCATACTAATAAATTTATCTTTGCACTACGGCCCAAAGATATTCATCAACAAGTCATCTTTGCACTACAGGCCAAAGATATTCAACAACAGGTCATCTTTGCATTACGAGTCAAAGATATTCATCAACAACTCATCTTTGCACTACAGGCTAAAGATATTCAACAACAGGTCATCTTTGCATTACGAGACAAAGATATTCATCAACAACTCATCTTTGCACTACAGGCCAAAGATATTCCTCAACAGTTCATATTTTCACTACAAGCCAAATATATTCATATCTCAAAGAAATATATAATCATTTCAGAATTTATGTAAACAATAATTATAACCATGTTGATCATTTCACCTTTGCACTTAAGCTAAAGATATTCAATTATAAATTCAATGGTCATGATCATACCAGTCAACAATTAAACTTTGTACTACTGGCCAAAGAGAACCCATAGTCATGATCATACCAATAATTTACCCATCTTTACACTCAAGCGAAAGAGAATTTCAACATCAAGGTTATAAAAATGTTATATATGATAATAAAAACAATATGATCAAAACATGGATTTAATTTCAAGAGCAATATTCATAAATCAACTATAATTTGGTTAGAAAAAAAAACTAATTTTGTCGTAAATAGTAACTCGTGAATAGTAACTCATGAATAGTAACTCGTGAATAGTAACTCATGAATAGTAATCCCGATATAAAAAGGTAGAAATTTCACAATAAAATCTATACCAATATTTCGGTATAATGATATTGAAAGAATAACATTTCTTAAGCTTATAAACAATTTATTTTAATTGTTTACACTTTACTAAATAATGCGTTTAATCATCATAAAATGCCAAACTCATAATATTTCATCACCAATAACCAAAAACCCTCATCAAAAAATCTGCATATACCTCATATAGGATTCTCAAGCCATAAAATTCTATATTCTAATTTTCTTACTTCACATAACATATTTAATTCATTTACTCATAACTAGACTATTTTCATGAAATATACCAAATCAGTTCCAAAAATATTTTTTTTCTGAGATTTAGCAGAATATAGTCCCATATTGAACATATATTTTTTTCAGAATTTTTAAAATTCATTTACTATTTTTCATATGACCAAAACAGCCGAATATTTAGACATTTATCAAAAATTGTACTTTTGTCCAAAAATTCTGAAATTTACAGAGTATACTTCTATCATATACATGTACTCCCAATAAAAATTTCATCTATTTTGGAGTTAACCACAAGGAATTATAAGCGGTTACTTTTAAAATAGTCTTTTCTCATAAAATTCATAACTCTTAATCTATACATACAAAAATCACCATTTTTGGACACAATCAATAAAACTCATCAAAATGTCATTTTAAATTTTTCCAGAATTTTTGAAGGTCAGAAAATTTACAAAACTGAAAAACATAACAACCCTTAAAATCTCTTACTATCCCTTACCTCAAAAGAGCAGTACTTCTGATCGGTATAAGGCTGAAGAAAACTTGCACTGATGAATAGAAACTTACAAAGTATCTAAATACTCACAAAATATACTCAATAATCTAGAGAGAGAAAGAGATAAAACTTATGAATTCTGGTGTATTTTTCAATTCTAACTTAGCCCTCTATTTATAGGAAAATATTAGCACGCCGAAGCAGACTTAACCTGCAACCTGATGGCTTTACCTGCTACTATTCCCACCCACCACATTTGAATAAAAATCTCAGCACATTTCTTCATCAACCAAGAGTGGGGCCCACCAATTTTAGAATTTTCCACCAAAATGATTAACTCCGGAAATTTAACAATTTCTGAACCAGTCATCTCGTAAAATTCATAATAAATCATACGTTCATTTTTAACGGTTCAAAATTTGTGGACATATACTCAACTTATATATGTATAACATATCCAAATATTACCGCGATCCAATGGTCGGATTAAAAATTATAACCCTCGCAAAATATCTCAAAAACCCTAATTTGATTTTGAATACCTCCGTTCCGACAAAAATACAGATAAAACACCTCAACATTAACTCCTTCATTTTTAACCACAAAAATATATCCCTCATTTATATCCACATAAAATGAATATTTCCTTATCATATGTATCAATAATTAATTATTCATAAATAGTATTACAGAATCACATTTATCACAACCAGGCCGTTCCCAGAAAAGAGGGGGCTTTCCAATAAGAATTTCTCCTTACTGGCGCGCAATTAGATGACCAAATCTCTCCTTAGACAGAACATTCTAGACATTGCCAATAATATAATCTAATAATATTATTCAAATAATATGAATTATTGATCTGATAATGGGAAATACTGTGCAGTGACAATTATTAAAACAACAATAATATAAAATATCAATGCAGCAATTATTGAATCAATAAAATAAAATATTAAACAGTAACTACTGTAACAATTATTGAGTAGTGCCTTTCTTCGTAAAAATCAATAATTGGTGCAATACTGTGTGCTACTGTATTTTAACCACAAGGTATTCCAACAGTATTAACGGTAACAACTACGCCGTTAATTATAAACAACTTATACTTGTCGTTTTTTTCATCCAATCGCTTTTCGTTATGGGGCCCACACAAGGCTGCGCCGTCGTATGAATATTCCCCGACAGCAAGAATATTCCACGACCAAACGAATATTCACCGACCAAAAATGAATATTTTATAACCACTTCCTTATTTTGAAAAGTTTTCACATTTCACCCATAACTTTAACTTTTTATCAATTTAACCATTTACTAAATTGTAATTATAAGAAAAATTGAATACTTTTATTTCATAAAATTCGGGGTCTTACAATCTCCCCTCCTTATGAAATTTCGTCCCCGAAATTTACGTACCTGGTATTTCAAAGAGTTAAGAATACCTTGCTTTCATTTCAGATTCCATCTTCCCTGTCATCATAATTTCTCCATTGCTCATCTCCTGTATTTCAAATATCATTCTAGAATACAGCTTCAAAACAAGGGTTAATTTAACAAATTAACATATCACATAATATCCCGATATTATGACTGACCAACAAATAAGCTTAGGTAGGACACACTAGCGAAGGATTTACTCATCTCTCCCCTCCTAGTTCTATTCTCCAATCTCCGCCAGAGACCATATCCCTAAGCTCTGATACCACCTGTGACAAATGTCCCATCAGTGGACAACACCTCACAGTGGTACATATCAGTTTGCCACCGCAGAACGGCGTCCCCTACGGAGTGTCTGGCTTCAGTGCATCCCCCATCAACAGGAAGTCACCAGCGAGAGGCTCGGGGCTCTTTACTTATAGCTCTGATACCAACTGTGACAACCCCAAAACAGGTCCATTCCATCCAATCTATTCTGAGTCGCCAAATACATGGTACAGAAAATAACTACAACTTTATTACAACAATTGTCGTGCAAAATACAATAACACATATGCTGTGAGTTTGGATACAAATATATACCAAATGTGACACATGTCCTAACCGTGGACAGCACCTCACAATGACACCTTACATAAAGGTATAGTCAAAAACTGTTTTAGAAATTAAAATTTTTGGGAAGTGCTCAAGAAAACCTTCGTACATGGGAGGCCATGCGTCTAGGTTATGATAGATATTATATGGCCACAGAATTATCCTTGGATGACCCAATACACCCCAAAGAAAAACAAGAAGATTACTATCATATTATTTCCAATGGTGAGTCTTCTCTTGACTTATCATTATCTCCACTGTCTCTAATTGAGAATTATACTCCAAACAAACCCCAAGATTATATAGGTAGTGCTCGTAAAGATACTCAGCAAGTGGATGAGCACAACCCTATCTTATGATGACACGAGGTTGTGTGTCATTAGACATCTTGTATGATAGTGACAAAACACCCTTCCAACGTTGGGTTCGCTTCACCCTAGATGATTCACCAAATATAACTACTAAATGATGACCACCGTTCTATTCCCCTGTTACCCCCGCTCGACCCAGCTACACTCTTATTACCTGAAAGGAATTGTGAAACAAAAGGGTGAGCACAACTAGCCCAGTAAAGAATATCATGACTAAAGATAAATAAATTATCAATAATTTTCATCAGTAATAAATCAGAGATTTAGAACATATGGTAGATAATAAAAATTTTCAACCATAGTTGCAGCGGAACGAGCAATCCATTAGAAGAGTCAAATAGACCATAAAGTCTATTATCTTTTCCATGTTAAAAATCCACCAACAATGTTTTATCCCTGTAACATCACTCAACAGTTCCTTTCCACAATCATATGAATAATTCATGATCATAATTGTGATTCTAAATTTTTCTTCGCACCCAGGACGAAGGATATTTTTATCACCTGTCTTTACCTGAAACATCAAAGATCATGGTTATACCAAATCACAGTTCATGTTCATAATCATACTGATAAATTCTTCTTTGCACTACGGCCCAAAGATATTCATCAACAAGTCATCTTTGCACTACAGGCCAAAGATATTCAACAACAGGTCATCTTTGCATTACGAGTCAATGATATTCATCAACAACTCATCTTTGCACTACAGGCTAAAGATATTCAACAACAGGTCATCTTTGCATTACGAGACAAAGATATTCATCAACAACTCATCTTTGCACTACAGGCCAAAGATATTCCTCAACAGTTCATATTTTCACTACAAGCCAAATATATTCATATCTCAAAGAAATATATAATCATTTCAGAATTTATGTAAACAATAATTATAACCATGTTGATCATTTCACCTTTGCACTTAAGCTAAAGATATTCAATTATAAATTCAATGGTCATGATCATACCAGTCAACAATTCAACTTTGCACTACTGGCCAAAGAGAACCCATAGTCATGATCATACCAATAATTTACCCATCTTTACACTCAAGCGAAAGAGAATTTCAACATCAAGGTTATAAAAATATTATATATGATAATAAAAACAATATGATCAAAACATGGATTTAATTTCAAGAGCAATATTCATAAATCAACTATAATTTGGTTAGAAAAAGAAACCAATTTTGTCGTAAATAGTAACTCGTGAATAGTAACTCATGAATAGTAACTCGTGAATAGTAACTCATGAATAGTAACTCATGAATAGTAATCCCGATACAAAAAGGTAGAAATTCCACAATAAAATTTATACCAATATTTTGGTATAATGATATTGAAAGAATAACATTTCTTAAGCTTATAAACAATTTATTTTAATTGTTTATATTTACTAAATAATGCGTTTAATCATCATAAAATGTCAAACTCATAATATTTCATCACCAATAACCAAAAACCCTCATCAAAAAATCTGCATATACCTCATATAGGATTCTCAAGCCATAAAATTCTATATTTTAATTTTCTTACTTCACATAACATATTTAATTCATTTACTCATAACTAGACTATTTTCATGAAATATACCAAATCAGTTTCAAAAATATTTCTTTTCTGAGATTTAACAGAATATAGTCCCATATTGAACATATATTTTTTTCAGAATTTTTAAAATTCATTTACTATTTTTCATATGACCAAAACAGCCGAATATTTAGACATTTATCAAAAATTGTACTTTTGTCCAAAAATTCTGAAATTTACAGAGTATACTTCTATCATATGCATGTACTCCCAATAAAAATTTTATCAATTTTGGAGTTAATCACAAGGAATTATAAGCGGTTACTTTTAAAATAGTCTTTTCTCATAAAATTCATAACTCTTAATCTATACATCCAAAAATTACCATTTTTGGACACAATCAATAAAACTCATCAAAATATCATTTTAAATTTTTTCAGAATTTTTGAAGGTCAGAAAAATTGCGAAACTGAAAAATATAACAACCCTTAAAATCCCTTACTATCCCTTACCTCAAAAGAGCAGTACTTATGATCGGTATAAGGCTGAAGAAAACTTGCACTGATGAATAGAAACTTACAAAGTATCTAAATACTCACAAAATATACTCAATAATCTAGAGAGAGAGAAAGAAAACTTATGAATTCTGGTGTGTTTTTCAATTCTAACTTAGCCCTCTATTTATAGGAAAATGTTAGCACGCCGAAGCAGACTTAACCTGCAACCTGATGGCTTTACCTGCTACTATTCTCACCCACCACATTTGAATAAAAATCTCAGCACATTTCTTCACCAACCAAGAGTGGGGCCCACCAATTCTAGAATTTTCTACCAAAATGATTAACTCCGAAAATTTAACTATTTCTGAACCAGTCATCTCGTAAAATTCAAAATAAATCATACGTTCATTTTTAACGGTTCAAAATTTGTGGACATATACTCAACTTATATATGTATAACATATCTAAATATTACCGCGATTTAACGGTCGGATTAAAAATTATAACCCTCGCAAAATATCTCAAAAACCATAATTTGATTTTGAATACCTCCGTTTCGACAAAAATACAATTAAAACACCTCAACATTAACTCCTTCATTTTTAACCACAAAAATATATCCCTCATTTATATCCACATAAAATGAATATTTCCTTATCATATGAATCAATAATTAATTATTCACAAATAATATTACAGAATCACATTTATGACAACCAGGCCGTTCCCAGGAAAGAGGGGGCTTTCCAATAAGAATTTTTCCTTACTGGCGCGCAATTAGATGACCAAACCTCTCCTTAGACAGAACATTCTAGACATTGTCAATAATGTTATCTAATAATATTATTCGAATAATATGAATTATTGATCTGATAATGGGAAATACTGTGCAGTGACAATTATTGAAATAACAATAATATAAAATATCAATACAGCAATTATTGAATCAATAAAATAAAATATTAAACAGTAACTACTGTAACAATTATTGAGTAGTGCCTTCCTTCGTAAGAATCAATAATTGGTGCAATACTGTGTGCTACTGTATTTTAACCACCAGGTATTCCAATAGTATTAACGGTAACAACTACGCCGTTAATTATAAACAACTTATACTTGTCGTTTTTTTCATCCAATCGCTTTCCGTTATGGGGCCCACACAAGGCAGCGCCGTCGTACGAATATTCACCGACCAAAAATGAATATTTTATAACCACTTGCTTATTTTGAAAAGTTTTCACATTTCACCCATAACTTTAACTTTTTTATCAATTTAACCATTTACTGAATTGTAATTATAAGAAAAATTGAATACTTTTATTTCATAAAATTCGGGGTCTTACATAATTACTGTTCAATATTTTATTTTATTAATTCAATAATTACTACGTTGATATTTTATATTACTGTTATTTCAATAATTATCACTACATAGTATTTTCCATTATCGGAGCAATAATTCATATTATCTGAATAATATTATTTGATAACATTATTGGTAATGTCTAAAAAGTTCTGTCTAAGGAGAGGTTTCGTCACCTAATTGCGCGCCAGTAAGGAGAGATCCTTATTGAAAAGCCCCCTCTTTCCTGAGAACTGCCTGGTTGTCAGTATTGTGATTCTGTAATATTATTTTTGAATAATTAATTATTAATTTATATGATGAGAAAAATATTCATTGTATGTGAATATAGATGGAGAAAATTTTTAATGTGACAATTGTTGAAAATTAATATTTTATCTTTTTCTGATAAAAAATTCATTTAAATATATTATTATATTATAATAATATAATAATGGTGATACTTTTACAATGAATGTAGGATATATGAATAAATACGGAGGAAAAGTACTTTTGTTACTAAAAATATTTAAAACATGTTTGTGGACCCCATTTCTTGACTGAAATTTGATTATAGCCTGTAAAATCGCCCATTTGTGGATTTCGGGCAATTTTTGTTTGGAATTTGGAAAAACTTTCTTCTGTAAAGTTGTAGAGAATGGAATTTCCTATGAAAAGGGCACAAGGTTTGAATTTTTCTGATAAAAGGACTATTTATTATGAATTATTGAAGTTCCGAAGTTTCGGAATAATTAATTTTTGGAAGTTTTAATTGTTTTATTCAAGAAAAACATTTTTTGCAATCCCACATGTGTGGTAAATGAGCTGAATTCAGATTCTTTGGTGGTGGGCTTGAATATTTAATAAATAAAATTATTTTATTAAATTTTCTACTTTGGTGTTCTAAGCATTTTTCTATAAATAGGGTGTTTAGGTTAGAATTAAAAAACACACCAGAAACTGAAGTTTTCTCTCTCTATATATTATCGAGCATATTCTTGTGAGTATTTTAAGACTTTGAGTGTTGCTATACGGTGCAAGTTCTCTTCAGCACTATTTCTAGTATTCCAGTCAGAAGTACTGTCTTTTCGAGGTAAGGGATGTTATTTTTTTTTATAGATGATATTATTTCTTTCAATATCATTATGTCGAAATATTGATCTGAACTTTTTATCAAATTTGAAACTTTTAGTGTCGGGGTTACTATTCACGTATACGGTACTATTCACGTGTGCGACACTATTCACAAATACGACACTATTTGTGAGACCCCAGATTTTATGAATAAATATTTAATTTTTCTCGAAATAATTTTTTTTATATTATGGTGTGGATTTGATATAATAGTTATGGGTAGTATTTATAAATTTTGTAAAGTATGCAAGTTGTCATATTATATTCGATTGGTCGGGGAATATTCTTTTTGTCGGGGAATATCCGTACGACGGTACAATCATTGGTGGATCCCACAACGAAATTATTGTCGGATTGAGAAAACGACAAAAATACTTTATGAAAATAACGGCGGAAGTTTTACCGTTGATACTGTTGAACTACTCGGTAGTAAAAGTACAGTAATACGCGTGGTTGCATAGTAGCATACGGTATTGATTATTGATGCTTATGTGATAAGTCGCTTAGTGTTGTTATTTTATGGACCCCTATTTATCCATTTTTCAAAATAATCGGTAGAAAATTATTCTATATATATATAATATTATATATATAAAAGCATGTGTAGTGCATGTGATGTTGACAAATGAAATGGATTCACGGTTGGTATTGAATAAAGAAGAAAAAGGATGGTGGGAGTACCATTATTGTTATTATTATATATATAAATAGGTATAGCTTTGTTGACTAAATGGGGAGGAATCAAAATTCAATCACGGAAGTATATCCCGTGAAATGCGTTAACACATGCCATATATATATATATATATATATATATATATTATATTTTATTTAAAAGATTTTGTTTTAAATATGGACCGTCAGATTAAAGTAAATCAATCTGGACCGTTCATGGATTAGTTACTATGCATTTCATTTTCCTATAAATAGAAGCTCATTCCTTCATTATTTTCTTACGAATTCACTGAACTCTAGAGACAGAAACTATAGAGAGAAGCTATAGAGAGAAAATCTATTGAAGAAGAGAAGTCTGCTCCCTCAATACTTCTATATCCAGTTTCTTTCAGAGGTAGGGAATATTATTTCTTTCTTTCATCTTCATGAAGAGAACTTCTGTTGTTCCATTCTTTGTTATTATGTTGGAATAACCTGTTTATGCGAAGTACCGCATACTTGGTGAAATTCTTCTATTATTCCATTCCTTATTATTCTGCTGGAACATCCTGTCTGTGCGTTCTACGCCGGACCTGGTTCTATTATTTATTATTCTGTTGGAACATCCTGTCTGTGCGTTCTATGCCGAACTTGGTTCCATTATTTATTATTCTGTTGGAACATCCTGTCTGTGTGTTCTACGCCGGACCTGGTTCCGTCTTTACTATTCTGTTGGAATATCCTGTCTATGCGTTCTACGCCGGACCTGGTTCTGTCTTTACTATTCTGTTGGAATATCCTGTCTGTGCGGTTTACGCCAGACCTGGTTCCGTTATTTATTATTCTATTGGAATAACCTGCCTATGCGGTCTATCGCATGCCTGGTGATTTCTTTTGTTATTCCATTCCTTATTATACTCAGTTGGTTAAAGTTTTGACTTCTATACTCTATGAAATTAGTGGAATATCCTTTATATTTGCGCTTCATCCAGTATCTTTTCATGGAAATATTCTTCTGAGCATTCTTGAATTTTACTCCACAAAACAGTATCATGTTGACAATTTGGAAGTTATCAGTTCCTGGATAAATTAATTCTTGAACTTGTTTTATTGAATTCGTATATCATTGTCATTATCCTCATAATTATATTTTGTTGAAAGTCATCTGTGGCCTGTAGTGCATAGATGGACTTGGCATGATTATGACCAGGGATTATTCGGTGTAATCATGGCCGTAATGTTACAAATGATGTGGTAAAAGTCCTCATTGGCCCGTAGTGCATTGATGGACAGTTGTTGGCATGATCATGACCATTAATGAATACACGAATATCCTTGGCCGTAGTGCAGGGGTGATTCGATGATGTGGATTATTTTATTAAGCTGAGTCCCGGCGATAACAGTGTTGAAAAACCTTTTAAATCATAAAAGACAGTAGAGTTTATTTTCTACTTGACTCTTTTAATGGATTGCTTGTTCCGCTGCAGTTAAACTTGATGTCTATTATATTTTATCAATTTAACATTGTTGAAGGCTAATGATAATTTATTCTGCATTATCTTAGTCATAATATTTCTTACTGGGCTAGTTGAGCTCACCCTTTCTTTCACTGTTCTCTTCAGGAAATGAGAACGTAGCTGGGGCAAGTCGGAGAACGGAGTGATGGTTCGAATGATAGTATTAGTTAGTAGTCCTCACTATTCTATATAATAGTGTGTTAATAAATGTAATGAGGACTCCTTTTGAGTATGAATACTCTCTAGAAGATAATATTTGTATTCAAACTCGCAGTTTATGTTTTGTCGTATTGTACACGACAGTTGTATTAGTAAGTTGTATTTGTATTCTGTACTTTGTATCTGACAACCCAAGATGGGTGATGTATACCTAATTTTGGGGGCGTCAAAGTTGGTATCAGAGCTTAGGGATATGATCCCTGGCTAAGATGTGAGACTAGAACTAGGAGGGGAGAGACGGAGAATTCTTTCGCTAGTATGACCTACCTAAGTTTATTTGGTATTTAATTGGTCGGTCAAAGTATATGGATAATATGTTATATGTTAATTAACCCTTGTTTTGTTGCAGTATTTGCAAATGGCATCCGAAAATGTTCAGATAATCAATGAAGCACATGAGACCATTGAATCACCAACGATCAATGCTCAAGGTAATGTGCAACCAGAGGACAATAATCCTCATGAAAACAATAACACCGATGAAATAGTGAATGATGGGATGGTCAGAGGCTTTATGCAATTCATGCAACAACAAAATAACTCTCGGACGGTCACCGCTAAGCAGTTCAAGGAGAAATTCATGCAACAACGGGCGAGAGCGGCTCCTATCCAAAATGAAGGAGGAAACAATGACAATCCACGGTTGGTCACCGCTAAGCAATTCAAGGAGCTAGGACCACTGGAGTTTTTGGGAAAGCCAGAACCACTTAAGGCGGAGACGTGGTTAACACAGATCACCAAGATATTTGATGTCTTGGGATGCTCCGAGGAGCAAAAGGTTCCCTTTGCCACCTTTATGTTGCGTGAAGAGGCAGATTACTGGTGGGAATCTGTAAAACGTACCCAGCCTGACGCACTCAAGATGTCTTGGGAGAAGTTCCAAGAATTGTTCAATGACAAGTACTTTCCCGAAAGTATTCGTCACATGAAGGAGGTGGAATTTATCAAGTTGGCGCAAAACAACATGACCGTGTCGCAGTACGAAGCCAAGTTTGTCGAGTTGTCCCGATTTGCGTCCCACTTGGTGGATAATGAAGAGAGAATGACGCGGATATTTTTAAGAGGTTTGAAACCGGAGATACGTCAATATCTTATTTCTCATAAACTGTGTCTGTATTCAGATGTTGTAAATAGGGCTCAATTAGTAGAGCGCGATAACGAGTCAACGCAACCAAAAGAGAGCAGCCAGAAAAATGATAATACTGGTGATAACAGTCATCAAAGCGGTGACAATAAGCATGGAGGGAATCAACATGCCAGAAATGGTAACCACTTCAATGGTAATCATGGTCAAAATAATAAGAATGGACATTTCAAGAAGAGAAAATTCAACAATGATGGAAAGACGTCAGCACCAGCACCCGTTGTTAAGGAAAGAGAACGACCACCTATCAAATTCTTCAAATGCGGAGGGGAGGGACACATCAGTCCAAACTGCGCGATGCCATCCAAAGCATGCTATAATTGTGGAAGAGAAGGTCACTTAGCCCGATTTTGTCGTTCACCGAAGACAAGTTCAAATAGGATGGAAGCACCAAAGACCGTCCCAAAAAAGCCAAAGCCAGTAGTTTAAGAGAGAGCATTTTTTTTCGTGACGAGGAACCTGAATAAAATTATCATGGGTATGTTAGTCATAAACTCTTGCGAAGTCTATACCGTGTTAGATACCGGTTCTACTCACTCTTTTATTTCACCTAGTTGTGTTCAATGTTTGAAGTTAACTCCGGAGAACTTAGACTTTGATATGTCTGTTTAAACTCAGTTGGGAGAAATCTTCGTTACCTCCACTATTTATAAATCTTGTTCAAATCAACACTTTCACGTTACATGTCGATCTTATCTCTTTGAAAATACTTGCCTTTGATGTGATTTTTTTGAAACGATTGGTTCACTACTCATCATGCTTCTCGTAAGGTTGTTAGCTTTCATACTCCTAACCAACCTGTTATGCGGATTCAAAGTAACCAAACCACTAAAGTCAATCATTGTCATATCAAGCCATAAATAAAGAGCCCCGATCCTTTCGTTGTTGACTTTCTTGTGTGGAATGCACCGAAGCCAGACTTTCGGTAGGGGACGTTGTGAATAACGGTGACAAGTTAATAGATATCAATGTGACGTGTTATCCAAGTCTTGGACGAGAGTCACAGTTTTGAATGATATTTTTATTGTTAATAAATTTCCTGACGTATTCTTGAAGACTTCTTAGCTTACCCTTAGAGCGTGAAATTGAATTTTGTATTGACCCCAGTACAAAACCCATTTCTTAAACCCTCAAATATTTATTCAACTAAAGCGAACGTAACATGCGCCAAAGACGTTGGCTCGAGCTGTTAAAGATTATGATCATACCATACCATCGTGGAAAAGTGAACGTGGTAGCCGATGCGTTGAGTAGAAGATCGTATGCGGTTACAAGTGCGAATATACGAACCCACGTGAAGATAACGAATATACGATTAGAATCGATTTTAATCGATAAAGTTAAAGCCGCTCAAGCTACATACTCAGAGCTGATAGATGTGAAGAAGAAGGTTCAAGAGGGCGTTATTCTAGAAGCAAAAATCGACGAAGAGAGGAAATCTCAACTCTCGATTTAATTGGCCCATTTGAAATCCTCGATGAAGTAGGAACTGTGGCCTATAGACTCGTTTTACCGCCAAGTATGTTGCGTGTTCAGAACATTTTTTTTACGTATTGATGTTACGTAAATATGTGGACGACCCGAACCACATTATTAATTTAGAACCGGATGAGATAGCAAAAGATTTAACGTATGAGGATATACGTGTTAACATCTTGGATAAGAAGGATCATATTCGATGCTTAAAGGTTATACCTCAAGAGTTAGAATTTGAAGTGAAGTCAAGGTATCCTCACATGTTCGGCATACCAAGTACGTACGTAAATTTCGAGGGCGAAATTTCATAAGGAGGAGAGATTGTGAGACCCCAGATTTTATGAATAAATATTTAATTTTTCTCGAAATAATTTTTTTTATATTATGGTGTGGATTTGATATAATAGTTATGGGTAGTATTTATAAATTTTGTAAAGTATGCAAGTTGTCATATTATATTCGATTGGTCGGGGAATATTCTTTTTGTCGGGGAATATCCGTACGACGGTACAATTATTGGTGGACCCCACAACGAAATTATTGTCGGATTGAGAAAATGACAAAAATACTTTATGAAAATAACGGCGGAAGTTTTACCGTTGATACTGTTGAACTACTCGGTAGTAAAAGTACAGTAATACGCGTGGTTGCATAGTAGCACACGGTATTGATTATTGATGCTTATGTGATAAGTTGCTCAGTGTTGTTATTTTATGGACCCCTATTTATCCATTTTTCAAAATAATCGGTAGAAAATTATTCTATGTATATATATATATATATATATATATATATATATATATATAATATTATATATATAAAAGCATGTGTAGTGCATGTGATGTTGACAAATGAAATGGATTCACGGTTGGTATTGAATAAAGAAGAAAAAGGATGGTGGGAGTACCATTATTGTTATTATTATATATATAAATAGGTATAGCTTTGTTGACTAAATGGGGAGGAATCAAAATTCAATCACGAAAGTATATCCCGTGAAATGCGTTAACACATGCCATATATATATATATATATATATATATATATATATATATATTTAATATATATTATATTTTATTTAAAAGATTTTGTTTTAAATATGGACCGTCAGATTAAAGAAAATCAATCTGGACCGTTCATGGATTAGTTACTATGCATTTCATTTTTCTATAAATAGAAGCTCATTCCTTCATTATTTTCTTACGAATTCACTGAACTCTAGAGACAGAAACTATAGAGAGAAGCTATAGAGAGAAAATCTATTGAAGAAGAGAAGTCTGCTCCCTCAATACTTCTATATCCAGTTTCTTTCAGAGGTAGGGAATATTATTTCTTTCTTTCATCTTCATGAAGAGAACTTCTATTGTTCCATTCTTTGTTATTATGTTGGAATAACCTGTTTATGCGAAGTACCGCATACTTGGTGAAATTCTTCTATTATTCCATTCCTTATTATTCTGCTGGAACATCCTGTCTGTGCGTTCTACGCCGGACCTGGTTCTATTATTTATTATTCTGTTGGAACATCCTGTCTGTGCGTTCTACGCCGGACTTGGTTCCATTATTTATTATTCTGTTGGAACATCCTGTCTGTGCGTTCTACGCCGGACCTGGTTCCGTCTTTACTATTCTGTTGGAATATTCTGTCCGTGCGTTCTACGCCGGACCTGGTTCCGTCTTTACTATTCTGTTGGAATATCCTGTCTGTGCGGTTTACGCCAGACCTGGTTCCGTTATTTATTATTCTATTGGAATAACCTGCCTATGCGGTCTATCGCATGCCTGGTGATTTCTTTTGTTATTCTATTCCTTATTATACTCAGTTGGTTAAAGTTTTGACTTCTATACTCTATGAAATTAGTGGAATATCATTTATATTTGCGCTTCATCTAGTATCTTTTCATGGAAATATTCTTCTGAGCATTCTTGAATTTTACTCCACAAAACAGTATCATGTTGACAATTTGGAAGTTATCAGTTCCTGGATAAATTAATTCTTGAACTTGTTTTATTGAATTCGTATATCATTGTCATTATCCTCATGATTATATTTTGTTGAAAGTCATCTGTGGCCTGTAGTGCATAGATGGACTTGGCATGATTATGACCAGGGATTATTCGGTGTAATCATGACCGTAATGTTATAAATGATGTGGTAAAAGTCCTCATTGGCCCGTAGTGCATTGATGGACAGTTGTTGGCATGATCATGACCATTAATGAATACACGAATATCCTTGGCCGTAGTGCAGGGGTGATTCGATGATGTGGATTATTTTATTAAGCTGAGTCCCAGCGATAACAGTGTTGAAAAACCTTTTAAATCATAAAAGATAGTAGAGTTTATTTTCTACTTGACTCTTTTAATGGATTGCTTGTTCCGCTGCAGTTAAACTTGATGTCTATTATATTTTATCAGTTTAACTTTGTTGAAGGCTAATGATAATTTATTCTGCATTATCTTAGTCATAATATTTCTTACTGGGCTAGTTGAGCTCACCCTTTCTTTCACTGTTCTCTTCAGGAAATGAGAACGTAGCTGGGGCAAGTCGGAGAACGGAGTGATGGTTCGAATGATAGTATTAGTTAGTAGTCCTCACTATTCTATGTAATAGTGTGTTAATAAATGTAATGAGGACTCCTTTTGAGTATGAATACTCTATAGAAGATAATATTTGTATTCAAACTCGCAGTTTATGTTTTGTCGTATTGTACACGACAGTTGTATTAGTAAGTTGTATTTGTATTCTATACTTTGTATCTGACGACCCAAGATGGGTGATGTATACATAATTTTGGGGGCGTCAAACTATTCACCAAAAAATTAAATTTTTATATTTTTTTCTTTTCAAGATATCTATTATGGATATTAGCTTTGATTGTATCCATGTTTTGATCATTATTAAAATTTACTCCACTATGGTTATTTATGAAGTATTTTTGAACTTGGATTGTTTAAAGTACGAATCCTTAATATTTGTTCTTTTGTTTCACTGTATTCGTTTTCTTTAAAATATTTTTCATCATCCTCAGTCCTAAATGATGATATTACTGAATATCTTTGACCTGTAGTGCAAAGATGAATGATTTTCTGATGAATATCTTTGGCCCATAGTGCAAAGATGAACATGTGTTTAGATGAGCATGACCAACTGATGAATATCTTTGGCCTGTAGTGCAAAGATGAATATTTAATTCAAGATGTATATTGATTGATGTTACAGGGATAAAATATTGATGATGAACTTTTAAATTCATAGATGATAGTAGATTTCATCCTCTACTTAACTCTTCTAATAAATTATTATTTCCGCTGCGAATATTGATTTAAAATTTGTTGTCTATTGTATTCTATTAGATTTTTTTTCCTTGTTGAGGACTAACGATAATTTGTTATATATTATCTTAGTCATAATATTCTTTACTGGGCTAGTTGAGCTCACCCTTTCTTTTTTGTTCCATTTTTCTTCTCAGGAGGCGATAATGTAGCGAGTACTGGTCGGGGTATGGAATGATGGTTCTAGAAAGATGTTTTAGTAGTCCTCACCATTTTTATAAAATAAAGTATCAATAATTGTTATGATGACTTATTTGAGTGTGGTTATTGTCTAGAAGACAATAGTTGTTTTTTAAACTCACAATTAAGTGTTGTCGTATTTTACACGACAATTGTATTAATAAAGTTGTAGTTATTTTTGTACCATGTATTTGACAACTCAGAATAGGTGATGTATGCCTGTTTTGGGGGCGTCACAATCCACATAGATAGGTTATTCCAACAGAATAATAAAGAATGGAATAACAGAAGAATTCACCATGCATGCGATAGACCGCACAGATAGGTTATTCCAATAGACTAATAAATAATGGAACTAGGTCATGCGTAAACGCACAGACATGATATTCAAATAGAATAATAAATAATGGAACCAGGTCATGTGTAAAGTACAGACTTGATATTCCAACAGAATAATAAATAATGGAACCAGGTCATGCATAAAGCACAGACAGGATGCTCCAACAGAATGATAAATAATAGAATAATAGAAGAATTTCACCATGTATGCAGTACTTCGCATAGACAGGTTATTCAAACATAATAATAAAGAATGGAATAACAGAATAATTTCACCATGTATGCGGTACTTCGCATATACAGGTTATTCCAACATAATAATAAAGAATGAAATAACAGAAGTTCTCTTCATAAATACAAAAGAAATAATACCCCTTACGAGTACAACAAATAATATCCCTTACTATCCCTTACAATCTCTTACCTCAAAAGAGCAGTACTTCTGACTGAAATATCGAATATGACGCTAAAGAAAACCTGCACTGAATAGCAACTCTCAAAGTATCTAAACACTCACAAAATACGCTCGATAATATATATATATATATATATATATATATATAGAGAGAGAGAGAGAGAGAAAACTTATTTCTGGTGTGATTTTCAATTCTAACTAAGCACCCTATTTATAGGAAAATATTAGAACGCCGAAGCAGACTTAACCTGCTACCTGATGGCTTTACCTGTTACTATTCATGCCCACCACATTTGAAATAAAATTTTAGCACATTTCTCACCAACCAAAAGTGGGGCCAACCAATTCTAGAAATTTCCAAAATATTTTATCATTTAAACAATAATCAGAAACTTCAATAATTCATAATAAATAGCCCTTTTATCAGAAAAATACGAATTTTATGTCCATTTCACATGAAATCGAATTCTCTACAACTTTATAGCTTTAAATTTTTCCAAATTCCAGACAAAAAATATCAGAAATTCACAAACGGATAATTTTCAACACCTCTTAAAATTCATAATAAATCATGCATTAATTTTTAACGGTTCAAAATTTGTGGTCATATACTCAACTTATATATGTATAACATATCCAAAAATCACAACGATCCAACGGTCGGATTAAAATTATACCTCACACAATAGAGTTTTAAGAACACCGATTTGATTTTTTAATATCTCCACTCCGACAAAATACTGATAAAACACCTCAATATTAATTCCTTAATTTATAACCACATAAAATAAATAAATCCATCATTTATATCCACATCAAATAAATATTTTCTTATCATATAAATCAATAATTAATTATTCACAAATAATATTAAAGAATCATAATTATGACAACCAGGTCGTTCCAAGGAAAGAGGGGGTTTTCTTATAATGATTTCTCCTTACTGGCGCGCAATTAGGTGACCAAACCTCTCCTTAGATAGAACTTTCTAGACATTGCCAATAATACTATCTAATAATATTATTCAAATAATATGAATTATTGATATGATAATGGAAAATACTGTGCAGTGATAATTATTGAAACAACGATAATATAAAATATCAACATAATAATTATTGAATCAATAAAATAAAATATTGAACAGTAATTACTGCAACAATTATTGAGTAGTGCCTTCTTACGTAAGAATCAATAATTCAAAAATACTGTGTAATACCGTGTGCTACTGTGCAACCACGCGTTTTACTGTATTTTAATCATCGGGTATTCCAACAGTGTTAACGGTAACTATTACGCTGTTATTTATAAAAATTCAAATTTGTCGTTTTCTTCATCCGACAATTATTCTGTTATGGGGCCCACAAATGGTTGCGCCGTCGTACGAATATTTCCCGATAACAAGAATAATCCACGACCAAACGAATATTCCCCGACAACAATGAATATTTTATAACCACTTGCTTATTTTGCAAAATTTGCACATTTCACCCATAACTTTAAACTTTTATCAATTTAATCATTTACTGAATAATAATTATAAGAAAAATTGAATACTTTTATTTCATAAAATTTGGGGTCTTACAATCTCCCCTCCTTATGAAATTTCGTCCCCGAAATTTACGTACCTGATAATTCGAAGAGTTGAGAATACCTTGCTTTCATTTCAGATTCCATCTTTCTTGTCATCATGATTTCTCCATTGCTCATATCCTGTATTTCAGATATCATTCTAGAATATAACTTCAAAATAAAGGTTAATTGACATATCACAATTTGTCAACTTAAGTAAGAAAATTCAGCTTAGGTAGGACACACACTAGCGAAGGATATTACTCGTCTCTCCCTTCCTAGTTCTAATCCCGGATTTTCGCCAGAGATCATATCCCTAAGCTCTGATACCAAATGTAACGCCCCCAAAATAGGTCAAATCTATCCAACCTATTCTGAGTTACCAAATACATGGTACAGAAAACAACTACAACTTTATTACTACAATTGTCGTGCAAAATATAACAACACATATGCTGTGAGTTTTGATACAAATATATACCAACTGTGACTCATGTCCCAACCGTGGAGATCACCTCACAGTGATTACTTACATAAAGGTACAGTCAATAACTGTTTTAGAAATTAAAATCTTTGAGAAGTGCTCAAGGAAACCTTCGTACATAGGAGGCTATGTGTGACACCCCCAAAATAGGTATACATCACCTATTCTGAGTCGCCAAATATATGGTACAGAATACAAATACAATCTTAAATATACAACATGAGCTGTGAGTTTTAATACAAATATTATCTTCTAGACTGTATTCAAACTCAAAAGAAGTCCTCAATACATTTATTATTACACTATTTCATTGAATAGTGAGGACTACTAATGCTATCATCTGAACCATCACTCCGTTCCCCGACTAGTCCATACTACGTTCTCATTTCCTGAAGAGAACAATAAAAGTAAAAGGGTGAGCTCAACTAGCCTAGTAAGAAATATTATGACTAAGATAATGCAGAATAAATCATCGTTAGCCTTCAAAAGTGTTAAACTGATACAATATAACAAACATCAAGTTTAACTGCAGCGGAACAATCAATCCATTAAAAGAGTTAAGTAGAGAATAAAATCTACTATCTTTTATGATTTAAAAGGTTTTTCATCACTTTTATCGCTTAGACTCAGCTTAATAAATAATTCACATCATCTCTGCACTACGGCGAAAGATATTCATTAGTATCACACCACAAATTATCCATGCACTACGGGCCAAGGATATTCGTGTATTCATCAATGGTCATGATCATGCCAACAACTGTCTATCAATGCACTACGGGCCAATGAGGACTTTTACCACATCATTTGTAACATTACGGTCATGATTATATCGAATAATCCCTGGTCATAATCATACCAAGTCCATCTATGCACGACAGGCCACAGATGACTTTCAACAAAATATAAACATGACGATGATGACAATGACATAAGAATTCAATAAAACAAGTTCAATAATTAATTTATCCAGGACCAATAACGTCCAAATTGTCAACATAATACTGCTTTGTAGAGTAAAATTTAAGAATGCTCAGAAGAATATTTTCATGAAAAGATATTGGATGAAGCGCAAATATCAAGGATATTCCACTAATTTCATGGAGTATAGAAGCCAAAGCTTTAACCAACTGAGTATAATAGAATATATGAAACTGCAAATGGATTTTCTCCCGCCTTGCGGTAATCCACGTAGACAGATCATTTCCACAATTTAATAAGGAATGACTACAAAGGATCATTCACCATGCATGTGATAATCCACATAGACAGGTTATTCCAACAGAATAATAAAGAATGGAATAACAGAAGAATTCACCATGCATGCGATAGACCGCACAGACATGTTATTCCAACAGAATAATAAATAATGAAACCAGGTCATGCGTAAACGCACAGACATGATATTCCAATAGAATAATAAATAATGAAACTAGGTCATGCGTAAAGCACAAACATGATATTTCAACAAAATAATAAATAATGGAACCAGGTCATGCGTAAAGCACATACATGATGTTCCAACAGAATGATAAATAATGGAATAATAGAAGAATTTCACCATGTATGCAGTACTTTGCATTGACAGGTTATTCCAACATAATAATAAAGATTGGAATAACAGAATAATTTTACCATATATGCGGTACTTCGCATATACAGGTTATTCCAACATAATAATAAAGAATGGAATAATAGAAGTTCTCTTCATGAATACGAAAGAAATAATACCCCATACGAGTACAAAAAATAATATCCCTTACTATCCCTTACAATCCCTTACCTCAAAAGAGCAGTACTTCTGACTAGAATATCAAATATGACGCTGAAGGAAACTTGCACTGAATATCAACTCTTAAAGTATCTAAATACTCACAAAATACGCTCGATAATATAGAGAGAGAAAAAAAAAACTTGTTTCTGGTGTGATTTTTAATTCTAACTAAGCACCCTATTTATAGGAAAATGTTAGAACGCCGAAGCAGACTTAACTTGCTACCTGATGGCTTTATCTATTACTATTCATGCCCACCACATTTGAAATAAAATTGTAACACATTTCTCACCAACCAAAAGTGGGGCCCACCAATTCTAGAAAATTTTAAAATATTTTATCATTTAAACAATAATCAGAAACTTCAATAATTCATAATAAATAGCCCTTTTATCAGAAAAATACGAATTTTATGTCCATTTCGCATGAAATCGAATTCTCTACAACTTTGTAGCTTTAAGTTTTTTCAAATTCCAGACAGAAAATATCCGAAATTCACAAACGGACAATTTTCAACACCTCTTAAAATTCATAACAAATCATACATTAATTTTTAACTGTTCAAAATTTGTGGACATATACTCAACTTATATATGTATAGAATATCCAAAAATCACAGCGATCCAACGGTCGAATTAAAATTATAACTCACGCAATAGAGCTTTAAGAACACCAATTTGATTTTTTAATATCTCCACTCCAACAAAATACTGAGAAAACACCTCAATATTAATTCCTTCATTTATAACCACATAAAATAAATAAATCCATCATTTATATACACATCAAATAAATATTTTCTTATCATATAAATCAATAATTAATTATTCACAAATAATATTAAAGAATCACAATTATGACAACCAGGTCGTTCCAAGGAAAGAGGAGGCTTTCCAATAATGATTTCTCCTTACTGGCGCACAATTGGGTGACCAAACCTCTCCTTAGACAAAATTTTCTAGATATTGTCAATAATGCTATCTAATAATATTATTCAAATAATATGAATTATTGATTTGATAATGGAAAATACTGTGCAGTGACAATTATTGAAACAACAATAATATAAAATATCAACGTAGCAATTATTGAATCAATAAAATAAAATATTGAACAGTAATTACTGTAACAATTATTGAGTAGTGTCTTCTTACGTAAGAATCAATAATTCAAAAATATTGTGCAATACCGTGTGCTACTGTGCAACCACGCGTATTACTGTATTTTAGCCACCGGGTATTCCAACAGTGTTAACGGTAACCATTACGCAGTTATTTATAAAAACTCAAATTTATCATTTTCTTCATCTGACAGTTATTCTGTTATGGGCCTCACAAATGGATGCGCCGTCGTACGAATATTCCCCCGATAACAAGAATATTCCACGACCAAACGAATATTCCCCAACAACAATGAATATTTTATAACCACTTGTTTATTTTAAAAAATTTACACATTTCACCCATAACTTTAAACTTTTATCAATTTAACCATTTACTGAATAATAATTATAAGAAAAATTGAATACTTTTATTTCATAAAATTCAGGGTCTTATAACATGAGCTAAAAAAGCTTGACATCCATTTTTCAATAAACGAATAGCTTTATGGCTTGATATGACAGTGATTGATTTTAGTGGTTTGGCTGCTTAAATTCGTATAATAGGTTGGTTAAGAATATAAAAGCTAACAACCTTACGAAAATAATCGATTTTAGCATGATGAGTAGTTAACCAATCAATCCCTAAAATCACATCAAATGCAAGTATTTTCAAAGAAATAAGATCGACAGGTAACGTGCGGTTACCGATTTGAATCAAACAAGACTTATAAACCATGGATATAATGAAGGTATCTCCCAACGGAGTTTCAACAAATATATCAAAGTTTAATTTCTCTATAGTCAAATTTAAACGTTGAGTGCAAGTAGGAGAAATAAAGGAATGGGTAGAACCGGTATCAAATAAAGTATAAATTTCGCTAGAGTTTATTATTAGCTTACACTTGATCACCTCGTTCGGATTCCTCGCTTTTTGGGAGGTTACGACAAACGCTCTCCCTTGAACTACCGGTTTTGTTTTGTCTGGGACACCCTTTGATGCCTCCATCCCAGATGGACTTAACTTTGGTGCACGACAAAATCGGGCTAGGTGACCTTCTTTTCCATAATTGTAACACGCTTTGGACTGCATCACGCAGTTTGGACTGATATATCCCTCCCCTCCACATTTGTAACATACGACCGGCGGTCATTCTCCTTCCTTAACAGCGGATGCTGGTGCTGATATCTTTCTATTTTTGCTGAACCTTCTCTTCTTGAACTTTCCACTCCTATTGTCTTGGCCATGATTACCACCGAAGTGGTTATCATTTCTGGCATGTTGATTCCCTCCACGCTTGTTGTCACCGCTTCGATGACTGCTACCATTGGTATTATCATTTTGTCGGCTGCTTTCTCTTGGTTGGGACGACTCGTTATTGTGTTCCAATAACTGAGCCCTATTTACAACATCTGAATACAAACACAATTTATAAGAAATCAGATATTGACGTATCTCGGGTTTCAAACCTCTTAGAAACATCCGCGTCATTCTTTTCTCATTATCAACTAAGTGGGACGTAAACTGAGATAACTCGACAAACTTAGCTTCGTACTGCGCCACGATCATATTATTTTGCTCAAGATTGATGAACTCTACCTCCTTCATATGATGAATACTTTCAGGAAAGTACTTGTCATTGAACAGCTCTTGGAACTTCTCTCAAGACATCTTCAGTGCGGCAGGTTGAGTACGCTTTACAAATTCTCACCAGTAATGTGACGCCCCCAAAATAGGTATACATCACCTATTCTGAGTCGTCAAATACATGATACAAAATACAAATAAAACTTAATTATACAACCGTCGTGTAAAATACGACAAAGCATAAGCTGCGAGTTTGAATACAACATTTTCTTCTAAACAGTATTCAAACTCAAAATAAGTCATCAATACATTTATTTTCACACTATTTCATAGAATAGTGAGGACTACTAATGTTATCATCTGAACCGTCACTCCGTTCCCCGACTAGTCCCCGCTACGTTCTCATTTCCTGAAGAGAACAATGAAAGTAAAAGGGTGAGCTCAACTAGCCCAATAAGAGATATTATGACTAAGATAATGTAGAATAATTTATCATTAGTCTTCAACATTGTTAAGCTGATAAAATATAACAAACATCAAGTTTAACTGCAGCGGAACAATCTATCCATTAAAAGAGTCAAGTAGAGAATAAAATCTACTATCTTTTATGATTTAAAAAGGTTTTTCATCACTTTTATCGCTTAGACTCAGCTTAATAAATAATCCACATCATCCCTGCACTACGACCAAGGATATTCATTAGCATCGCGACCACAAATTATCCATGCACTACGGGCCAAGAATATTTATGCATTCATCAATGATCATGATCATGCCAACAACTGTCCATCAATGCACTACGGGCCAATGAGGACTTTTACCACATTATTTGTAATATTACGGTCATGATTACATTGAATAATCCCTGGTCATAATCATACCAAGTCCATCTATGCACGACAGGCCACAGAGGACTTTCAACAAAATATAAACATGAGGATGATGACAATGATATAAGAATTCAATAAAATAAGTTCAAGAATTAATTTATCCAGAAACCCATAACGTCCAAATTGTCAACATGATACTGCTTTATAGAGTAAAATTTAAGAATGCTCAGAAGAATATTTCCATGAAAAGATACTGGATGAAGCACAAATATCAAAGTTATTCCACTAATTTCATAGAGTATAAAAGCCAAAATTTTAACCAACTGAGTATAATAAAGAATAGAATAACAAAAGAATTCACCAAGCATGCGATAGACCGCACAGACAGGTTATTCCAACAGAAAAATAAATAATGAAATCAGGTTATGCATAAACGCACAGACATGATATTCCAACAGAATAATAAATAATGGAACCAGGTCATGCGTAAACGCACAGATAGGATATTCTAACAGAATAATAAATAATGAAACCAGGTCATGCATAAATGCACAGACATGATGTTCCAACAGAATGATAAATAATGGAATAACAATAGAATTTCACCATGTATGCGGTACTTCGCATAGACAGGTTATTCCAACATAATAATAAAGAATGTAATAACAGCTCTTACGAGTATTGGAAAGAAAATAATTCTCTTCATGAATATGAAAAAATAATATCCCTTACCGTAAAAGAAGAACATTCCGACTGGTAGGGCGAGGATATTCTTGAAGAAAACTTATACTGTTTTTTCTACGCTCAAAGCTTCTGAAAATTCTAAAGAAATACGCTCAAGATTATAGAAGAGAAATCTCTGAATTTCTGGTGTGATTTCAATTCTAACTAAGCATCCTATTTGTAGGAGAATGGAAAGGATACTATGCTGCACTATGCAATAAAATATAATATATTATATTTATAATCAAATAAAATAAAACTTTATAAAAAGTATTTTGTTTTATATAAAAAGTTTTTACTATGCAAATACTATGCAGACACTATGCAAACACTATCTATAATAAAATATAATATATTCTATTTAAAATCTAATAAAACAAATAACTTTATAAAAGTATTCTATTTTATAAAAAAAGATTTTACTATGCAAAATACTATGCATAATAGAATATAATATATTCTATTTATAGTCTAATAAAACAGATAACTTTATAAAAGTATTCTGTTTTATATAAAAAGTTTTTCTGTTTTATTACATTAATAATACTAATAAAACAATATATATATATATATATATATATGTATATAAACTTCCGTGACTTCATAAAAAGACACCTCAATATAATTAACAACATTTATCATCATTATTATAATTCATAATATTAATCGACCAGGTTGTTCCCAAGAAAGAGGGGGTTTTCTAATAAGGATTTCTCCTTATTGGCGCGCAATTAGGTGACCAAACCTCTCATTGACAGAACTTCTAGACATCGTTAATATTGCAAATAATAATATTAATAACTTTGTCGTCTCAATTATTGATTATAAAATATTGACAATAATTGAATCAAATAACGTGAGATACTATGCAGCAATTACTACAATAATAATTGAACAAAACTGAGTGACTTCTCACGTAAGCATCAATAATCAATACCGTGTGCTACAATGCAACCACGCGTATTACTGTACTTTTAACACCGGGTGTTTCAACAGTTAACGGTAAAACTTTCGTCGTTATTTTCATAAAGTATTTTTGTCGTTTTTTCAATTCGACAATAATTCCGTTGTGGGGTCCACCAATGATTGTGTCGTCGTACGAATATTCTCTGTTAAAATGAATATTTCCCGACCAATCGAATATTATACAACAACTTGCGTACTTTCCAAAATTTATAAATATTACCCATAACTATAACATTATATCAAATTCATTCCTTAATATTTAAAAATGATATTTATAGAAAAATCATCTTTATTAAAAAATTGGGGTCTTACAAGTAATCTGCCTCTGCACGCAACATGAAGGTGGCAAAGGGAACCTTTTGCTCCTCGGAGCATCTCAAAACATCAAATATCTTGTTGATCTGCTTTATCCACGTCTCCGCCTTAAGTAGTTTTGGCTCTCCAAAAAACTCCGGTGGTCCCAGCTCCTTGAACTGCTTAGCGGTGACCGTCCGAGAGTTGTCAGTGTTTCCACCTGCATTTTGGACAGGAGCCGCCTTCGCCTGATGTTGCATGAATTGCATAAAGCCTCTGACCATCCCATCGTTCACCATTTCATCGGTGTTATTATTTACATGAGGATTATTGTCTTTCTGTTGCACATTACCCTGGTCATTGATCGTTGGTGACTCAATGGTCTCATGTGCTTCATTGCTTATCTCAATATTTTCGGATGCCATTTCAAATACTGTAACAAAACAAGAATTAATTAACATATCACATATTATCCCTATACTCTGACCGACCAATTAAATACCAAATAAACTTAGGTAGGTCATACTAGCGAAGGAATTTCCCATCTCTCCCCTCCTAGTTCTTGTCCCACATCTCAGCCAGGGATCATATCTCTAAGCTTTGATACCAACTGTGACGCCCCCAAAATAGGTATACATCACCCATCTTGAGTCGCCAAATACATGGTACAGAATATAAATACAAACTTAATTATACAACCGTCGTGTAATATACGACAATACATAAAGTGAGAGTTTTAATAGGAATATTGTCATCTAGACAATATCCACACTCAAAGGAGTCCTCATTACATTTATTGTCACACTATTTAACAGAATAGTGAGGACTACTAATGCTATCAACTGGACCGTCACTCCTTTTTTCGACTCGTCCCAGTTATATTCTCATTTTCTGAAGAGAACAGTGAAAGAAAGGGTGAGCTCAACTAGCCCAGTAAGAAATATTATGACTAAAATAATGCAGAATAAACTATCAATAGTCTTCAACAATATTAAACTGATAAAATACAATAGACATCAAGTTTAACTGCAGCGGAATAAGCAATCCATTAGAAGAGTCAAGTAGAGCATGATATCAATTATCTTCTATGATTTAAAATATTTTCATCAATTTTTATCGCTGAGACTCAGCTTAATAAATAAACCACATCATCTAATCATCCCTGTATTACGGGCCAATGAAATTCATTAAATCATCAACGGTCATGACTATACCGAATAATCCCTGGTTATAATCATACCAAAAACTATCCATCAATGCATTACAGGCCACTGAGGACTTTTACCACATCATTTATAATGTTACAGGTCATGATTATACCAAATGATCCCTGGTCATAATCATACTAAGTCCATCTATGCACGTAAGCCAAAGATGACTTTCATTACAATATAAGCATGAGGATGATGACAATGACATAATAATTCAATAAAACAAGTTCAAGAATAAATTTTAAAGATTAATAAGTTAATTTATCCTGAACTCAATAACGTCCAAATTGTCAACATGATATTGCTTTGTGGAGTAAAATTCAAGAATGCTCAAAAGAATATTTCCACGAAAAGATACTGGATGAAGCGTAAATATCCAGGATATTCCACTAATTTCAAAGAATATAGAAGCCAAAACTTTAATCAACTGAGTATAATAGAATGTATAAAACTGCAAATAGATTTTCACCCGCCATGCGGTAATCCACGTATACAGATCATTTCCACAATTTAATAAGGAATGAATACAAAGGATCATTCACCATGCATGTGGTAATCCACATAGACAGGTTATTCCAACAAAATAATAAAGAATAGAATAACAGAAGGATTCACCATGCGTGCGATAGACTGCACAGATAGGTTATTCTCAACAGAATAATAAATAATGGAACTAGGTCATGCGTAACGCACAGACATGATATTCTGACAGAATAATAAATAATGGAACCAGGTCCGGCGTAAACGCACAGACATGATATTCCGACAGAATAATAAATAATGAAACCAGGTCCGGCGTAAACGCACAAACAGAATATTCCGACAGAATAATAAAGAACGAAATAATAGAAGAATTTCACCATGTATGCGGTACTTCGCATAAACAGGTTATTCCAACATAATAATGAGGAATAGAATAACAGAAGTTCTCTTCATGAATACGAAAGAAATAATACCCCTTACGAGTACAACAAATAATATCCCTTATCTTAGAAGAAACTGGATATTAAAAAAGTGAAGTAGCAGAATACTTTTCTTCTTTCTCTCTATAGTTTCTCTCTCTAGAGTTTCAGTGAATTCGTAAGAAATAATGAAGGAATGAGCTTCTATTTATAGAAGAACTGAAAGTGGCTCTTGGTCTTAACGAAGGGTCAAAATGACTCTTGGTAATATTGAAAAGACAACTACTATTTGCGAAGGGGCAAATAACTCCTAAAAAAGTGAAGGGACAAATAACTCTTGAAAAAGTGAAGGGACAAATAACTCTTGAAAAACTGAAGGGACAAATAACTCTTAAAAAACTAAAGGGACAAGTTACTATTAAAACTTTAAATCAACGATCCATATTGATTTACTATTATAATTTCAACCAACGGTCTGAAAAATTAGCACATCTCCTCATAGAATAATATTGTATTAAAAAATAATTTGGATCGAAAAAAAATATATTTTTTAGGTGAATAGTACCCCCGTAAATAGTAACTCGTGAATAGTAACGCGTGAATAGTGACTCGTGAATAGTAACGCGTGAATAGTACTCCGACACGAAAAGTGCCCCGAATACCCGATTGAACATTATAACCTCCAGACATCAATTATTATCGAAATAAATGTCGATTTTCACTAACACAAATAATTTTAACACAGTGAAACTATCAAATTCATCTTTAATCAGCACGAACTTATTCATCATTAATATTATAACTTACAATATTTAACAACCAGGTCGTTCCCAAGAAAGAGGGGGCTTTTTAATAAGGATTTCTCCTTATTGGCGGACAATTAGGTGACCAAACCTCTCATTGACAGAACTTCTAGACATTGTAAATATTGCAATTTAATAATATGAAAAATTTTGTCGTCTCAATTATTGATTTAATAATATAACATATTATGCAGATGATACTGTGACAATAATCGAATCAATAATATGAGAGATATAATGCAGCAATTGCTGTAGTAATAATTGAGTATTACTGAGTGACTTCTCACGTAAGCATCAATAACAAATACCGTGTGCTACTATGCAACCACCCGTATTACTGTACTTTTACTACCGGGTAGTTCAACAGTTTTAACGGTAATACTTCCGCCGTTATTTTTATAAAAAAGATAATTCTGTCGTTTTCTTACTATGATAATACTTCAGTTGTGGGGTCCACCAATAATTGTGCCGTCGTACAAATATTTCTTGTTAAAACGAATTTTCCCCGACCAATCGAATATTATATAACCACTTGTTTACTTTGCAAAATTTATAAATATTACCCACAACTATAACATTATATTATATCCACACCATAATATTTAAAAATATATTTCGAGAGAAATTAATCTTTATTCATAAAAGTTGGGGTCTTACACAAATGGTGTGGTAAAAGTCCTCATTGGCCCGTAGTACATTGATGGACATTTATTGATATGATCATGACCATTGGTGAAAATACGAATATCCTTGGCCCGTAGTGCATGGATAATTCGTGGTCGTGACACTAATGAATATCCTTAGCCTGTAGTGCAAGAATGATTCGATGATGTGGTTTATTTATTAAGTTGAGTCTCATCGATAAAATTGATGATAAACTTTTTAAATCATAGAAGATAGTAGATATCATGCTCTACTTGACTCTTCTAATAGATTGCTTGTTCCGCTGCAGTTAAACTTGATATTTATTATATTTTATCAGTTTAACACTGTTGAAGGCTAACGATAATTTATTCTGCATTATCTTAGTCATAATATTTTTTACTGGACTAGTTGAGCTCACCCTTTCGCTTTCATTGTTCTCTTCAGAAAATGAGAACGTAGCCAGAACTACTTGGAGAATGGAGTAACGGTCCGAGATGGTTGTTTTAGTAGTCCTCACTATTTAGTGTGATAATAAATGTAATGAGAATTGAATTTGAGTTTGGATACTGTCTATGAGACAATATTCGTGTAAAAATTCAGCTATGTTTTGTCGTATTTTACACGACAGTTATATTAATTAAGTTTGTATTTGAATTCTGTACCATATATTTGACGACTCAGAATGAGTGATGTATACCTATGTTAGGAGTGTCACAAAAACCCAATAAAGGACATAATAAAATGCTCATAATAATAATAATAATAATAATAATAATAATAATAATAATAATAATAATATATTAGTGTTATATTAAATTAATAGCTAGAGTTAGGTTAGTGACTTTTAAATGAAATGACTAGTAGGTTAGTTAAGTTAGACTTTTAAATGAAGTGACAACTTTTAGGTCTTAGATTCAATAATTTTAAGTCTGTACCTTTAAATGAAATGAAGCGGAGAGGATCTTGATCCAAATTCAAAAACCCAATTCCTTATACTTATTAACCTTTAGTAAATTTTACTCCATCTGCCCTCTACTCGTCCACCTCCCTAATTGATTTCTTAAATTTGTGTTTCCTTTTTATTTTGTCTAAACAATCTATAATAATGAAATCTTATGTTTCACTAAAACGATATTTTAAACTATGGGAGGAATAAGTTTCTGAAAATTGTGTTAGTAATATAATTTTCATTACTCAATTTGCGTCTCTTTAAATCATGTTCATATTACGATTTTCATTGTAAGGACCGATATGTAATGTGATTCGGGCTCGTCGAGCGGGCGTGAAGATTACACATAATTTTACTTTTATATTCGATCTTGTAAATATTCCTCATACATATATATATATATATATATATATATATATATATATATATACATAAAATTGAATCTTATGTATGCACACAAAGGTATATATTTTAAGCAATCAGTTTTTGATGCATACGCCTTTACTTTACATACACTGCTTATCACTTTTAGTGACGGACCACGGACCGGGCGACGATTTGATCCGTCGCTATAAAACATATAAATGGTTTATATGTTATGACGACGGTTCGATACGTCATTAAAAGCTAAGACGATGGTTATCTGATATACGCGATGTGACCGAACTATCACTCGATCCGTCACTAAAGGTGATGAACAAAGTATATTAAATAAAAGAGGATGCACTTGATCTTCTCTTATATTTTAATTATGTAATATATAAAAATATAAATATTAATTTAATTAATATATAACTATTTGGGACGGTTAAGGGACGTCTCATTTCCATATATAGTTATTCCAAGATTCCATATATTGTCATTCCTATTTCCTAGACGCAATATTTGAAAAATGAAAAATCTAACTATTATTGAATGACGCGTCTCAAAATTCGAAAACGGTGCCTAATAAGTATATACGACATCGTATCCTGAACTTCCATTACTGTGCACAGATTTATAATCGTTGAGCGGCTCAGCTCAAAAACCCTCTTCCTCGATCGACTCAAGCAAATAGAGAGAGAAGGGCTTTAACAGTCGTCGGCCAAAAAAGAAATTTTAGTGGCTGCAAAACTTATGGCGGCGCCAGAAGCTCCGCTATGTTACGTCGGAATCGCTAAAAAGTCCGCCGCCTTCCGCCTCATGAAACAAATGGTTAGCTTTATATATCTATCTGTATACATACATACATATATAAACCCTTGAATTATCACTTGTTGTTTATCGGAGTAATTTCAACCCAAAGCTTTCAAATTGAGGTAAGAATATAATTTATTTGCAGGGGTGGGAAGAAGGCGAAGGTCTTGGGAAAGAGAAGCAAGGGATTAAAGGTCATGTTAGGGTTAAGAACAAACAAGATACTTCTGGTAATTTTATTATTACCCGTTATTGTTTTTCGGTTTACTTATTAAAATTCGAAAATATTTGTTCTATGATTAATTGCTGAATTTTTTTTTTAAGAAATGGATATAAAAATTACTAATTCTAGTAGTTGAGATGAATTATTCGATTTGGAACAATGTTAGCAATAAAATGTGAGATGATGGTTATTGAGTTTTTGGATTTGTAACTATGTTCTGCTCTGGTTTTTAATAGGTGTTGGTTTGGAAAAGCCGAACCCTTGGGCATTTGATACGGCACAATTTGATAGCATCCTTAAGAGATTGAAAGTGGTAAGACTGTAGACTATGTTAAATTAGCTCACAGTTGAATTTTAATGTTGCTTAGTCACTATTTTTGATCCTTGTCTTGTGGATGATTTAGCAGCAAGCAACAGATGTCAAGAATGATGAAGGTATACTGAATGGCTGTGATTTTACATTGTGGATTTTATTTTACATTGTGATTTTAGTTTGGTGCCATTATTTCATTTCTTTTAACAGATGCTGAAAAGGATGATGCTGAAGAGATTGAAACATCTACGGAGAATCGTGAAATGGTTGTCAAATCTACCCGCCCTCAAGGAAGGTGTATAAATTTACAATATGTTTCTGTGTACATATATATTATATGAAGTTTTTGATTCTAGTTGTGCATATTCAATAGTTTCATGAATACCCTATTTATCTTATACTTATGTATGTTTACTTTAATAATCATAGATACAAGAGAAGAGAGAGGGGAAAGCTTGTCCAGGCATATTCTTCTAAGGATCTTGAAGGAATTCTTGTACGTTCTCAAACTCAAGGATTTCTATGTATTCTTGTTAATTGTTATGATAGTGAATCCTTTAAAGTTGCTTGGAGTTTGGCAATTTTATTATTCTGCAAACTGTTGTAATGGTATATGTGGCTAGTTTGTTGCATTTAGATAACTATTTAGGCTTCATGATTTCAAATAAAAGTTTTGATTATGTAAGTTCATTGATGGTTGCCCCGTTTTCACATCTTTAGAGTTCATATATCTAGTGTCATGTAGTTGGATGTGGTGGCTGCCATATCAATTCTTGTACTATCGGGGAATTTTTTTCTAGGAATATGCATAACTTGTTACGTGAAACAATTTTAGCATCTCGTCTCCTTTAACATTTTTAGGTTTTTGTGTTTATGACTTATGAGACAACTGTTTACAAACTACTGATTTTCAATTGAAAGTAATTTTAATTATGTAATGTAGAAAACATGTAGTTTGGAAACAATATTGATAAGTGAAATGATTTTGGGTGTCCTTTATTTATTGAAGCCCATTGTACATTCTTTATTTGGTGACGATACATATTTTCTGTGCAGGGTTTTATTAGTTTCTCTTTCCAAAATGCAAAGGACAAGCCATACAATGATATTCAAAAGTCTTTTTGTTTCCCAGGCTTTCTAACCAAAGCAATAGATTCCTACATTTAATTAATCTGAATTGTATATGAAAGAATAAATTAAGGACTGTTGAGTGGCCTTTTTATGAATAGAGACCAAGGTTAACTAATTTGTGTCAGGTGCATATATGACTAAACGGTATTTGTTTCTATTGCTTCCTAAAAGATGACAACGCTGAACCTCCGATCAACGTAGTCACATCATAATTTTTGCATTGATAGAGAATTGCGAGTTTGTAACTTAGTGAGTGTTTTCTTTTAAGGCATTGTCTTGGAAGAAGAAAATGTTGGGCTTGTACTAGTGAGGCAGGTGTTAAAATTGACTACTGAAATGAGAAGGTTTTCCCCAAGGGCTGGCAAGAGGGAAAGGCTGGGGACAGTATAAAAGAAGCCATACCACTTGCTCAAAGAGAATTTGTGTGGTGTTCTATTAGTAGAGCTTTGGAACTATGCTTAAACTGGTCCATTTAGGTTATCCTCACCTTAATTTATTGGACCCAATTCACTTCATAATGGCAATTTGTGACACCCCCATTAGGGATTAGTTAATTGTATTCTGGAAAACTATAATTTAGTGGAAGAACTTCATAATTAAGTTTAAAAAGGCTAACTTTACTCAAATGCTCAAAATATATTAACCTTAACGGTTCTTAAATGTTGAATAAAAACCTACACCTACTATTGTATTATATTTACCCTCTTTTATGGCATTGAGAACAATTATCTGAGTTTCTTAATATTGGTGGTTATTTAGATTGGATTCTCTTTCTCTAGAAGTTCTACTCACTTCGACTTTGGTGCTAGATTCCATTATCTCCCTTCTTTTTTTTATTCCTTCAGTGTTGCGTCTCTAACTATTATATTCTGTAGGTTACAAAGGCTGAGGACTCTCCTGCAGTAAATTGTGATCAGGATGGCACATCAGAGTCGATGGAAGCATTGGAAAGTGATGTTTTGTTTATTGAAGGTAATTCTAGAACTAAGTAGACTTTCCCTCTTATATCAGTTATTGTAGAGTTTTGTGGTTCTGTAGTGTTCATCATATGACAATCGTTCACACTTTCTAAACGATGCCTGTATTATTGTTCTACTCACCCCTATTTTGTGATGCTAGATTCTCATTCTATTGAATTGCATCCTGCACTCATCTTTCTATGTTTCTATTCGTGATTACTTTAAACTACCCTATTTAGTTGGGAATTGTAAAGGCTTTGGTTTTTTAATGGTAGATAGTCGGTCAAATTTTCCTGTGCAATGTGCATAAAAGTTTTTGGCTCGATCCTTGCCCTAAACTTTTGGTTTCTCATTCTATGTCTGTCTTTGCAAGCATTGATGTTGGGACTTGGGCTACCTTTGAGTTAATCAAGTGTTTGTTTTATGTGCCAAATCAACTAACAGTAGTATGATTGGACTCTAGATATTTTTAGGCGAGTTTTCTTTAGGAGCCTAATTTTAGTTATCTTTTGGTGGCTTCCTTGTGCAGTGGAGGGTGTCGTGCTTTATGCAAGCGCATTAGTGTGTTTTTGCTTCCTCACGAGTCTTTGTATGCTCCTTGTGTACAAGAGTTTGCCTGCTTGTTGGTGCTGCAGCGTTTTTCTGTTGTTAGAAAAGCTTTCTACTTTGGCAATATTTTGCGGATTTGTAGTGTTCATTATATGTAGGTCCCAATGCTTCCGTTGTGAAAGCCACTTTCCTATTTTTCTTGAATGCATGTTCCATTGCTTATGTCTTGGATATAAAGTTAGTAACAGTAACCCTTGGTCCTCTATATATCTACTGTTCTGCACCCTTCCATACCTTGTCTCCCCAAAAATAAAACTTGCTTTTGAGACATTTTTCATTATTTTACGGGTCACCTGATCTGTATCGTCTTTGTGGATTTTTTAGTAACTCCTACAATATGTGCATGCTTTTACTTTCTATATTCACAGTCTGTTGGTTTAACTTCATCATTTCATCTAAAAGTTTACTTTGTGATGTCATTTTGGAATGGGTTATGCTTAGGGGTCTTTAATTTTTTTGGTCTCAAATGATGTGACATTGGATAATAAGACAAATGGTACTTTATGAAATGACCAATTACAAAAGATGTACTTGACCAATGTAATGAAACTACATCATTTGAGACACTATTTGAGGCAAAAAAAAATTGAGACCCTAGTATTATACTTGTGGAATGTTCTAGTGTTCCTGAAATGACTCCTGCAATTTGATACAGGAAACATGGGAAAGGATATCCCACCAGACTGGTGGGGCTACAAATATGGATTTGTGTCCGGAGGTTTGCTTGGAGCTCAGTCTAGGAAAAGGAAACCTGTTAAACCTGAACATGCTCTAAATTGTCTCGAGAGGACACCATTTCATGAGGAGGATCAGGAGAATCTTTACAATCTTGTTCAAGTATGCATCCTTTCTGCAAACATTGTTCATACAAATTTTGAAATTTATGCATTTGGTGTTCATTCCGATGTGATGGAACTTTTTGTAGTTGCTCTTGTGGGTGTATGGTTTTTATTTATTTATTAATATTTTTTGGGGGTTGAGATATCCATCTTTTTATATATGTTGAATAAACAATTTTGTTTGTTTTTAGTATTGCTATATGATTACTATTACTTAATAAATAATATGCTAATATTGGATTATGGCCTTCAAGTTTGTTCATTTTGCCAAAAATGTTAAAATGAATATTATAATACCTAGACAATATCCTTGAGTCTTCTTCAAGGAGAAATGCCAGTGTTCTTGAGGATCCTTTAAGGTTGTTGGTTCCAAGCTCCATACTTGGGGACAAAATTTCCTATTAAAAGAAAGAAAAGAAGAAATAAAGGAAATGCTATTTCACATCTACTCTGAAATGAATTTTCCATAGCTTGTCAGATGGCGTTAATTACCGAAAACGGCAGTGCATGTCTGTTTTACTTGTAGTGAACATATATATATAAAAATATATATTGGTGCAATAGTGAACATATAGGCACTATGGAGGTTGTTACATCGTTATGCATTCATGCTAGTCTTTGTCTGCAGAATAAAGCCACAACTGGAAAACAGGGGCTGGGCATTAAGGACCGGCCTAGGAAAATAGCTGGTTGTCACTTTCAGGGGAAGAAGACATCATTCGATGATAGTGATGGCGAGGATTCTGCTGATTCTAGTTATTCAGAAAAACATAAATACGTTGACATATCAGAAACCGAAAAGAGTGATGAACAAAAAGTGAAGCTAAAGAAATTGTGTAGAAAGCTTCTTCGTCAAGTGTGTTCTCAAATTTTACGAGCTTCTCTAATATTTTACCTCTGGTCGCCCACTGATTAACTTATTGTATACAGGTTCCTGGAGAGTCACTAAAGCTGAAACAACTAAAAGTTCTTATTGATGAACATTCATATTCCATTTTTTCCAACTTCTCTTCAAACAGAGATGCTCTTGCTTTCTTGAAACAGAAGGTACTTTGCTGGTACTATTGGAACAATTTTGCATCTCATGATACAGTTTTGAAATCACAGATCTTGAAAGATGAGCCATAATCCTAAATTTTGCAACTTCATGTTCCTCATTCGGTTGGCTTTAATAATTTCTGTTTCGTTGCTGCACAGCTTAAAGGCAATAAGAAGTTTGTCGTGGAGGGAAAGAAAGTTGCTCTTTCATCGAAGAGAAACCAATAAATTTTGACCCTAAATTGAGAAATTTGTATCGGCCTGTACGTTGCAGCTCGAGACTAAAGTAGCATTTTTTATATTTCTCTTGTTGGCCAGCTGTGGTGAAATTATCGCAGGTAATTATGTTTTTATGTTCTCGATTCATTTTGATAATTGTTGTAATTTTAGGTGGCAGACGTTTGCCTTTTTCGTATTTTGGGTACACGAGGCGAATGAACAAGTGAGGGGGTTCTAATTTTATTTTATTGTCTGCTACTTGTGCAATAAAGATATTGCTCCAAAATTTTGCAACTTTATTCCTTTGGCTGATGGCTTGCTTAAATCTCTACAAGATTACATTTGATGGTTTGGTATGTATTTTCTACATGTCAGTTGGCTTTTGGTGGATCTCCAAACCTTAATTTTGTTGAAGAAATATCTCTTTCTTTTTGAATTGAATTTAAAATCTATATATAGATTGAACACGAAATTCAATTTTTTGTTTTTGTTTCGTGAGATGATAAAAAATACTGATATAAGAGAAGATTTGTCTTTATTCGTCGATTCTTATTTTATTAATTAGATGAATGAGCAGGGGTTTTTTGTATTTATTATATAAATTGAACAATTGTTGTTATGGATATTTTATGTTATGGATATTCTATATTAAATATTGAAATATTTAAGGGATTTTATTTCTTTTTCACAAAAATAGAAAGGTGGTTGTCACCTAACATTGTCATTAAAATAGAATGAATCGAATAATAAAAATATGTATTACGTTAAATTAAGTATTTTCTCATTTTATATTGTTTTTTTTTCTTTCTCCAATCTCGACATAAAATGATTAAAATATATGAATTGCTTGGTATAAATCATAACATAGGTTTACAATTATTCATTAGAGTCAAATACGAAATACCTGAAAAGGTTTAAAAAAAAACCACTTTGTAAAAATGTGAAGGGATGAAATTATTTTTTGGCATCAAGTTCAATCCTATTGCGCACAAGCAATTAACACACACAGGGATGCAATCAAAATCCCTATTAATGCCATCACAAGGATTGATTACATTTGAGAATTATTATGAAGATAGTTTTGGTATTTTAATGTCATCCAAATATTTATTAAATTTCCTTCTAATTTCCAGATATTCGGAGGAAACTTTTAAAATTTCTATCCTCTTTTGTTCACTAGTTTTATAAAAAACTCAAAAATAAAAGATTTTTAATTTCAATCCTAAATTTCGCTACTTCTCTTTTATTTTCTCTAATTTTTAAAACTCAGATGACCAATTTGACGGGTTTTATATTTAATCTAAAATTTAAGATATATTTATAAAACGATGACCGATTAAATTTATTTATTTTTTGGTTGAGAGTTATTTTTTTTATGTCGTCATAAATATACAATTACAGATTTTTTCCTAGTTATCTAAATCATCCATACTTAAATGGAAATACGAAAAATCTAATCAACTTGGCCTATTAGCTCAGTTGGTTAGAGCGTCGTGCTAATAACGCGAAGGTCGCAGGTTCGAGACCTGCATGGGCCATAAATTTTTGTTTTGTCTAACATAACATGATACTTTTTTTTAATTAAAAAAAAGTAAAATTATAAGATATTTTTAATTAAAAAAAAGAGTAAAATTATAAGTTATCTAACATCACATTACCATTAAAAAATTCTTAATTAATATAAAGTATATATTTAATGTCGTAAAATTATTCTTAAAAAGTTGTCATTTATTTTTAATTAAAATAATAGTCAAAAAAATTGATTTTTAATTAAAAAATTAGTCAAAAATAATATTCAATAAAATATTATTATTAAAAATTATAAAATAATATTCAATAAAATAGTATTATTATTAAAAATAATATTCAATAGTGATATTATTATTATTATTCAATAAAATATTATTATTAAAACTAATATCAAATAAAAATTAAAAGTTGATTTTGTTTGTATAATAATAATAAAATTATTAACAAAATATTTTTTCTTGATATTAATTGATTAATGGAACTGAAAAAAGAAGAAGAGAAAATTAAGAGACAAACAACCACATAACTTAACTATGAGAAAAACTATATATTTTCGTTCTAACTCTCTCTCTCTCTAATTTTGTACTATTCAATATACTCTCTAATCTGACACAGCCGAATAAGATCTTAAGCAACTTAAGACTGAAATAAAGAGTTTAGAAATCATGAATATATATATATATATATATATATATATATATATATATATATATATATATAGGGTCAGGATCAGGTAAGGGATCCCTTATTTTAGTAAAATAAGGGATTTTTTTTTTTTGCTTTTTTTTTAAAAAACAACTAAAAAAAAGTTTAATATTTTATGGAATTGAAATTTTTTCATAATACAGTGTTTTGAGTGTGATTTGGGTACGCATAACAAAACATGTATGTACAGTCTGGGCAGACTGTACCACCACTTTTTGGTATAGGTATTTAAAACACGCCCAAAACATTGTATTATGGAAAAATTTCAGTTCCATAAAATATTAAACTTTTTTTTTAGTTGTTTTAAAAAAAAAAGCAAAAAAAAAGCAAAAAAAAAAGTCCCTTATTTTAAGAAAGTAAAGGATCCCTTACTTGATCATTTCTGTATATATATATATATATATATATATATATATATATATATATATATATATATATAAAGAGTTTAGAAATCTTATATGGAACTAAAGGAACGGACCGTTAACGAATTGGGGGAAAAACAGGCGAAAACGAATTGGGAAAAAAAAACACGCGGGTTATAGGCTTGTTGGGTGGGTGGGTTAAATGGGTCAAATTAATTTGAAAATACAACAGTGTGAGTGTGAGGTCTCTGATGAACCATCGACTTCTCTCTCTAACCCGTCCGTCTCTCTCTCTCTACGAACCTGTTTGCTACGGAAGGGAAGATTCATACACAGCTCCGGCCAACAGAAGGTACTCTAATTTTTGTTTGTTCTTATGGGTTTTCCCCAAATTTTGTGTAATTTTTGATCCCTTTTCCCCTATGTTTGATTTATCCTTGTTCTGTTTGGTGTACTAGTTTATCCCTTTTCTCCTTGTTCTGTGTTTTTCTTCGTCCTACCTTGTGATTCTGTTACCAGTATGCGATGGGTTCAGTATCCTGTTCCTTTGGTTCATTCAGTATAATGTATTAGACAAAAAATTAAAAATTTATAATGTACTCTCTCCGTCTCAAATTATCTATTTTTTTAGCAAAAAAAATTTATCCCACAATATCTATTTTTTTTAAGATTTCAATAATTTTTTTCTCTTTATTTTCCAAGTTTGCCCCTTTACCCTATTAATGATAGTCATTACTCAATTTCATGTCTCTCCTCTTTTTTAAGCATATTTTCATATTCTCACCGACAAGGATTCATGCACAGAAAACAAAAAAGTCAGCACATAAAAGCGTATTTTAGTATTTTTATCACATATTGATATGCGTGTGGAACTCTAAAAAAGTAGATAATTTGGGACGGAGGGAGTATAAACTATGAAACAAAATTATTACTGAAAATATCTAATACATCTATTAAGTGTGCTTGTGTTAATTAGAAAGGTATTATTAGTCAAATTTACAATGAATATTTTTTCTTTCTTTCTTTCGGATTTCTTAACTGAACTCTAAAGAATCAATGAGTCACTATTTGGTCCTTTTATATATGGATTGCAGAAATAAAATACTTTTTTTTTTGTAGTTTATGAGATGGAACACATTTTATCTCTATGTCTGAGCTTTCGAAGACATTGACAGATAACTATGAAATTGTTATATGGTAAATGATAAATGCATTTGGTATAATTAGTCCTGCGGAGTGTTTTTACTTTTTATTGTTAGGGAGATGCAATGCTAGAGTCTTCCTGCATTTTTGTAGTTAAGGAGATGCACAACTTTTTTCTTTGTGTAACTAATCTAGAGACAATTAAGGAAGAATATTACCTGTTTTAATTTGTTTTCTCTTTAAATTGTATTCCATATGAAAATTTGAAAATGTTGATTATGTAAATAAAAATGAGGCAGCTACTTATCAAAAAAAGAAGAAAAAGGAGAGCTTTAACAGCATTAATCCACTCCATTCTTTTACTACTTATAGTTACTAGCAATTCCTCAAGTACTCATTTTAATTGGTTTACATAATTAAAGAAATTATTTTTCCTTACATAAAAGGAAAGCGTGATGGAGATGAAGATATAAATGACATCCACAGACACAAGAAAAGTAAGGTAACATCAAAACGACCAATTTCTTCTACTCATTATGTTTATTATTGATTGTTAGGAGCCAGCCTATACCTAATGCTAAGCTTGATATATCAGTGTTATGGACATGCATGCTGTTTAATTTAAAGTTTTCTTCTACATCAGTTTTCATTTGAAGTTGGTTTCATCCTTGCATGTCATGTACTTCTGAAAGCATATCCCGATTGAAGTTGATTTGATGAAGGAGACAATTTAAATAAGGAATGGGATGCATTGAAAGAACTATATTAGTTAATACATTAAGATTGATTTTCCCCCTTTTTTCTCTTGCCTAAGCTTGTTCTAGATTAGAGGCGACTAGTCGGTGGATTTAATGGATAAAGACCTTCATGGTTTGAAGGTTATTAACACATTGGCTGTTGGGTCATACATGACTCATTTTTAAATTGGTTGAATATGGGCACATTATCAAGGATATGGTCAAAGCCATCAACCATATAAAACCAATTATTTACTTTAACTATTTTTCAAAGTCACAATGAATGTTCACAGCTTTTTATTAACTTTAGATGGATTTTAAATCTTCTTTGGTGTCATCACAATAATTGTTAGTGGTCCATACGCGGGCAATGAGATTAATCAGGAAAGAATCTTTAGTTATTAGATGTGATTGAAGTCATTTCTACTCTTTGTAAGCATCTTCTGCTTTATTTTGTCTTCTAAGAATATATGTTATTTGCTGACACTCCAGAGTTTGAATTAATACGGAGAGAACAACCCTTGCAACCAAAGAGAATGATATGTGAGAAGAGAAAAATTTAGAAATTATAGGAAGTCAGCCCCTGTTAGAGATGTGTGTTTCATTGTTTTTGTCTACAGTTCGGGGAATATTATTGTCCTTTCCTTGGTTTGCTTTCATGAGATTTGGTAGCTCAGGAAATTTCAACTTTTGTGTCATCCCTTGTTAAATGTTTTAATTTTACCTTTTGGGTTAGTACATGTTACACTTTACATTCTCTCTATGAACAGGGTTGCGGCAATTCTAACCTCTGTCCATTTGAAGTTTTCAAGGTATGAATTTGTATCTATGCAAAAATTAGTTTTAGAAGTGATTGCTTTCTCTTGTTGAAGTTTTATCTCCCCTTTTTTCCAGGAAAGAATAGCTGCCCCTCATCTGAAGCATGACTACAATACAGTTTGCAATATAAAGCTGGAACCATCACAGCACAAGTCGCTAACCTCTAAGTTCACACAAATGTTCACTTGGCTCTTCTCGCTGAAGAATGATGATACACAGTCGCAGAAAGTTGACCTATAGTTTGTTCCGAGCAGAGGAGAAAATCTGACGTTTACCTTTTGTCTTTTTTGCAATGAGGTTGTCATTAACTTAGTTTTAGCCATGAATGCGTGCTCTTTACTGGCATGTTGTATTATCTAATACATGCAACCAAAGTTTTGTCACAAATGGTTATATGAACAGATCTAGAAACTCTAACCAAAGCTTAGCTGAGGTAGGAATTGTTCATTCAACTTCTGTGCCTTGTATGCTTTATGAATACAAGAATTTTATATCCTTTATTCAGATGGTTTCGTGGCTTTACAATATCATAAATCTCTGTATCTTCTGTTCCTGACCTCTTTTAATTGATTCTATGAAACATTACTTGAAAAGTGATTCATGTGTTAATGTTTTAGTTCATTTCATTCCCTCGTATGAATCCAAATGTCATAATTCCTTTAAGCATTTTTGTCAAGTCATGATATATTGCAAAAATCTCTTCCTACAGTCCAGGCCAACATTAGACCAATCATTATAAAAATCTCTTCCTACAGTCCAGGCCAACATTAGACCAATCATTATCCAGAAGTGGGGGTTTCAATACAACAAGCAAGCATGTAGCAGCTCCGATGCAGAATACTAAAGTGTTTTCACATCCTTTGACGAAACATAGGAACCCAAAACAACTGTAAATCTGTTTTTATTGAAATATAATTTCTATACAAATGGAAAGAATGCCGCGATCTTGTTCAATAAAATTTCTATGCAAATGGAAAGAATATCGCGATTTCGTAAATTTCTCTACAAAAGATGCAAAATGAATATCATGTTATTGTGCCAAAATTTTTGTAGCACGTCTCGGTGGGGAAAAGTATTATCTAATACCAGTCACTTGTAAGGATCAGACATAAAGACTGGACTAGAGTCTTCAAAACCATTCAATAGTCTGGCGTTGTGATGAGATCTCGTCAGCTGAAGTCCCCTCATTTGCGACCAAAAATAAAAATAAAATCTGTGTAGTTGTATCTCTTCTTTAGTGTTTAACCTAAACAAGGGCTTGACAAGAGGATTCCAAGTCACAAGTCATTTCTCTCAGACCACCATGCTGATCGGCTTTAATGGTAATGTTGAAGGTTAGATTCCATATTAAGTGGATCAAGTGCTTAATTTGTCCAGTCTCCCCTTTAAACCACAATATTTTGACTACTTATCTGCACCAATATTTTCTCGGATGAGGAGAAATATTTGACAGAAATGAAGAGGCTTGGCATTCAGAGACGAGTACAAGTTGAGCAAGATAAATCCTGATGAATGTGTCAACAATTAAAGATGATTTACGTCTTTGCCAAGTGTGCTTCAGCTAGTGAAGAGCTAAGGTCTTCACGGGATTGTGACCTCCTGCTTTGAAGATGCATCTGACTTCTGTGAGGGGACCAGAAAGAACCCATGCTACTGCTATCAAATTGCATTTGCCCTAAGCTACATAAAGAATAACTATGTGCAACACTGCTCGAGGATGGGTACAAATTGGTTTAACTTCAGCTAGTAACTATAAGTAGTAAAAGCATGGAGTGGATTAATGCTGTTAAAGCTCTCCTTTTTCTTCTTTTTTTGATAAGTAGCTGCCTCATTTTTATTTACACAATCAACATTTTCAAATTCTCATATGGAATACAGTTTAAAGGGAAAACAAATCAAACAGGTAATATTCTTCTTTAATTGTCTCTAGATTAGTTACACAAAGAAAAAAAGTTGTGCATCTCCTTAACTACAAAAATGCAGGAAGACTCTAGCATTGCATCTCCCTAACAATAAAAAGTAAAAACACTCCGCAGGACTAATTATCCCAAGCGCATTTATCATTTACCATATCACAATTTCATACTTATCTGTCAACGTCTTCGAAAGTTCAGACTTGGAGATAAAATGTGTTCTATCTCATAAACTACAAAAAAAAAGTATTTTATTTATGTAATCCATATATAAAAGAACCAAATAGTGACCCATTGATTCAGTAGAGTTTAGTTAAGAAATCCGAAAGAAAAAATATATATATATTCATTGTAAATTTGACTAATAATACCTTTCTAATTAACATAAACACACTTAATAGATGTATTAGACGTTTTCAATAATAATTTTGTTTCATAGTTTATACATTATAAATTATTAATTTTTTGTCTAATACATACACTGGCAACAGAATCACAACGGAAAACACAGAACAAGGAGAAAAGGAATAAACTAGTACACCCAACATGATAAATCAAACGGGAAAAGGGATCAAAAATTACACAAAATTTGGGGAAAATCCCTAAAGAACAAACCCTAGATTTCTTTCGCAACAAAACAAAAATTAGAGAGCATTACTTTCTGCTAGCCGGAGCTTTGTAGAATCTTCCCTTCCGTAGCAAACAGGTTCGTAGCGAGAGAGATGGACGGGTTAGAGAGCGAAGTTGATGGTTCATCTGAGACCTCACACTCACACTGTTATTTTCAAATTAATTTGACCCATTTAATCCACCCACCCAACAAGCCTATAACCCGCGTGTTTTTTTTTTTCCAATTTTTTTCCGCCTGTTTTTTCCCCCAATTCGTTAACACTATGTTCCTTTGGTTCGCTTTAAAAAGAAATCTTTTATATATATATATATATATATATATATATATATATATATATATATGGGAATGATCCATGGTATATATACGCCATGAACTAAAAAGTGACATATATGATCCATACCGTCCGTTTCACAAATTAGTGGCTGAGATGAGATTTGGGGACACGCCGTCCGCTAGTCCGTCCGCTAGTATTACTAGCGGACGTGGTAAGTATAAAATCTGGACGCTTATGCCCCTGTGAAAGTACAGAAACCAGATGGTCCGCTAGTAAGTCTAGCGAATGGATATTATAGAAGCAATACTGCTAAATAGATTACACACGATTTTCTTCCTGTGCTAAATAGATTACACAAGATTTCCTTCCTGCACTGAAAATCCCTGTAGCTATTTCACAGGGGTTTAAGCGTCAGTCAATTTCAAAGTAATCGATACGAAAAGTTCGTCCAGGTTTTCAAGTGGTGTAGTTCCGGTAAAACAATTTCTTTGAAAAAAGAGGAGTAAAGCGGAACCCTTTGATGCTTTTGGTTTGGGGTATGAGCTGACCTGGAAGCATACTACCGGCCAATTCCAATGGCAATGAAGCTTGATCTCGACGCTTTCCTTGATTCACATGCTTCCGACGATGACGACGTTAATCTCCTCTCCGTACATGGGCGCACCGTAGATGAAATCCTCCTTAACGAGTCGTCCTCATTTGACTCTTCCCTTTCTTCTCCCAATCGCGACCAACCCACCCACAGGGATGCTACAGGTAATCTTAAAACCTTCCCACCTGATCACACTTCATCATCCCCTCCCAAATTCATTAATAAACCCCAGCTCCCCTCATCCTATTTTTAGTCCCGCGTTGAATTTTCCTCTGTCGCTAATTCCTTTTCGTTGAATCGGACTACTCATCGCAATGTTTTGCCCCCTTTATTTGCCGGTAACAGTAGCAGCGGTGTTAATGTTAGATCCAATGTTAAGCCTGGCGCTGCGTTAGCAGCTGCTACATCCGCCTCGCGTTCTGTTCCCACACCACACGCTGCTGCTATTAAACTGAGAAGAGCCACCACCACTAACGCTCCTTTGCTGCATGTGGTTCCAAGTGCAAATTAGGGTTCACATGTCCTAATTGAATTAAATGCACAATTAGGGTTCTACGACCTCATTAAATGTATAAATTAGGGTTTACATGACCTAAATAAATGAAGACGAAAAAGCCAAAAATAAAGAGGGTTGGACCCGAGAGAATCTTCCACGTGTCCCGAGGCAGAAGACACGTGGACACGTGGAGGTGACTCATTTTGGGAATTGATTGAGAGATTGGATTGGTGGCTAGAAGGGCAGGACAATTTGGGCATTATTCTGATGACCAAGGGTAAATTTGGAATTTTCCTAAGGTCATGACCACTCTCTAGAAAACTCTATAAATATCTCTTCCACTCCATTGGGAAGGGGACCTTACTTTGGACTCTTGGACCTTTTCGAAGACTAAGAGACTTGGAGATTCTCTCTAAACCCGAAGCACTCAAGAAGGCTCTCTGAATCCTTGCTACCCTAACAAGGTTCTCGGATTTTAAAAGTTCTGCCACGTGTTGTTGGAGTAATCGCTCACCTGTTCTTCTCCCCTCTTCAATCAATCAATCAATTTCATACTTTTCGTGGATTTCTCTCCTCCTCAGCCAACACGAAACCCTAACCCTAGCAATGTACGATTTTCTTGCCCACATTTCTTTGGCGACTCTGCTGGGGAGGTGTAAAATTTGTGAAGGGTATGCCCACAACTAGAAGTGAGAGAACTATAGGAAGAGCTGCTTCACCAACAAATAGCATTACCTCACCGGATCCAGTTCCAAGGCAAGTAACTCAAGCTTTCCAAGGCGCAAACCTGGATTTTGATCAACCACTTATTGAAGACGCTTCATAAGGGAGTTCGATGTCACCACATATGGCCAATCAACAACAAACAAACGCAGGAAGGCAAGGCAAGGATGCAAGTGGAGAGTAAGCAAATATTGTGCAACTGGAGATGCTCAAGGCGTTGAAGGAAGCACGGGAAGGACAAGGGATGATGGTGGCCATGATGCTGGAGATGCAAAGGAAGCAAGAGGAGATGGGAAATTTTCGCCAGCAGTTGATGTAGATCCCTACCTTCAAGGCCATATTCCCAGGCAGTTCGGAAGGAGAACAAGCAGGAGTGGAGGATAACAACAATGGCAACAACAACAAAGAAAACCAGATTGTACCTCCATCAACGGAAAGTCAATCGGTTCCAATAATCAACTTGGAGGCTCAAAACAGTGGTGACGTGCCACAACCTAGGTTGGAAGCAAGCCAACCTCAGACAAACATTATCCCAACTGCTCTTCTAGCATTTTCACAGGTGCAGATGCCAACCATTCCAAGCCATGTCCAGCGAGTGAGCCAGCAGCTGCCACAAGCGCCAGCTTTGCACGATGCAAGTGTGTATCAACCAATTTCTCTACCATACACACCACCGATACAACAGTATATCACAACAACCTAGAGAGTTCATGCCACGAGGCAATACATGACGAAGGATGATATGATCGATGTGATCAATCAACTTCGCAGGAAAACATCCCGACCATCGGAGTTAGACTTTACTCCGCCTTACCCGGCACACATTCGGAGGCAACCTTACCCGATAAGGTATATTGAGCATCCCCCGCAGTTTCCAAAATACAACGGGGAGAAAGGAAATGCCAGGGAACATATTGCCAGGTTCATAGAGTCGATGCCTCCGTGGTTAGGATATGATGAAGTAAACAACCATAACTTGTTAATGCGGGAATTCAACAAGACTTTGACGGATAGTGCCTTCAGTTGGTACTATAATTTGGAGAAGGGGTCAGTCCATGATTGGGATGACCTAAAATTATAATTTTTTAAGAAAGAAAAAACAGGTAACCATTGTAGAGCTCATGCGATTCAAGCAAAAGTCGAATGAGGAGCTGTCAGATTACGTGGATAGGTTTAGGGCCCAAGCACAGAAGTGTGCAGAGCCAATTGAAGAAAAGAACTTGGTTAGTATATGCAACAATGGTGTTTTAGACACCTTCAAGCACCACCTCATTACCAAGGCTTGTGATTCATTTGCGACCCTCTCATCTTTTGCACAAGACTTGAGAGGAATCATGACATTTTCCACTAGTCATGCGATGGTTACAAGAAGAGCAAGAGGACAGCAACTGTGGCTTTGGCGGATTCTCAGTCAAAATCACAAGGGGGCAAGAGGGAAAAGAATGATAAATTTGAGCGAAGAATAGAAAAACATGGGGACAACTATACCAGAATGCCAATTTCGGTGTCTATCACATGCAGCGAGAAGGCATTCAGGAGCCTGTACGAATAATGGGTTGAGCACGGAGTGGTGAAACCTCCAAGGCCCCGGTTGGTTGTGACAGAAGAGATGAAAAGAAGACCAGACTTCTGTGTATACCACCAACACGCAGGGAATTCCACTATGGACTGTTATAGTCTGCGGAGGATGTGACGCCCCCAAAATAGGTATACAACACCCATTCTGAGTTGCCAAAATACATGGTACAGAAACAACATCTTTACTATTACAACATAAGAACTGTGAGTTGAAATACAAATATTGTCATCTAGACAATATCCACACTCAAATAAGTCCTCATTACAATTATTGATACATTATTTCACAAAAATGGTGAGGACTACTAAAATAACTTCTAGAACCATCATTCCATACCCCGACTAGTACTCGCTACATTCTCGCCTCCTGAGAAAAATGGAACAACAAGGAAAAGGGTGAGCTCAACTAGCCCAGTAAATAATATTATGACTAAGATAATATAGAACAAATTATCGTTAGTCTTCAACAGGGAAAAATCTAATAGAATACAATAGACAACAAGTTTTAAATCAATATTCGCAGCGGAAAATAATAATTCATAGAAGAGTTACGTAGAGAATGAAATCTACTATTATCTATGAATTTAAAAGTCCATCATCAATAGTTTATCCCTGTAACATCAATTAATATTCATCTTTGCACTACAAGCCAAAGATATTCATCAGTTGGTCATGTACATCTCAACACCTGTTCATCTTTGCACTACGGGCCAAGGATATTCATCAGAAATCATTCATCTTTGCACTACAGGCCAAAGATATTCATTAATATCATCATTTAGGACTGAGGATGATGAAAAATATTTTAAAGGAAACGAATCCAGTGAAACAAAATAACAAATATTAAGGATTCGTATTTCGGTTTATCCATGTCCAAAAATACCTTATAAATAATCATAGTGAAGTAAAATTCAAGAATGATCAAAACATGGATACAATCAAAGCTAGTATCCAGAATAGATATTTTGGACGAAAAGAAGAAAAATTTATTTTTCGGTGAATAGTAACTCGTGAATTACTACTCATGAATAGTAACCCCGACATTAAAAGTTCTAAATTTGATAAAAATTTCTAACTAATATTTTTGCATAATGATATTGAAGAAATAATATCATTTTCGAATAAAATAACATCCCTTACTATGACAACCCCAAAACAGGTCCATTCCATCCAACCTATTCTGAGTCGCCAAATACATGGTACAAAAAACAACTACAACTTTATTACAACAATTGTCGTGCAAAATACAACAACACATATGCTGTGAGTTTGGATACAAATATATACCAAATGTGACTCATGTTCCAACCGTGGACATCACCTCACAATGACATCTTACATAAAGGTATAGTCAAAAACTGTTTTAAAAATTAGAATCTTTGGGAAGTGCTCAAGGAAACCTTCGTACATGGGAGGCCATGCTTCTAGGTTATGATAGATATCATATGGCCACAGAATTATCCTTGGTTGACCCAATAGACCCCAAAGAAAAACGAGAAGATTACTATCATATTCTTCCCAATGGTGGGTCTTCTCTTGACATATCATTATCTCTACTGTCTCTAATTGAGAATTATACTTCAAACAAACACCAAGATTATATAGGTAGTGCTCGTATATATACTCAGCAAGTGGATGAGCACATCCTTGTCTTATGATGACACGAGGTTGTATGTCGTTAGACATCTTGTATGATAGTGGCAAACCACCCTTCCAACGTTGGGTACACCTTACCCTATTGGATTCACCAAATAAAACTACTAAATGAACTTTTCTATACTGCTTCGGCAGAACATCCACAGCTAGAGACCACCGTTCTATTTTTCCGTTACCCTCGCTCGACCCAGCTACACTCTTATTACCTGAAAGGAATTGTGAAGCAAAAGGGTGAGCACAACTAGTTCAGTAAAGAATATCATGACTAATGATAATTAAATTATCAATAGCCTTCATCAATAATAAATCAGAGATTTAGAACATATGGTAAATGATAAAAATTTCAACCATAGTTGCAGCGGAACGAGCAATCCATTAGAAGAGTCAAATAGACTATAAAGTCTATTATCTTCTCCATGTTAAAAATCCACCAATAATGTTTTATCCCTGTAACATCAATCAACAATTCTGGTCCACAATCATATGAATAACTCATAATCATAACTGTAGTTTTAAATTCCTCTTTTCATCCAGGACGAAGATAATTTTTATCACCTATCTTTACCTGAAACATCAAAGATCATGGTTACACCAAATCACATTTCCTGTTCATAATCATACTAATAACTTCATCTTTGCACTACGACCAAAGATATTCATTTGTATCACCAGTTGGTCATGTTTATCTCAACATCTGTTCATCTTTGTACTACTGGCCAAAGATATTCAACAACATGTCATCTTTGTACTACGGGCCAAAGATATTCATCAACAATTCATCTTTGCACTACAGGCCAAAGATATTCATCAATATTTCATCTTTGCACTACAGGCCAAAGATATTCCTCAACAGTTCATATTTGCACTACGGCCAAATATATTCATCAACAGTTCATATTTGCACTACAGGCCAAATATATTAATATCTCAAAGAAATATATAATCATTTCAGAATTTATATAAACAATAATTATAACCATGTTGATCAATTCACCTTTGCACTTAAGCTAAAGATATTCACTTATAAATTCAATGGTCATGATCAAACCAATCAACAATTTAACTTTGCACTACTGGCCAAAGAGAATCCATAGTCATGATCATACCAAAAATCTACCCATCTTTACACTCAAGTCAAAGAGAAATATCATCATTAGGATTATAAAAATGTTATATATAATAATAAAAATAATATGATCAACATCCAGTTTTAATCTCAAGAGTAATATTCGTAAATCAACTATAATTTGGTTAGAAAAAGAAACCAATTTTTTTGTGAATAGTAACTCGCGAATAGTAACTCCGACATGAAAAAGGTAAAAATTCCACAATAATATACATACCAATATTTTGGTATAATGATATTGAAAGAATAATATTTCTTAATCTTATAAACAATTTATTTAAATTGTTTACACTTTACTAATTAATGCATTTAATCATCATAAAATGCCAACTCTTAAGATTTTATCATTAATAACCAAAACCCTCATCAAAAATCTGTATATACCTTATATAGGATTCTCAAGTTATAAAATCCTATTTTCCAATTTTCTTACTTCACATAACATATTTAATTCATTTTCTCATAACTAGTCCATTTTAATGAAAAATACCAAATCAGTTCAAAAAATATTTTTTTCTGGGATTTAGCAGAATATAGTCCCATATTGAACATATATTTTTCTCAGAATTTTTAAAACTCATTTACTATTTTTTATATGGCCAAAACCGCCGAATATTTAGACATTTATCATAAATTGTATTTTTATCCAAAAGTTCTAAAATTCACAGAGTACACTGATATTATATAGATATACTTCCAATAAAAATTTCATCAATTTTAGAGTTAACCACAAGGAGTTATAAGCGGTTACTTTTAAAATAGTCTTTTCTTATAAAATTCATAACTCTTAATCTATACATCTAAAAATCACCATTTTTGGACACAATCAAGAAAACTCATCAAAATATCATTTCAAATTTTTCCAGAATTTTTGAAGGTCAGAAAAATTACGAAACTGAAAAACATAATAACCCTTAAAATCTCTTACTATCCCTTACCTCAAAAGTGCAGTATTTCTGACTGGAATGCAAAGCCGAAGGAAACTTGCACTGAATAGCAACTCTCAAAGTATCTAAATACTCACAAAATATGCTTCATAATATAGAGAGAGAAAGAGAGAAAGCTTATGTTTCTGGTGTATTTTTCAATTCTAACTTAGCCCTCTATTTATAGGAAAATGTTAGCACGCCGAAGCAGACTTAACCTGTAACCTGATGGCTTTACCTGCTACTATTTCCACCCACCATATTTGAATAAAAATCTCAGCACATTTCTTCACCAACCAAGAGTGGGGCCCACTAATTCTAGAATTTTCTACCAAAAAGATTAACTCTGAAAATTCAACAATTTCTGAACTAGTCATCTCGTAAAATTCATAACAAATTATACGTTAATTTTTAACGGCTCAAAATTTGTGGACATATACTCAACTTATATATGTATAACATATCCAAATAATACCACGATCCAACGGTCGGATTAAAAATTATAACCCTCGCAAAATATCTTAAAAACCCTAATTTGATTTTTAATACCTCCGTTCTGACAAAAATACAGATAAAACACCTCAACATTAACTCCCTCATTTTTAACCACAAAAATATATCCCTCATTTATATCCACATCAGATAAATATTTCCTTATCATATAGATCAATAATTAATTATTCACAAATAATATTACAGAATCACATTTATGACAACCAGGCCGTTCTCAGGAAAGAGGGGGCTTTCCAATAAGGATTTATCCTTATTGGCGCGCAATTAGGTGACCAAACCTCTCCTTGGACATAACTTTCTAGACATTGTCAATAATGTTATCTAATAATATTATTCAAATAAAATGATTTATTGATCTGATAATGGAAAATACTATGCAGTGACAATTATTGAACAACAATAATATAAAATTTCAACGTAGCAATTATTGAATCAATAAAATAAAATATTGAACAGTAATTACTGTAACAATTATTGAGTAGTGCCTTCTTACATAAGAATCAATAATTTTAAAAATACTGTGCAATACCGTGTGCTACTGTGCAATAACGCGTATTACTGTATTTTAACCGCCGTGTATTCCAACAGTGTTAACGGTAACAACTACGCTGTTATGTGTAAAAACTTAAATTTGTCGTTTTCTTCATCCGACAATTATTCTATTATGGGGTCCACAAATGGCTGCGCCGTGGTACGAATATTCCCCAACAAAAAAAATATTCCACGACCAAACGAATATTCCCCGACAACAATGATTATTTTATAACCACTTGTTTATTTTGAATTTTTTTTTCATTTCACCCATAACTTTAATTTTTTATCAATTTAACCATTTATTGAATTATAATTATAAGAAAAATTGAATACTTTTATTTTATAAAATTCGGGGTCTTACACTTACCTCGTAAAGACAGTACTTCTAGTTGAAAAACCGGATATAGGCTATGACTTGAACTTTCACCGTATAGCAACACTCAAAGTATTAAAATACTCACAAGAATACGCTCAATATATCGAGAGAGAAAGAGAGAGAAGTTTTTAGTTTCTGGTGTGATTTTTAATTCTAACCTAAACACCCTATTTATAGGAAAATGCTTAGAACACCAAAGTAGAAAATTGAATATAATAATAATATATTTATACAATTGTCAAGCCCACCTTAGACAACTGATCTCAGCCCATTTATATCACATGTTAGCCCACTTGAATGCAAAAAAAATGTTTTTCTTCAAAATAATAATTAAAACTTCCAAAAATCAATTATTTCGAAACTCCGGAACTTCAATAATTCACAACAAATAGCCTTTTATCAGAAAATTCGAATCTCGAGATTCTTTATAGAAAATTCAATTCTCTACAACTTTGCAGAAGAAAGTTTTTCCAAATTTCAAACAGAAATTGACCGAAATCCATAAACAGACGATTTTACATGCTATAATCAATTTTCGGTCAATTATTGGGGTCCACCGACACACCAAACATGTGTTAATCATTTAATGCCACAAAATACTCTTCCTCCTCATATACTCATATATCCAACATTCATTGTAAAAATATCACCATTATAATAAAATATTATTTTATCAGAAAAGATAAAATATAAATTTTCAACAATTGTCACATTAAAATTTTTTTCCATCTATATCCACATAAAATCAATATTTTCCTCATCATATAAATCAGTAATTAATTATTCAAAAATAATATTACAGAATCACAATATTGACAACCAGGCAGTTCCCAGGAAAGAGGGAGCTTTCCAATAAGGATCTCTCATTACTGGCGCGCAATTAGATGACCAAACCTCTCCTTAGACAGAACTTTCTAGACATTGTCAATAATGTTATCTAATAATATTATTCAGATAATATGAATTATTGCTCCGATAATAGAAAATATTGTGTAGTGACAATTATTAAAACAACAGTAATATAAAATATCAACGCAACAATTATTGAATCAATAAAATAAAATACTAAACAGTAATTACTGTAACAATTATTGAGTAATGCCTTCTTACGTAAAAATCAATAATTGGTGCAATGCCGTGTGCTACTGTGCAATAACGCGTATTACTGTGTTTTAACCACCGGGTATTTCAACAGTATTAACGGTAACAACTACGCCGTTATTTATAAACAACTTATTTTTGTCATTTTCTTCATCCAATCGCTTTCCGTTATGGGGCCCACACAAGGCTGCGCCGTCGTACGAATATTCTCCGACAACAAGAATATTCCACGACCAAACGAATATTCCTCGATAACAATGAGTATTTTATGACCACTTGCTTATTTGAAATATTTGCGCATTTTACCCATAACTAACCACATTAATCAAATCAACCCTTACTATTTCAAAATAATAAATAGAGGAATTAAATTTTATTTATTAATAATTTGGGGTCTTACAACCTCCCCTCCTTATGAAATTTCGTCCTTGAAATTGACATACGTACCTGGTGTTTTGAAAAGATGAGGATACCTCGCTTTCATTTCCGTTTCCAACTCTCAGGTCATTTCGTCAATAGCATGGTTTCTCCACAAAACTTTAACTTGTGGTATGACCTTCGTGCGTAGGACATGCTCCTTCCTATCCAAGATCTTGACAGGTACCTCTTCGTACGTTAAGTCTTCGGCTATCTCGTCTGGTTCTAACTCAATAACGTGGTTTAGGTCTTTCACATATTTACGTAGCACAAATATATGAAAAATATTATGAACACGAGACATACTTGGAGGTAACGCGAGTCTATAGGCCACATTTTCTACTCGATTAAGAATCTAAAATGGACCAATAAATCGTGGATTAAGCTTTCCTCTCTTCCCAAATCTTGTAACTCCTTTCCATGGAGCCACACGTAACAATACATGATCCCCAATACTAAATTCCACGTCTTTTCGATGAAGATCCGCATAACTCTTTTGTCGATCCTGTGCCGTTTGTATACGTTGTCGAATCATTTGGATCTTTTCTGTAATCATACGTACCAACTCGGGTCCCAACAACGTTGCTTCTCCCACCTCATCCCAACATATTAGAGAGCGACACTTTTGTCCATATAATGCTTCAAATGGAGCCACACCTATACTTGCCTGATAACTGTTGTTGTAGGAGAATTCCACCAATGGTAAATACTTATCCCAACTGCCTTTGGAGTCTAGGACACAGAGTCTTAATAGATCTTCAAGAGTTTGAATAGTCCTCTCTGATTGCCCGTCCGTTTGAGGATGGTAAGCCGAACTAAATCGTAAATCCGTGCCCATAGCTTTTTGCAAGCTAACCCAAAATCTTGAAGTGAATCTTGGGTCACGATCCGAAACTATGCAGTCTCACAATCTCATCTACGTATATACGAGGAAGACGTTCAAGGGAATAAGTCTCCCGTATCGCTAAGAAATGAGCAGACTCGGTTAATCTATCAACAATAACCCAAATAGCATTTATGCCTCGAGAAACCGTGGGAAGACCCGTAACGAAATCCATGGTAATGTGTTCCCACTTCCATTTCAGAACCTCAAGCGGTTGCAATGGACCCTTTGGCACTTGATGTTCCGCCTTTACACGTTGACAAGTTAAACACCTCGAGATAAACTTTGCAATCTCTCTCTTCATATTGTTCCACAAAAATGTATGTCAAAGATCACGATACTTTTTGGTACTTCTAGGATGGATTGCAAATGGTGTATTGTGTGCTTCCATCATGATCTTGTACTTCAAATCAGAATCGTTAGGAACACAAAGTCTGGAGTGGACTCGAAGTATTCCTTCTTCATCGATTCTTGCTTCTGGAATAACACCTTCTTGCACTTTCTTCTTCATACGCATCAGCTCCGGGTCTGTGGTTTGAGCAACTTTAACTTTATCGATTAAAATTGGTTCTATGCGTATACTTGACATCATCGCACTCGTTCCTGCATATGATTTTCTACCCAACGCGTCAGCTACCACGTTTGCTTTTCCAGGATGGTATTGAATAGTGTGGTCATAATCTTTTAATAGCTCGAGCCAACGTCGTTGCCGCATGTTGAGTTCTTTTTGAGTGAAGAAATATTTGAGGCTTTTATGGTCTGAATAAATCTCCACTTTCTCCCCATATAGATAGTGCCTCCAGATCTTAAGCGCGAAAACGACTGCTGCCAACTCTAGATCATGAGTAGGGTAATTCCTCTCATATTCTTTAAGTTGTCGCGAGGCATAGACTATGACTTTCCCATGTTGCATGAGAACACATCCTAACCCTTTGCCTGAAGCATCACTGTAGATAACAAATCCATCCGAACCAGATGGTATTGTCAAAACAGGTGCCAAAATGTGTCTCCTCTTAAGCTCTTGGAAACTCTTCTCGCATTCCTCGCTCCATACGAATTTTGTATCCTTCCGAGTCAGCTGAGTTAACGGGGTAGCGATTCGAGAAAACCCTTCCACGAATCTCCGATAATAACCAGCTAAGCCCAAAAAGCTATGTACTTCGATCACCGTCTTCGGTTGCTCCCAACTTTGTATTGCTTCAATCTTCGCCGGGTCAACAGATACTCTATGTTTTGACACCACGTGCCCTAGGAATGCTACTTCCTCAAGCCAGAACTCGCATTTCTTCAACTTAGCATATAGCTTGCTATCACGAAGCCTTTGCAGTACCAGCTTCAAATGGTGCTCATGATCTTCACGGCTTTTGGAATATATGAGGATGTCATCAATAAAGACAACAACGAATTGATCCAAATAATCTTTGAATACTCGGTTCATCATATCTATGAAAGCCGCAAGAGCATTAGTCAATCCAAAAGACATGACTAAGAATTCATAATGCCCGTACCGAGTTCTAAAGGCAATCTTTGGAATATCCTCAGTTCTAATCTTCAGCTGATGATATCCAGAACGAATATCGATTTTTGAAAAGAATTGTGCTCCTTGTAACTGGTCAAACAGGTCATCAATACGAGGTAGCGGATACCTATTCTTGATAGTGACATGGTTCAATTCCCGATAGTCAATACAAAGTCGCATACTCCCGTCTTTCTTCTTTACAAATAAAACAGGAGCACCCCAAGGAGATGTACTATGACGAATGAAACTGATGTCCAACAACTCCTGTAGTTGGACCTTTAACTCTTGAAGTTCAATAGGAGCCATTCGATATGGGGTTTTAGAAATAGGCTTTGTACCAGGTTCAAGATCAATAAAGAATTCAACTTCACGTTCCGGGGGTAGACCGGGAAGTTCTTTAGGAAATATGTCAGGAAAATCAATAACAACAGGAATATTATTCAAATCTGACGTGTCTTTATTCAAATCCATAACATGGGCTAAGAAAGCTTGACATCCGTTTTTCAATAAATGAATAGCTTTATGACTTGATATGACAGCGATTGATTTTAGTGGCTTAGTTGCTTGAATTCGTACAACAGGTTGGTTAGGAATATGAAAACTAACAACTTTACGAAAACAATCAATTTTGGCATGATGAGTAGTTAACCAATCAATCCCCAAAATCACGTCAAATGCAAGTATCTTTAAAGAGATAAGGTCAACAGGTAAGGTGATGGTGCCAACTTGGATCAAACAAGATTTATAAACAGTGGCTGTGATGAAAGTTTCTCCTAACGGAGTCTCCACAGATAAATCAAAGTCTAATTTCTCTGGAGTCAAGTTTAAATATTGAGCACAAGCAGGAGAAATAAATAAATGGGTAGCACCAGTATCTAGCAAGGTATAAACTTCACATGAATTTATGATTAGCTTACCCGTGATCACCTCGTTTGGGTTCCTCCCATGTTGACCAGTCACGACAAACGCTCTTCCAGGAACCGTTGACTTTATCTTTTCTGGGACAGTTTTTTTGAGTCACCATCCCCGCTGGACTTGGTTTCGTTACAGTGCAATCTCGAGCGATATGTCCTTCCTTTCCATAATTATAACATACCTTAAACTGTTGTGGGCAGTTTGGGCTGATATGTCCTTCTTTTCCGCACTTATAGCATATAACCGGTGGTCGTTCTCCTCCCTTGGAACCAGTTGCTGCTGGTGCTGACGTCTTCGTATTGTCATTATTGAATATCCTCTTTTTAAAATCTCCTCCCGACTCGCTTCTTCTATTTTCATGGCCATGATTACCACCAGAGTGGTTGTCGCTCTTGTCCGTATTCTTCTTTCTCCGCTGGTTGTCATTATTCTGATGACTGCTGTCACCGGTATGGTCCTGGTTGTGGCCCTTCGGTTGACCGTACTCGTTATCTCACTCTAATAATTGAGCCCTGTTGACAACATCTGAATAGAGAGAAAATTTATGAGAAATGAGATATGGACGTATGTCGGGTTTCAAACCTCTCAGAAACATCTGCGTCATACGTTCCTCATTCTCCACCAAATGAGGTGCAAACCTGGATAACTCCGCGAACGTCGCCTCGTACTGGGACACTGTCATGTTGTTCTGCTCCAGTCTAATAAACTCCACTTCCTTCATATGACGAACACTTTCAGGAAAGTATTTGTCATTGAACAGTTTCTGAAACGTCTCGCAAGACATGCTGAGTGCGGCTGGATGGGTACGCTTCATAGATTCCCACCAGTAATCTGCCTCATTACGGAACATAAAGGTGGCGAATGGAACCTTCTGTTCCTCCGTGCATCCCAAGACATCGAATATCTTGGTAATTTGCTTGACCCATATCTCCGCCTTAATCGGATCCGGCTTTCCCCAGAATTCTGGTGGTCCCAACTCTTTGAACTACTTGGCTGTGACCAGCTGTGCGTTGCCATTATTTCTTCCTATATTTTGAACAGGAATCTCCTTCGTCTGGTTTTGCATGAATCGCAAAAAACTTCTAAACATCTCATCGTTCATCGTCTGCTCAGTGGTGTTGTTCACAAGAGGAACATTGCCAGCCTGTTGCACGTTCTCCTCGTTGGTGAGTATAGGCATCTCCACCGTCTCATTTACTCCACTGTTAACATTCTCAGTCGACATTCTCAAATATTGCCATAAAATAAGGGTTAATTTAACAAATTAACATATCACATAATATCCCTATATTATGACCGAATAACAAATAAGCTTAGGCAGGACACACTAGCGAAGGATTTACTCGTCTCTCCCCTCCTAGTTCTATTCCCCGATCTCCGCCAGAGATCATATTCCTAAACTCTGATACCAACTGTGACGCCCCCAAAATAGGTATACAATACCCATTCTGAGTCGCCAAAATACATGGTACAGAAACAACTACATCTTTACTATTACAACATAAAAACTGTGAGTTTAAATACAAATATTGTCATCTAGACAATATCCACACTCAAATAAGTCCTCATTACAATTATTGATACATTATTTCACAAAAATGGTGAGGACTACTAAAATAACTTCTAGAACCATCATTCCATACCCCGACTAGTACTCGCTACATTCTCGCCTCCTGAGAAAAATGGAACAACAAGGAAAAGGGTGAGCTCAACTAGCCCAGTAAATAATATTATGACTAAGATAATATATAACAAATTATCGTTAGTCTTCAACAGGGAAAAATCTAATAGAATACAATAGACAACAAGTTTTAAATCAATATTCGCAGCGAAAAATAATAATTCATAGAAGAGTTACGTAGAGAATGAAATCTACTATTATCTATGAATTTAAAAGTCCATCATCAATATTTTATCCCTGTAACATCAATCAATATTCATCTTTGCACTACAAGCCAAAGATATTCATCAGTTGGTCATGTACATCTCAACACCTGTTCATCTTTGCACTACGGGCCAAGGATATTCATCAGAAATCATTCATCTTTGCACTACGGGCCAAAGATATTCATTAATATCATCATTTAGGACTGAGGATGATGAAAAATATTTTAAAGGAAACGAATCCAGTGAAATAAAATAACAAATATTAAGGATTCGTATTTCGGTTTATCCATGTCCAAAAATACCTTATAAATAATCATAGTGGAGTAAAATTCAAGAATGATCAAAACATGGATACAATCAAAGCTAGTATCCAGAATAGATATTTTGGACGAAAAGAAGAAAAATTTATTTTTCGGTGAATAGTAACTCGTGAATAGTAACTTGTGAATAGTAACCCCAACATTAAAAGTTCTAAATTTGATAAAAATTTTCAACTAATATTTTTGCATAATGATATTGAAGAAATAATATCATTTTCGAATAAAATAACATCCCTTACCTCGTAAAGACAGTACTTCCAGTTGAAAAATCGGATATAGGCTATGACTTGAACTTGCACCGTATAGCAACAATCAAAGTATTAAAATACTCACAAGAATACGCTCAATATATCGAGAGAGAAAGAGAGAGAAATTTTTAGTTTCTGGTGTGATTTTCAATTCTAACCTAAACACCATATTTATAGGAAAATGCTTAGAACACCAAAGCAAAAAATTTAATATAATAATAATAATAATATATTTATTCAATTGTCAAGCCCACCTTAGACAACTGATCTCAGCCCATTTATATCACATGTTAGCCCACTTGAATGCAAAAAAACGTTTTTCTTCAAAATAATAATTAAAACTTCCAAAAATTAATTATTTCGGAACTCCGGAACTTCAATAATTCACAACAAATAGCCTTTTTATCAGAAAATTCGAATCTCGAGACTTTTTATAGAAAATTCAATTCTCTACAACTTTGCAGAAGAAGTTTTTCCAAATTTTAAACAGAAATTGACCGAAATCCATAAACAGGCGATTTTACATGCTATAATCAATTTTCGGTCAATTATTGGGGTCCACCGACACACCAAACATGTGTTAATCATTTAATGCCACAAAATACTCTTCCCCCTCATATACTCATATATCCACATTCATTGTAAAAATATCATCATTATAATAAAATATTATTTTATCAGAAAAGATAAAATATAAATTTTCAACAATTGTCACATTAAAAATTTTCTCCATCTATATCCACATAAAATTAATATTTTTCTCATCATATAAATCAATAATTAATTATTCACAAATAATATTACAGAATCACAATACTGACAACCAGGCAGTTCCCAAGAAATAGGAGGCTTTCCAATAAGGATCTCTCCTTACTGGTGCGCAATTAGATGACCAAACCTTTCCTTAGACAGAACTTTCTAGACATTGCCAATAATGTTATCTAATAATATTATTCAGATAATATGAATTATTGCTCCGATAATAGAAAATATTGTGTAATAACAATTATTAAAACAACAGTAATATAAAATATCAACGCATCAATTATTGAATCAATAAAATAAAATACTGAACAGTAATTACTGTAACAATTATTGAATAATGACTTCTTACTTAAAAATTAATAATTGGTGCAATACCGTGTGCTACTGTGCAACAACGCGTATTACTGTGTTTTAACCACCGGGTATTCCAACAGTATTAACGGTAACAACTACGCCGTTATTTATAAACAACTTATTTTTGTCGTTTTCTTCATCCAATCGCTTTTCGTTATGGGGCCCACACATGGCTGCGCTGTCGTACGAATATTCCCCGACAACAAGAATATTCCACGACCAAACGAATATTCCCCGACAACAATGAAGATTTTATGACCACTTGCTTATTTGAAATATTTGCGCATTTTACCCATAACTAACCACATTAATCAAATCAACCCTTACTATTTTAAAATAATAAATAGAGGAATTAAATTTCATTTATTAATAATTTGGGGTCTTACAGAGAATATACCATGAAAAGCTGGCGGCCGGGGAGATTGAACTAGGAGAAGAATGCAACATTATCACACATGGTGCAGTCCCGGAAGTCAAGAACCAGTAAATCCACCCAAGATGGTTGTCCACCAAAAATGGTGGTTTAAGTTCTCAGGAGTATCCCTTGCCAAGTAATTGAATGACCAAGGGAGGAGGCAGAAGAATTTGACGAATTAAAAAAAAAATCCACCCAAGATGGTGGTCCACTCTAAATGGTGGTCAAGTCCTCGTAAACTGCACTTGCCAAGAAATTGGACGACCCAAGTGACGAGACACTTGAATTCAAGTCCTCGTAGACTGCACTTGCCAAGAAATTGGACGACCCAAGTGACGAGGCACCTGATTTTAAGTCCTCGTAAATCGCACTAGCCAAGAAATTGGACGACCCAAGTGACGAGGCACCTAAGTGTTACACTTTATCATCAAAAGTGAATGGTGAATGAGCCACCTGACTATAAGTCCTCAGACCGAAAAGTTATACTTTTAACTTCAAAAGTAATTGAGGCACCTGAGTATAAGCCCTCAACTCCGATTTTTTTTTTTATACTTTATCTCTAAAAGTGGTGAATGTTATGCTTTTTCGACAAAAGCAAGATTTGTTATATAAATGTTATGTTTTTCATTGAAAGCAATATGATTATCAATAAATTTGTCAAACTTTCACTTATACTTGAATATTTTTTTTTATTTATTAAAAAGAAAAGTATAGATTCAAGTGTTGGTTTGCATGAAATCGAAAAAAAGAAAGAAAAAAAAACATGTTTTTTCTTTAACAAAATTTATGAGGCCTATTGTTGTCTTGAAGTATTAATTTGAACAACTTAAGATTCAATATTAAATATTGAGTTTTAAGGAATTATTCAAATTAAAGGCAATCAATAAGGATAAAGAAACTCTATTTTGATAAATGAAATATATGTAAATGAGCTTTTAATACAGGAGAAGGAAAAAACTATAAAAACCATGATCTAAAGGTCATGACATATCAAATTGAAGAGGGGGCATAGCTAAAGCCTCCAAGTCAGCAATGACGGTTTCATGAATCTTAAGATTTATCCCTCTCAGCTCCCTAACCTCTTGGATAGTTGACTCAAAGTCCCGTCGTTGACACTCTACATCCCGAAGCTTGGACTCTAGATCCCGAGACTTGGCCTCCAATTTTTTTGCGGCTTCGTTAAGATCTGAGAGTTGTATTGAAAAGCAATCATCCTTACACTTGCGTATAGCAACCTCCAAACGAAGTGCAACAATATAAAAATTTGACTTGAGAAGATCTAGCCTAGCATAAAAAGGAGACATATCAACACCCACAGTAGGGCATCCGAGCTTACATCAGAAAAAAAAAATCCTTAGCATCAAGACAGACATAATCATCTTGTGGTGAAGAAGACTCGATACAAATAGTGATATGCCGGGACATCTCACAAGTAATGGAAGTCGCTGCCCCATTTACGGTACTCATAAAGAGCCCAATGGGAACATCAGCATCCTCTTTATCAGCATTGGTCTTCTCGATGACTTCTTGATTCTAAAGAAAAGAGAAATTTCAAGATAGGATAAGAAGGATTAGATCGAAGATTTTCCAAGATATCCCGGGAGAACTCCTCTAGGGCTCGCCCTCCTAGGGTTAGCTCTTCTAGAGATTCCATCTCCTAGGACTTTCGTTTTCGAGGCTTGCAAAACATCAAGCTCCACGAAGTGTAGACTTCAACACTTAAAATATTTTGCGCGATCATCTCACCAAAGGCGTGACTCACGCGCAGGGGGCAAAGTGGAGAAACAAATAATAAATAAAAAAAAAGCACAAGCATTAGGAGCCATTCAAATATAAATAGGGTAAAGGAAGAACGGGAAAGTATGAAAGAGGAGGCCATTAGGTCGATTCCCCTAAGGGTTGGCTCGTAGGGTTTAGCCACCTAAGGAGCTCTCCTCTCTTACATTTAACTTCTCCTTACTCGTTGAATCAACTGATTGGAATAAATGCTACTTCGCCAGAATATCCGAGCCAAGATCCTTGTTAAGGTGAAATGGTTCGGAATAAATTCTTTCTCCTTGCGGTGTTGTCCTTTCTTTGAGAATATTCGACCCAAGATCCTTGTTAAGGTGAAATGGCCCGGAATAAATTCTTCCTCGTTGCAGTGTTGCCTCTTTTCTTTGAGAATATCTTAGCCAAGAACCTTGTTAAGGTGAAATGACTCGGAATAAATTCTTCCTCGTTGCGGTGTTGCCTCTTTTCTTTGAAAATATTCGAGCCAAGAACCTTGTTAAGGTGAAATGGCCCAAAATGGATGCTTCCTCGTTGTGGTGTTGTCTTTTCTTTGAGAATATCCGAGCCAAGATCCTTGTTAAGGTGAAATGGCCCGGAATATATGTTTTCTCATTGCGGTGTTACCTCTTTTCTTTGAATATCCGAGCCAAGATCCTTGTTAAGGTGAAATGACCCGGAATGGATACTTTCTCGTTGTGGTGTTATTTTTCTTTTGAGATCATTCGAGCCAAGATCCTTGTTAAGGTGAAATGGCCCGGAATAGGTGTTTTCTCGTTGCGGTGTTGTGGTCCGAAAAAGAAATAGTATAGTTACCTGAAAAAGTCGATGAAGCAATCACAAAGAATTAACCAAACGAAAAATCACCATGACTGGAGAGGATATACTGATAAAATGCCTGTGAATGGCATCAGGAGTCGAGCACCCCCTCCATTCAGTGGTAAAAACGATGAGTTGAAGAAGGGCGACGCTGCCAAAAATGCCAGCTTGAAATGGTGGTTGATCGTGCTTCAGGATTTCAACTAATTGGAATGGATGAATCGATCAATTCAAATGGGGATACGGGTGATTCATTCAAGGAAAAACAGAATTCTTCAGATGATCTCGGATCTGCTATGGACAAGGAAGAGACATGAAACTCATTTGAACATGACTTCAATTTGATTGTACCACCTGCACTGGCGATCAATTCAATCTGCATAGACCTTGGATCTGTCATGGAAAAAAAAGAGGCAGGAAAACTCATGTGAACATGACTTCTCACCGAAGTAACATTTTTGCGGAGCATTTTGGTATTTGTTTTAAGATTCTAGTAATAGGCTTACTTGAAATTAACTATAACATTAACTATAATTAATGCTTACTTGAAATTATAAAACGATTTATATTAAGGAACAAAAATATTTCTCTAAAACGACTTATATTAAGTCTTTTTGAATGATGAAAACTTCAGAGGCAGTAATCATTTGTTTATCTTCCACGAAGTTGCACGGTCACCACTACTCTTCAATTGCTTCTTTTTCTTATTCAGTTTTTTTCATCCGTCTTCTTACTCTAAAATACTTGTCCAGTAAAATCAATTGCTATACTTGTCTAGTGGAATCAATTCCTTTCAATCACCGTGAATGAATACCACGCGGTATCACCAATTAAGAAAAAAAAAATCTTGCGTTTAAAAATATATAATAATAATAATAATAATAATAATAATAATAATAATAATAATAATAATAATAATATTAAATTATTCCTATTTAAAAAAAAATATTTCTCAACTTCCAGCAAATAAGTTTCAAATTCCTTCCTAATTTTATAAATAGAAATGATTTGATTTTTTTATGAATGATTTGATTTCATATAAAGAAAGATTTTATTTTATTTTCCAAAATAAAATAAGATTTTATTTACTTAGTAATGGTGTACTGGATTTGCAAAAATTTTTTTATGAGAGGCTAATTGGATTCATATTTTATGGATATTAAATATATATATATATATATGAAAACAAATATTCTATTTTCTAAATATGAATGCTTTAATTTTGTTTTCAAGATATAAGGAGGGATGTGTGGTATTACCATGCAGGATTATTGCATAGATGTAAGGAATCTGTTGTGATTTATGGAGATTCGCACCCCAATTTAATTCAAATGCTTCCCGTCTTACCATAATAAATACTTTATCCCTTCCTTAATATAGATCGTTTTAGACATGTACATAAGAATTAAGGAAATGATTAAAAAATATTAATTATACTATCAATTATCTATAATACCCTTCACCCTACATATAAGAGTAGAGGAGTAGATGCAAGAGTTTTAGGAGGAGAGAAAGACTTAAAGAGTAGAGGAGTAGTATAGGATAATGATAAATGTGGATCAAAAAATTAGGTGGAGTAATGAAGGGCAATTTGAGAAAAATAGTGATCAATTTTCCTAGATAACTACATCCGACAAATAATTAGGAATAACAAAAAAAATCTAAAACTACCTATGTATAGAAATGGAGGGAGTATCATATTTGATATAATCGGTAACAAATACTATGTTGCTTTACTTTTTTCTTTGCTATTCATGCCATATAAGTTTTTTTTAGTCCAGTTTACTAACTTCAGCTAGTGCAGATTTATGCTTTTGTGACACCGTAAACATACTGCTGAATGGAAACACCTCATCTGGTAATATCCTAACTGAGCAAATTGAATAAATGGTGGTAGTGGCAAATCATGCACCAAATTCTCCACCTATGTCCGAAAATTTTGTCCACTGTAGCCTATTATACATATATCCGCACATACTTTTCATGTGATATTAAGAATTCTTGGGGATCAAGCTATTAATTAATTAATTAATATTTAATATACAATACCAAATCTATAATATATATATATATATATATATATATATATATATATATATATATATTGAAAAATTTGATCTTGTTTTTAAAATAAAACGAGAAAATATTTTATTTTATTTCAAAAATAAAAATAAAAATAAATTAATTAATTAATTAAGAAAATTTTATTTGATAACATATGACTTCCAAATTTAATGTGATTTATCTTATCTTAGTTTCTAGAAAATATTGAGCAAGATTTGGGGAAGATTTTCAAGGTATCTTGGGAGAGCTCTCCTAGGGGTCTCCTCTCCAAGGATTTTCTGTTTTCAGGACTTGCAAGATCGAGCTCCGCGGATTTTTCAGAAAATTTTGAAATAGGATGCACAGAGTTAAAGTATTTTGCACGATCGTCACTCCAAAAACGTGACTCTTGCGCAGGGGGCAAATGTGGTCCTAAGTGCAAATTAGGGTTCGCATGTCCTAATTGAATTAAATGCACAATTAGGGTTCCACGACCTCATTAAATGTATAAATTAGGGTTTACATGACCTAAATAAATGAAGACGGAAAAGTCAGAAATAAAGATGGCTGGACCCGAGAGAATCTTCCACGTGTCCAGAGGCAGAAGACACGTGGAGGCGACTCATTTTGGAAATTGATTGAGGGATTAGATTGGTGGCTAGAATGGCAGGACAATTTGGGCATTATTCTGATGACCAAGGGTAAATTTAGAATTTTTCCAAGGTCATGTGCCTAGCACATGACCACTCTCTAGAAAACTCTATAAATACCTCTTCCACTCCATTGGGAAGGGGACCTCACTTTGGACTCTTGGACCTTTTGGAAGACTAAGAGACTTGGAGATTCTCTCTCAACCCGAAGCACTCAAGAAGGCTCTCTGAATCCTTACTACCCTAACAAGGTTCTCGGATTCTAAGAGTTCTGCCACGTGTTGTTAGAGAAATCGCTCACCTGTTCTTCTCCCCTCTTCAATCAATCAATCAATTCCGTACTTTTCGTGGATTTCTCTCATCCTCATCCAACACGAAACCCTAACCCTAGCAAGGTACGATTTTCTTGCCCACACTGCACAAAGCAGTTGTAGACAATAATGACAATTTTGTTTTGAAAAGTAGCAGTCTTGATTCCGAGGTAGTTTCTGAATTATTGTTTGGTTTTCAAAGTCAAGTCACTAGTGGCGCTGTTTCTGAAATTAGTAAGTCAAATTTTAATAGTTCCCATAGTTCCCAAACTGGAGAAGTAACACTAGCAGACCATGTGGTTTCTGTCATAAGGTTGGCTAATTTCACAGGGGCATAAGCGTCCAGATTTTATACTTACCACGTCCGCTAGTTATACTAGCGGATGACGTGTCCCCAAATCTCATCTCAGCCACTGATTTGTGAAACGGACAGTATGGATCCTATATGCCATTTTTTAGTCCATGGCATATATATGCTATGGATCATTCCCTATATATATATATATATATATATATATATATATATATATATATAAATTGATATATGAAAATATTAGTTTTTAAATAATAAAAAAATAATGAGTGACATAACAAAATGTTTATTATTTTTAACTAATTTTTTAATTAAAAATAAATTTTGAGTTGAAACTAGATGGAATTTGTGATTTAATCGTTATTATTTGTTTTTGATATCATTAGTTAACTTATTCTAATATTCAATATGCTTGTTATACACGCACCTTAATTCTCTTTTAAAAACGCCATGTAATATGCAATAATAATAATAAAATAATTATTAAAAAAACAATGAGGGACATAACAAATTGTTAATAATAATAATAATAATATAGTGTTATATTAAATTAATGGCTAGAGTTATTATGACGCCCCCAAAATTAGGTATACATCACCCATCTTGGGTCGTCAGATATATGGTACAAAATACAAATACAAACTTAATTATACAAATGTCGTGTAACATACGGCAATACATAAACTGAGAGTTCTAATAGGAATATTGTAAGACCCCAACTTATTAATGAATAAAATCAAATTTTCTCTAAATATTATTGTGAATAATAAGGGGTTAATTTGATATAATACTTTGGTTATGGGTGAAATGTGCAAATTTTGCAAAATAAGCAAGTGGTTATAAAATATTTATTTTTGGTCGGTGAATATTCGGTTGGTCGTGGAATATTCTTGCTGTCAGGGAATATTCGTACGACGACGCAGCCTTGTGTGGGCCCCATAACGAAAAGCGATTGGATGAAGAAAACGACAAGTATAAGTTGTTTATAAATAACGGCGTAGTTGTTACCGTTAATACTGTTGGAATACCCGGTGGTTAAAATACAGTAGCACACGGTATTGCACCAATTATTGATTCTTACGTAAGAAGGCACTACTCAATAATTGTTACAGTAGTTATTATTCAATATTTTATTTTATTGATTCAATAATTGCTGCGTTGATATTTTATATTATTGTTGTTTCAATAATTGTTGTTGTGCAGTATTTTCATTTATCAGATCAATAATTCATATTATTTGAATAATATTATTAGATAACATTATTGGCAATGTCTAGAAAGTTCTGTCTAAGGAGAGGTTTGGTCATCTAATTGCGCGCCAGTAAAGAGAAATCCTTATTGGAAAGCCCCCTCTTTCCTGGGAACGGCCTGGTTGTCATAAATGTGATTCTGTAATATTATTTGTGAATAATTAATTATTGATTCATATGATAAGGAAATATTTATTTTATGTGGATATAAATGAGGGATATATTTTTGTGGTTAAAAATGAAGGAGTTAATGTTGAGGTTTTTGTCAGTATTTTTGTCGGAATGGAGGTATTAAAAATCAGGGTTTTTGAGATAGTTTGCGGGGGTTATAATTTTTAATCCGACCGTTGGATCGTGGTAATTTTTGGATATGTTATACATATATAAGTTGAGTATATGTCCACAAATTTTGAACCGTTAAAAATGAACGTATGATTTATTACGAATTTTACAAGATGACTGGTTCAGAAATTGTTGAATTTTCGGAGTTTATCATTTTGATGGAAAATTCTAGAATTGGTGGGCCCCACTTGTGGTTGGTGAAGAAATGTGCTGAATTATATTTCAAATGTGGTGGGTGGGAATAGTAGCAGGTAAAGCCATCAGGTTGCAGGTCAAACCTACCAAAATTTTCCTATAAATAGAGGGCTAAGTTAGAATTGAAAATCACACCAGAAACAAGTTTTCTCTCTTTCTCTCTCTAGATTATTGAGTGTATTTTGTGAGTATTTAGATACTTTGAGAGTTTCTATTCATCAGAGCAAGTTTCTTTCAGCCTTATACCGGTATTCCGACCAGAAGTACTGATATTTTGAGGTAAGGGATATTATTTTCTTCTTAAATGATATTATTTTCTTCAATATCATTATGCTGAAATATTGATATGAGTTTTTATCAAATTTGGAACTTTTTGTGTCGGGGGTTACTATTCACGTATACGGCACTATTCACGTATACGGCACTATTCACGAATACGGCACTATTCACCGAAAAATAAAATTTTCTCTTTTTGTCCAAGATGTCTATTATGGTTACTATCTTTGATTGTATCCATGTTTTGATCTTTATTTTTGAATTCTGCTTCACAATTGATTATTATGAAGTATTATTGATCTTGGATAAACTGTTATACGAATCCCTACTATTTGTCCTTCTGTCTCATTGGATTCGTTCTCTTTAAGATATTTTTCATCATCCTCAGTCCTAAATGATGATATTACTGAATATCTTTGGCCTGTAGTGCAAAGATGTATAATTACTTGATGAATATCTTTGGCCTGTAGTGCAAAGATGAACAGGTGTTGAGATGAACATGACCGACTGATGATACAAATGAATATCTTTGGCCTGTAGTGCAAAGATGAATATTTGGTTAAAGATGATTATTAATTGATGTTACAGGGATAAAATATTGATGATGGACTTTTAAATCTTAGAAGATAGTAGAATTCTTTCTCTACTTGACTCTTCTAATGGTTTGCTGTTTCCGCTGCAGTTGTTGATCTAAAACTTGTTGTCGATTATATTTTATCAGATTTTTCCCTGTTGAAGACTAACGATAATTTGTTGTATATTATCTTAGTCATAATATTCTTTACTGGGCTAGTTGAGCTCACCCTTTTCCTTTTTGTTCCATTTTTCTTCTCAGGAGGTGAGAACATAGCAGGATCTAGTCGGGGTATGGAGTGATGGTTCTAGAAAGATGTATTAGCAGTCCTCACTATTTCTGTAAAATAGTGTTTGAATAATTGTAATGAGGATTTATTTGAGTGTGGATATTGTCTAGAAGACAATATTTGTATTTAAACTCACAGTATGTGTTGTCGTATTTTGCACGACAATTGTATTATTGAAGTTGTAGTTTGCTTTCTGTACCATGTATTTGGCGACTCAGAATGGGTGTTGTATACCTATTCTGGGGGCGTCACAGTTGGTATCAGAGCTTAGGGATATGATCCCTGGCTGAGATGTGAGACAAGAACTAGGAGGGGAGAGACGGGGAATTCCTTCGCTAGTATGACCTGACTAAGTTTATTTGGTGTTTATTTGGTCGGTCAGAGTATAGGGATAATATATGACATGACTATTAACCCTTGTTTTATGGCAGTATTTAAGAATGGCAGCTGAGAACGTTAATAATGGAGTAAATCAGACCGTGGAGACACCTTTGATCACTACCCAGGGGAACGTGCAACAGGAAGGCAATATTCCTCCTGTAAACAACGTTACCGAGCAAACGATGAATGATGGAATGTTTAGGAGCTTTTTGCAGTTCATGCAAAATCAGACGAGGGAGACTCGTGTGCAGAATACGGGTGGAAATGATAACAACGCGCGGTTTGTCACAGCTAAGCAGTTCAAAGAATTGGGACCACCAGAATTTAAGGGAAAGCCGGATCCGATCATGGCGAAAACGTGGGTCAAGCAAATTACCAAGATATTTGATGTCTTGGGATGCACGGAGGAACAGAAGGTTCCATTCGCCACATTTATGTTCCGCGGTGAGGCAGACTACTGGTGGGAGTCTGTGAAGCGTACCCAGCCTGACGCACTCAACATGTCCTGGGAAACATTTCAAAAACTGTTCAATGACAAGTACTTTCCTGAAAGTATTCGTCATATGAAGGAGGTTGAGTTTATTAGACTGGAACAAAACAACATGACGGTGTCCCAGTACGAGGCGAAGTTTGCAGAGTTATCCAGGTTTGCACCTCATTTGGTCGAAAATGAGGAACGAATGACAAGGATGTTTCTGAGAGGTCTAAAACCCGAGATTCGGCAATATCTTATCTCTCATAAATTTTCTTTATATTCAGATGTTGTAAACAGGGCTCAATTATTAGAGCGAGATAATGAGTATGTGCAACCGAGGGACCACAACCAGGGTCATACCGGTGGCGGCAGTCATCGAAGCAATGAAAACCAGCAGGGAGGAAAACATTCGGACAAAAGCGGTAACCACTCTGGTGGTAATCGTGGTCGTGATAATAGAAGGAGCGAGTCGGGAGGAGATTTCAAGAAGAGAAGGTACAACAATGATAACGTGAAGACGTCAGCACAAACATCAACTGTTTCTAGGGGAGGAGAACGACCACCGGTCGTATGTTACAAATGTGGGAAAGAGGGACATATCAGCCCAAACTGCCCACAACAATCCAAGGTATGTTATAACTGTGGAAAGGAAGGTCATATAGCTCGAGAGTGTTCTGTAGCAAAACCAAGTTCAGCGGGGATGGTGACTCCAAAAGTTATCCCGGATAAGTCGAAATCAGCGGTTCCTGGAAGGGCGTTTGTCGTTACTGGCCAAAACGCGAGAAACCCGAACGAGGTGATCACGGGTAAGCTAATCTTGAATTCTTGCGAAGTTTATACTTTACTAGATACCGGTTCTACCCATTCTTTTATCTCTCCTGCTTGTGCTCAACGTTTAAACTTGACTCCGGAGAAATTGGACTTTAACTTATCTGTTGAAACTCCGTTGGGTGAAACCTTCGTTACATCTACAGTTTATAAATCTTGCATGATCCAAGTTGGCACTATCACATTACCTGTTGATCTTATCTCTTTAAAGATACTTGCTTTTGATGTGATTTTAGGAATTGATTGGTTAACCACTCATCATGCTAAAATTGATTGTTTTCGTAAGGTTGTTAGTTTTCATATTCCTAACCAACCTGTCATACGAATTCAAACTACTAAACCACTAAAATCAGTCACTGTCATATCAAGCCACAAAGCTATTCGTTTATTGAAAAACGGATGTCAAGCTTTCTTAGCCCATGTTATGGATTTGAACAAAGACAAGTCAGATTTGAATAATATTTCTATTGTTAGAGAATTTCCCGATGTATTTTCTGAAGAACTTCCCGGTCTACCCCCGGAACGAGAAATTGAATTCTTTATTGACCTTGAACCCGGTACAAAGCCCATTTCTAAAACCCCATATCGAATGGCTCCTATTGAACTTCAGGAGTTAAAAGTCCAACTACAGGAGTTGTTGGACATCGGTTTTATTCGTCCTAGTACGTCTCCTTGGGGTGCTCCTGTTTTATTCGTAAAGAAGAAAGACGGGAGTATGCGACTTTGTATTGACTATCGAGAATTGAACCATGTCACCATCAAGAATAGGTATCCGCTACCTCGCATTGATGACCTGTTTGACCAGTTGCAAGGAGCACAATTCTTTTCAAAGATCGATCTTCGTTCTGGATATCATCAGCTGAAGATTAAAACTGAGGATATTCCAAAGACTGCCTTCAGAACTCGGTACGGGCATTATGAATTCTTAGTAATGTCTTTTGGATTGACTAATGCTCCTGCTGCCTTCATGGATATGATGAACCGTGTATTCAAAGAATATTTGGATCAGTTCGTTGTTGTCTTTATTGATGACATCCTCATCTATTCCAAAAGCCGTGAAGATCATGAGCGCCATTTGAAGCTGGTACTGCAAAGGCTTCGTGAAAACAAGCTATATGCCAAACTGAAGAAATGCGAGTTCTGGCTTGAGGAAGTAGCATTCCTTGGGCACGTGGTGTCAAAACATGGAGTATCTGTCGACCCGGCGAAGATTGAAGCCATACAAAGTTGGGAGCAACCGAAGTACGTAGCTTTCTGGGCTTAGCTGGTTATTATCGGAGATTTGTGGAAGGATTTTCTCGAATCGCTACTCCGTTAACTCAGCTGACTCGGAAAGATACAAAATTCGTATGGAGTGAGGAATGCGAGAAGAGTTTCCAAGAACTCAAGAGGAGACTCATTTCGGCACCTGTTCTGACAATACCATCTGGTTCGGATGGATTTGTTATCTACAGCGATGCTTCAGGCAAAGGGTTAGGATGTGTTCTCATGCAACATGGGAAAGTCATAGCCTATGCCTCACGACAACTCAAAGAATATGAGAGGAATTATCCTACTCATGATTTGGAGTTGGCAGCAGTCGTTTTTGCGTTGAAGATCTGGAGACACTACCTGTATGGGGAGAAAGTGGAGATCTATACAGATCATAAAAGCCTCAAATATTTCTTCACCCAAAAGGAACTCAACATGCGGCAACGACGTTGGCTCGAGCTGTTGAAAGATTACGATCATACCATCCAATATCATCCTGGAAAAGCAAACGTAGTAGCTGACGCATTGAGTAGAAGATCATATGCGGGTACGAGTGCAATGTTTTTAACACAAAGGCCCATTTTGTATGACTTGCAAAGGATGGAGATAGAGATGAAGGCTCCAAGTACCCACATGATGATATCAAATATACGAGTAGAACCGACTTTAATCGATAAAGTTAAAGCTGCTCAAGCTACGGATATAGAGCTGATGCGTATGAAGAAGAAAGTGCAAGAAGGTGCTATTCCAGAAGCAAGAATCGATGAAGAAGGAATACTTCGAGTCAACTCCAGACTTTGTGTTCCTAACGATTTTGACTTGAAGCATAGAATAATGATGGAGGCACACAACACACCGTTTGCAATCCATCCTGGGAGTACCAAAATGTATCACGATCTTCGACATACATTTTGGTGGAGCAATATGAAAAGAGAGATCGCGGAGTTTATCTCGAGATGTTTAACTTGTCAACGTGTAAAAGCGGAGCATCAAGTACCAAAGGGTCCATTGCAACCACTTGAGATTCCGAAATGGAAGTGGGAACACATTACTATGGATTTTGTTACAGGTCTTCCCAAGGTTTCTCAAGGCATAGATGCGATTTGGGTTATTGTTGATAGATTAACCAAGTCCGCTCATTTCTTGCCGATACGTGAGACTTATTCCCTTGAACGTCTTGCTAGTATGTACGTGAACGAGATTGTGAGATTGCATGGCATGCCAGTATCCATAGTTTCGGATCGTGACCCAAGATTCACTTCACGATTTTGGGTTAGCTTGCAGAAAGCTATGGGCACGGATTTACGATTCAGTTCAGCATACCATCCTCAAACGGACGGACAATCAGAGAGGACTATTCAAACTCTTGAAGATCTATTAAGACTTTGTGTCCTAGATCTCAAAGGGAGTTGGGATAAGTACCTACCATTGGTGGAATTCTCCTACAACAACAGTTATCAGGCGAGCATAGGTATGGCTCCATTTGAGGCGTTGTATGGAAGAAAATGTCGTTCTCCAGTATGCTGGGACGAGGTGGGTGAAGCAACATTGTTGGGACCAGAATTGGTACGCATTACTACAGAGAAGATCCAAACGATTCGACAACGTATACAAACGGCACAGGATCGACAAAAGAGTTATGCGGATCTTCATCGGAAGGACGTGGAATTTAATATTGGGGATCATGTATTGTTACGTGTTGCACCATGGAAGGGAGTTACAAGATTTGGGAAGAGAGGAAAGCTCAATCCAAGATTTGTTGGTCCATTTGAGATTCTTGAGCGAATAGGAAATGTGGCATATAGACTCGCATTACCTCCAAGCATGTCTCGTGTTCATAATGTTTTTCACATATCTATGCTTCGTAAATATGTTAAAGACCCGAACCACATTATTGAGTTAGAACCAGACGAGATAGCTGAAGATTTAACGTACGAGGAGGTACCTGTTAAGATCTTGGATAGGAAAGAGCATGTCCTACGCACGAAGGTTATACCACAAGTTAAGGTTTTGTGGAGAAACCATGCTATTGAAGAAATGACCTGGGAGTTGGAATCAGAAATGAAAGCGAGGTATCCTCACCTTTTTGAAACATCAGGTACGTACGTCAATTTCGAGGACGAAATTTCATAAGGAGGGGAGGTTGTAAGACCCCAACTTATTAATGAATAAAATCAAATTTTCTCTAAATATTATTGTGAATAATAAGGGGTTAATTTGATATAATACTTTGGTTATGGGTGAAATGTGCAAATTTTGCAAAATAAGCAAGTGGTTATAAAATATTTATTTTTGGTCGGTGAATATTCGGTTGGTCGTGGAATATTCTTGCTGTCGGGGAATATTCGTACGACGACGCAGCCTTGTGTGGGCCCCATAACGGAAAGCGATTGGATGAAGAAAACGACAAGTATAAGTTGTTTATAAATAACGGCGTAGTTGTTACCGTTAATACTGTTGGAATACCCGGTGGTTAAAATACAGTAGCACACGGTATTGCACCAATTATTGATTCTTACGTAAGAAGGCACTACTCAATAATTGTTACAGTAGTTATTATTCAATATTTTATTTTATTGATTCAATAATTGCTGCGTTGATATTTTATATTATTGTTGTTTCAATAATTGTTGCTGCACAGTATTTTCATTTATCAGATCAATAATTCATATTATTTGAATAATATTATTAGATAACATTATTGGCAATGTCTAGAAAGTTCTGTCTAAGGAGAGGTTTGGTCATCTAATTGCGCGCCAGTAAGGAGAAATCCTTATTGGAAAGCCCCCTCTTTCCTGGGAACGGCCTGGTTGTCATAAATGTGATTCTGTAATATTATTTGTGAATAATTAATTATTGATTCATATGATAAGGAAATATTTATTTTATGTGGATATAAATGAGGGATATATTTTTGTGGTTAAAAATGAAGGAGTTAATGTTGAGGTTTTTGTCAGTATTTTTGTCGGAATGGAGGTATTAAAAATCAGGGTTTTTGAGATAGTTTGCGGAGGTTATAATTTTTAATCCGACCGTTGGATCGTGGTAATTTTTGGATATGTTATACATATATAAGTTGAGTATATGTCCACAAATTTTGAACCGTTAAAAATGAACGTATGATTTATTACGAATTTTACAAGATGACTGGTTCAGAAATTGTTGAATTTTCGGAGTTTATCATTTTGATGGAAAATTCTAGAATTGGTGGGCCCCACTTGTGGTTGGTGAAGAAATGTGCTGAATTATATTTCAAATGTGGTGGGTGGGAATAGTAGCAGGTAAAGCCATCAGGTTGCAGGTCAAACCTACCAAAATTTTCCTATAAATAGAGGGCTAAGTTAGAATTGAAAATCACACCAGAAACAAGTTTTCTCTCTTTCTCTCTCTAGATTATTGAGTGTATTTTGTGAGTATTTAGATACTTTGAGAGTTTCTATTCATCAGAGCAAGTTTCTTTCAGCCTTATACCGGTATTCCGACCAGAAGTACTGATATTTTGAGGTAAGGGATATTATTTTCTTCTTAAATGATATTATTTTCTTCAATATCATTATGCTGAAATATTGATATGAGTTTTTATCAAATTTGGAACTTTTTGTGTCGGGGGTTACTATTCACGTATACGGCACTATTCACGTATACGGCACTATTCACCGAAAAATAAAATTTTTCCTTTTTGTCCAAGATGTCTATTATGGTTACTATCTTTGATTGTATCCATGTTTTGATCTTTATTTTTGAATTCTGCTTCACAATTGATTATTATGAAGTATTATTGATCTTGGATAAACTGTTATACGAATCCCTACTATTTGTCCTTCTGTCTCATTGGATTCGTTCTCTTTAAGATATTTTTCATCATCCTCAGTCCTAAATGATGATATTACTGAATATCTTTGGCCTGTAGTGCAAAGATGTATAATTACTTGATGAATATCTTTGGCCTGTAGTGCAAAGATGAACAGGTGTTGAGATGAACATGACCGACTGATGATACAAATGAATATCTTTGGCCTGTAGTGCAAAGATGAATATTTGGTTAAAGATGATTATTAATTGATGTTACAAGGATAAAATATTGATGATGGACTTTTAAATCTTAGAAGATAGTAGAATTCTTTCTCTACTCGACTCTTCTAATGGTTTGCTGTTTCCGCTGCAGTTGTTGATCTAAAACTTGTTGTCGATTATATTTTATCAGATTTTTCCCTGTTGAAGACTAACGATAATTTGTTGTATATTATCTTAGTCATAATATTCTTTACTGGGCTAGTTGAGCTCACCCTTTTCCTTTTTGTTCTATTTTTCTTCTCAGGAGGTGAGAACATAGCAGGATCTAGTCGGGATATGGAGGTCAAAACATGCTGAATTATATTTCAAATGTGGTGGGTGGGAATAGTAGCAGGTAAAGCCATCAGGTTGCAGGTCAAACCTACCAAAATTTTCCTATAAATAGAGGGCTAAGTTAGAATTGAAAATCACACCAAAAACATAAGCTTTCTCTCTTTCTCTCTCTATATTATGAAGCATATTTTGTGAGTATTTAGATACTTTGAGAGTTGCTATTCAGTGCAAGTTTCCTTCGGCTTTGCATTCCAGTCAGAAATACTGCACTTTTGAGGTAAGAGATAGTAAGGGATAGTAAGGGATATTAAGGGATTTTAAGGGTTGTTATGATTTTCAGTTTCGTAATTTTTCTGATCTTCAAAAATTCTGGAAAAATTTGAAATGATATTTTGATGAGTTTTATTGATTGTGTCCAAAAATGGTGATTTTTGGATGTATAGATTAAGAGTTATGAATTTTACGGGAAAAGACTATTTTAAAAGTAACCGCTTATAATTCCTTGTGGTTAACTCCAAAATTGATGAAATTTTTATTGGGAGTACATGTATATGATAGAAGTATACTCTGTAAATTTCAAAATTTTTAGACAAAAGTACAATTTTTGATAAATGTCTAAATATTCGGCTATTTTGGCCATATGAAAAATAGTAAATGATTTTTAAAAATTCTGAGAAAAATATATGTTCACTATGGGACTATATTATGCTAAATCCCAGAAAAGAAATATTTTTGGAACTGATTTGGTATTTTTCATGAAAATGGTCTAGTTATGAGTAAATGAATTAAATATGTTTTGTGAAGAAAGAAAATTGGAAAATAGGATTTTATGGCTTGAGAATCCTATATGAGGTATATGCAGATTTTTGATGAGGGTTTTGGTTATTGATGATGAAATCTTAAGAGTTGGCATTTTATGATGATTAAATGCATTATTTAATAAAGTGTAAACAATTAAAATAAATTGTTTATAAGCTTAAGAAATGTTATTCTTTCAATATCATTATACCAAAATATTGGTACAAATTTTATTGTGGAATTTCTACCTTTTTGTGTTGGGGTTACTATTCACGAGTTACTATTCACGAGTTACTATTCACGATAAAAATTGGTTTCTTTTTCTAACCAAATTATAGTTGAGTTATGAATATTACTCTTGAGATTAAAACTATGTATTGATTATATTGATTTTATTATCATATATAACATTTTTATAACCCTGATGTTGAAATTCTCTTTCACTAGAGTGTAAAGATAGGTAGATTATTGGTATGATCATGACTAGGGTTCTCTTTGGCCTGTAGTGCAAAGTTGAATTGTGACTGGTATGATCATGACCATTGAATTTATAAGTGAATATCTTTAGCTTAAGTGCAAAGGTGAATTGATCAACATGGTTATAATTATTGTTTATATAAATTCTGAAATGATTATATATTTCTTTGAGATATTAATATCTTTGGCCTGTAGTGCAAAGATGAAATATTGATGAATATCTTTGGCCTGTAGTGCAAAGATGAATTGTTGATGAATATCTTTGGCCCGTAGTGCAAAGATGACATGTTGTTGAATATCTTTGGCCAGTAGTGCAAAGATGAACAGATGTTGAGATAAACATGACCAACTGGTGATACAAATGAATATCTTTGGACGTAGTGCAAAGATGAAGTTATTAGTATGATTATGAACAGGAAATGTGATTTGGTGTAACCATGATCTTTGATGTTTCAGGTAAAGATAGGTGATGAAAATTATCATCGTCCTGGATGAGAAGAGGAATTTAGAACTACAGTTATGATTATGAGTTATTCATATGATTGTGGACCAGAATTGTTGATTGATGTTACAGGGATAAAACATTGTTGGTGGATTTTTAACATGGAGAAGATAATAGACTTTATAGTCTATTTGACTTTTCTAATGGATTGCTCGTTCCGCTGCAACTATGGTTGAAATTTTTATCATTTACCATATGTTCTAAATCTCTGATTTATTATTGATGAAGGCTATTGATAATTTAATTATCTTTAGTCATGATATTCTTTACTGAGCTAGTTGTGCTCACCCTTTTGCTTCACAATTCCTTTCAGGTAATAAGAGTGTAGCTGGGTCGAGCGAGGGTAACGGAGAAATAGAACGGTGGTCTCTAGCTGTGGATGTTCTCCCGAAGTAGTATAGAAAAGTTTATTTAGTAGTTATATTTGGTGAATCCAATAGGGTGAGGCGAACCTAACGTTGGAAGGGTATTTTGCCACTGTCATACAAGATGTCTAATGACATACAACCTCATGTCATCATAAGACAGGGTTGTGCTCATCCACTTGCTGAGTATATCTATGGGCACTACCTATATAATCTTGGTGTTTGTTTGAAGTATAATTCTCAATTAGAGACAGTTGAGATAATGATAAGTCAAGAGAAGACTCACCATTGGGAAGAATATGATAGTAATCTTCTCGTTTTTCTTTGGGGTCTATTGGGTAAACCAAGGATAATTCTGTGGCCATATGATATCTTTCACAACCTAGAAGCATGGCCTCCCATGTACGAAGGTTTCCTTAAGCACTTCCCAAAGATTCTAATTTCCAAAACAGTTTTTGACTATACCTTTATGTAAGGTGTCATTGTGAGGTGATGTCCACGGTTGGAACATGAGTCACATTTGGTATATATTTGTATCCAAACTCACAGCATATGTGTTGTTGTATTTTGCACGACAATTGTTGTAATAAAGTTGTAGTTATTTTCTGTACCATGTATTTGACGACTCAGAATGGGTTGGGTGGAATGGACCTATTTTGGGGATGTCACAGGTGGTATCAGAGCTTAGGGATATGATCTCTGGCGGAGATCGGGGAATAGAACTAGGAGGGGAGAGATGAGTAAATTCTTCGCTAGTGTGTCCTACCTAAGCTTATTTGTTGGTCAGTCATAATATTGGGATATTATGTGATATGTTAATTTGTTAAATTAACACTTGTTTTGAAGCTGTATTCTAGAATGTTATTTGAAATACAGGAGATGAGCAATGGAGAAATTATGATGACAGAGAAGATGGAATTTGAAATGAAAGGAAGGTATTCTCAACTCTTTGAAATACCAGGCACGTAAATTTCGGGGACGAAATTTCATAAGGAGGGGAGATTGTAAGACCCCGAATTTTATGAAATAAAAGTATTCAATTTTTCTTATAATTACTATTCAGTAAATGGTTAAATTGATAAATGTTAAAGTTAAGGGTGATATATGATTTTTTTCAAAATACACAAGTGGTTATAAAATAATCATTGTTGTCGGGGAATATTCGTTTGGTTGTGGAATATTCTTTCTGTCGGGGAATATTCGTACGACGGCACAGCTATTTGTGGGCCCCATAACGAATAACTGTCGGGTGAAGAAAACGACAAATTTGAGTTTTTACAAATAACGACGTAGTTGTTACTGTTAATACTGTTGAAATACTCGGTGGTTAAAATACAGTAATACGCGTTATTGCACAGTAGCACACGGTATTGCACAGTATTTTTGAAATTATTGATTCTTACGTAAGAAGGCACTACTCAATAATTATTACAGTAGTTACTGTTCAATATTTTATTTTATTGATTCAATAATTGTTGCGTTGATATTTTATATTATTGTTGTTTCAATAATTGTTGCTGCACAGTATTTTCCTTTATCAGATCAATAATTCATATTATTTGAATAATATTATTAGATAACATTATTGTCAATGTCTAGAAAGTTCTGTCTAAGGAGAGGTTTGGTCATCTAATTGCGCGCCAGTAAGGAGAAATTCTTATTGGAAAGCCACCTCTTTCCTGGGAACGGCCTGGTTGTCATAAATGTGATTCTGTAATATTATTTGTGAATAATTAATTATTGATTCATATGATAAGGAAATATTTATTTTATGTGGATATGAATGAGGGATATATTTTTGTGGTTAAAAAAATGAAGGAGTTAATGTTGAGGTTTTTATCCGTATTTTTGTCGGAATGGAGGTATTAAAAATCAGGGTTTTTGAGATATTTTGCGGGGGTTATAATTTTTAATCCGACCGTTGGATAGTGGTAATTTTTGGATATGTTATACATATATAAGTTGAGTATATGTCCACAAATTTTGAACCGTTAAAAATGAACGTATGATTTATTATGAATTTTACGAGATGACTGGTTCAGAAATTGTTGAATTTTCGGAGTTTATCATTTTGGTGGAAAAATCTAGAATTAGTGGGCCCCACTTGTGGTTGGTGAAGAAATATGCTGAATTATATTTCAAATGTGATCAAAGGTGTCTCCACGGTCTGATTTACTCCATTATTAACGTTCTCAGCTGCCATTCTTAAATGCTGCCATAAAACAAGGGTTAATAGTCATGTCATATATTATCCCTATACTCTGACCGACCAAATAAACACCAAATAAACTTAGTCAGGTCATACTAGCGAAGGAATTCCCCGTCTCTCCCCTCCTAGTTCTTGTCTCACATCTCAGCCAGGGATCATATCCCTAAGCTCTGATACCAACTGTGACGCCTCCAGAATAGGTATACAACACCCATTCTGAGTCGCCAAATACATGGTACAGAAAGCAAACTACAACTTCAATAATACAATTGTCGTGCAAAATACGACAACACATACTGTGAGTTTAAATACAAATATTGTCTTCTAGACAATATCCACACTCAAATAAATCCTCATTACAATTATTCAAACACTATTTTACAGAAATAGTGAGGACTGCTAAAACATCTTTCTAGAACCATCACTCCATACCCCGACTAGATCCTGCTATGTTCTCACCTCCTGAGAAGAAAAATGGAACAAAAAGGAAAAGGATGAGCTCAACTAGCCCAGTAAAGAATATTATGACTAAGATAATATACAACAAATTATCGTTAGTCTTCAACAGGGAAAAATCTGATAAAATATAATCGACAACAAGTTTTAGATCAACAACTGCAGCGGAAACAGCAAACCATTAGAAGAGTCAACTAGAGAAAGAATTCTACTATCTTCTAAGATTTAAAAGTCCATCATCAATATTTTATCCCTGTAACATCAATTAATAATCATCTTTAACCAAATATTCATCTTTGCACTACAGGCCAAAGATATTCATTTGTATCATCAGTCGGTCATGTTCATCTCAACACCTGTTCATCTTTGCACTACAGGCCAAAGATATTCATCAAGTAATTATACATCTTTGCACTACAGGCCAAAGATATTCAGTAATATCATCATTTAGGACTGAGGATGATGAAAAATATCTTAAAGAGAACGAATCCAATGAGACAGAAGGACAAATAGTAGGGATTCGTATAACAGTTTATCCAAGATTAATAATACTTCATAATAATCATTTGTGAAGCAGAATTCAAAAATAAAGATCAAAACATGAATACAATCAAAGATAGTAACCATAATAGACATCTTGGACAAAAAGGGAAAATTTTATTTTTCGGTGAATAGTGCCGTATTCGTGAATAGTGCCGTATACGTGAATAGTGCCGTATACGTGAATAGTAACCCCCGACACATAAAGTTCCAAATTTGATAAAAACTCATATCAATATTTCAGCATAATGATATTGAAGAAAATAATATCATTAAGAAGAAAATAATATCCCTTACCTCAAAATATCAGTACTTCTGGTCGGAATACCGGTATAAGACTGAAAGAAACTTGCTCTGATGAATAGAAACTCTCAAAGTATCTAAATACTCACAAAATACACTCAATAATCTAGAGAGAGAAAGAGAGAAAACTTGTTTCTGGTGTGATTTTCAATTCTAACTTAGCCCTCTATTTATAGGAAAATTTTGGTAGGTTTGACCTGCAACCTGATGGCTTTACCTGCTACTATTCCCACCCACCACATTTAAAATATAATTCAGCACATTTCTTCACCAACCACAAGTGGGGCCCACCAATTCTAGAATTTTCCACCAAAAATGATTTATAACCTGATTTCCGAATCAGCCACCTCTTAAAATTCATAACAAATCATTCGTTCATTTTTAACGGTTCAAAATTTATGGACATATACTCAACTTATATATGTATAACATATCCAAAAATTACCACGATCCAACGGTCGGATTAAAAATTATAACCCCCGCAAAATATCTCAAAAACCCTGATTTTTAATACCTCCATTCCGACAAAAATACTGATAAAAATCTCAACATTAACTCCTTCATTTTTTAACCACAAAAATATATCCCTCATTTATATCCACATAAAATAAATATTTCCTTATCATATGAATCAATAATTAATTATTCACAAATAATATTACAGAATCACATTTATGACAACCAGGCCGTTCCCAGGAAAGAGGGGGCTTTCCAATAAGGATTTCTCCTTACTGGCGCGCAATTAGATGACCAAACCTCTCCTTAGACAGAACTTTCTAGACATTGCCAATAATGTTATCTAATAATATTATTCAAATAATATGAATTATTGATCTGATAAATGAAAATACTGTGCAGCAACAATTATTGAAACAACAATAATATAAAATATCAACGCAGCAATTATTGAATCAATAAAATAAAATATTGAATAATAACTACTGTAACAATTATTGAGTAGTGCCTTCATACGTAAGAATCAATAATTGGTGCAATACCGTGTGCTACTGTATTTTAACCACCGGGTATTCCAACAGTATTAACGGTAACAACTACGCCGTTATTTATAAACAACTTATACTTGTCGTTTTCTTCATCCAATCGCTTTCCGTTATGGGGCCCACACAAGGCTGCGTCGTCGTACGAATATTCCCCGACAGCAAGAATATTCCACGACCAACCGAATATTCACCGACCAAAAATAAATATTTTATAACCACTTGCTTATTTTGCAAAATTTGCACATTTCACCCATAACCAAAGTATTATATCAAATTAACCCCTTATTATTCACAATAATATTTAGAGAAAATTTGATTTTATTCATTAATAAGTTGGGGTCTTACACTTGGACTTGCTACGGATGGGTTTAATCCGTTTAACGGGCCTTACACAAAGCCCTACTCAACTTGGCCGGTGATTATTGTGGTGTATAACCTCCCGCCTTCGATGTGCATGAAAGATCCCTACATGTTCATGCCTTTATTGATTCCGGGTGATAAGAGTCCGAGTAAAGACATCAATCTATATCTCAGGCCGTTAGTTGATGAGTTGAAGATGTTGTCGGAAAAAAAGGTTCAAACTTATGATGTATCTCTTAAGTAGAACTTTGGCATAAGGGTACCTTTACTGTGGACAATAAATGACTTCCCGGAGTTAAGAATGATCAGTGGATGGTCGACTCACGGGGGCTTGTCATGTCCCGTGTGCATGGGGTCAGTTAAAGCTGTGCGGCTCAAACATGGGGGGAAAATGAGTTTCTTTGCAACATCCAGACAGTTTTTGTCGATTGAACATCGTTATCGACGGATGAGTAGACAATTCAATCAAAACACAGAGAAACGTCAAGTACCTAGCCATCTTTCTGGGTTAGCAGTGTTGAGTTGGATTAGTCATTTGAAGTTTCCACCTCCAGGGAAGAATCACAGATTAGAGCGAGCTTATGGTTACGGCAAGGTTCACAACTGGACACACAGATTCATGTTCTTTGACCTGTCTTATTGGGCTACACTCTGCATCTGTCATTGTATAGATCCGATGCATACTGAGAAGAACGTATTTGATAACTTTTTTTATACAGTCCTAGATGCCAGTGGTAGAACAAAGGACAACAACAAGTCGAGGCTTGATTTGGTATAAATGAACATTAGGGAAGATCTGTAGCTGTATCAGGAGGGTAGTAAGACGGTAACGCCTAAAGCTGAATATACTTTGACCAGGGAACAATTAATTTTGATATGTAATTAGATCAGTGGACTGAAGCTCCCAGATGGATATTCTTCGAATATAGCAAGGTGTTGTAAAGTCGAAGAGTTGAAGTTTCAGGGTCTCTAAAGTCATGATTGTCACGTATTCATGCAGAAGTTGATCCCTGTGGCATTTATCGACTTGTTACCGAAACGTGTGGTTGAAGCACTAACAGAGTTTTCTAATTTCTTCAGAGATCTATGCTTGACGGAGCTTCAGCTCAAAGACATAGATAAAATGGAGATGCAGATAGTGAAAATAATGTGCAAGTTTGAAATGATCTTCCCCCCATCGTTTTTTGATTCAATGGAGCATTTGCCTATTCACTTGCCATACGAAGCTAAGTTTGGCGGTCCCGTACAATATAGATGGATGTATCCATTCGAGAGGTAATGACATTATTGTTTTTAATACGGTAAAATGTTCATTCTTTTTTGTTAATCTATATATCACATAAGTATATGTGACGTCTAAAGTAAAAGGTGAAGAATAGAGCCCGTGTAGAGGGATCAATTGCTGAAAGTTCTGTTATGGAGGAACTTGTTAATTTTTGCTCGTTGTACTTTGAGCCGAATGTTCAGACGAAGCACAATCGCTTACATCGGAATCAGGCTGTTGCGCACGAGGAAAATGGAGAATTAACGGCCTTTAGTCATCTTGTACACCCATTCGGTGGTAAAAAAGGCGATTCTTGACCGATAGTGAGTATGCAGCTGCCACATTGTATGCACTTGTCAACATGAATGAAGTAGCGCCATACATTAAGTAAGTAGTCATAACTATATATGTCTGGTGTAATTGTGTCAAGTTCCTTTACAAACACGTTGAGTATATAATTGTGTTGCAGTCAATATGATGCTGAAGTACGTGAAGCGAATCCGAGTATATCGGACGGGAATTTGCAAAATTTGAGAAATGGAGAATTTGTGTAATGGTTTAAAGATCATGTAAGTCTAACCATTACAAGTTCAATGAATCTACCATCATAGATTTATTCTTATGGCATAATTAACTTTAGAATATGTTGTGTTAATGTACATTAGGTCCTCACAAATGAGTTAGCTGACAATCGGCTAAAGCTTATAGCTGATGGCCCTGAAAGATCTGTAGATACTTATACATGATGTATTGTCAATGGTTACAGATTTAAGTGTTGCGATATTGGGGAAGTCGCTTCTGCTGATTCTGGTGTTGTGGTGAAAGGTAGCTGCTACGATAACATTTGGGATGACTGGTATGGACGATTGCTAGAAGTTGTCGTGCTCAAATATTGGGGTCATAAAGAATTAGTTTGCTTCAATTGTCATTGGTTTGATGTTGAGAATGGAGTTAAAGTAGATAAAAAATCAGGACGGGTGACTGTTAACGTTAAGTCAAAACTAAGACTGATGAGTGGTATGGACGAGCCTTTTATTTTATCAAGTCAAGCAACACAGGTGTACTACGCGCGGAGTGTTAAGACCCTTGCAAGCCCATGGCATGCTTTTATAACCACCAGTGCCCGTGGTTTTCAAGGCACAACTCCTCGTCCAGACGATGAACCTTTACAAGTCGAGTCTACTAATGTCACACCTGCTGATGTAACAATTATTAGTGAATCTAGTGAAGAAGAGGATGATGTTGTAGCTGTCGAAAGTGAAGACGATGTTATTGAGGAGGTAGATATAATTGAAGAAATCGTTGAGGACAACGAAGATGGTGATGACAACGATAGTGAAGATCTATTGCTCGAAGATGACGATTCTGATATTGATGGCTTTGACGATATAAATGATTAGGAGTATGTACTCTTTGAGTCCTTTTAGTTGTATTCAAATGTAATAGTTTGTAGTAGTGCAATCATTATCTTCAACTTATATTAATCTACTAAAGGTGTTACTATTTATGCTATATGCTTTTAGGTTACTATTTATGTTGCATTCTTTTAGTTGTATCTGTATGTTATCCTCTTTGTTATTGTGCTCAAATATAGTATTTACGAATGTTTAATAATATTTTTTTATGATTTGACAGTATACATACATATGGCGCGCACACCACATGGCGATCGCGGTGGTCGTGCAGGTCGTGGGGGCCATGGCGATTCTACGCGTGATGATCAGGCCGGATCGTCAGGTATAATTACATATTTTATTGGGATATATCTTATTTTTTTTATTTTATATTGTATTGACATTATATTCGTTTATATAAATATTGATATTTTTCACTACATAGGGGATCGACGTAGGCCTCCGCGGGGACTAGCACGTGGCTTGTTAGGGAATCCCCCCCAGGCGCCGCTTATATGTCGTGTTAGGACTCATAGGTAATTAATTTCATAATCCTATATTGTATTAATATAACATAAGTATTTAGTTCTTATATATTCATTGTAATTTGCAATGTATTAATTTCAATTGTTGTATCCTTGACGCCACGCCAAGGAACACGTTACTTGGGATCGTCCGCAACCGATTCTCAAGCCCGTGGATGAGGTGGGCGGATATGGATGACCGCACACGGCAGCTGATTATTGATGAGTTTAGGATAGGATGTCAATCATTCATATACTAGTTTTATATTCAATTTGAATATATTGTTACCTCTTTGATTTATGCTGTATACTAAACTTCTTAATTTGTAATGTGCAGAGATATTATCGTTTTGAGGACGGGCAGGAAGCCCATGGCATGACTGTTCTGCACAGATACTTAGAGATGAATTGGCATAAGTGGGTCTACGACTGGAAGAAGAAGGCCCAGACAAAGATGGCTGATGGACAGACACTTAAGGATGTCCGGTCAGATTTCATATCTGCTGCAGTGTGGGACCAGATGTGCAGCATTTGGGACGGCGAGGCCTTCAAGAAGATGTCGGCACAGCGTTCAGCTGCCCGACAGCAGAGTCGTCTCCCACACTGCACTGGGTCTCAGTCGTACGATGTAAGACCCCAAATTTTATGTAATAAAAGTATTCAATTTTTCTATTTAGTAAATGGTTAAATTGATAAAAAGTTAAAGTTATGGGTGAAATGTGAAAACTTTTCAAAATACGCAAGTGGTTATAAAATATTCATTATTGTCGGGGAATATTCGTTTGGTCGTGGAATATTCTTTCTGTCGGGGAATATTCGTACGACAGCGCAGACATTTGTGGGCCCCATAACAGAATAACTGTCGGATGAAGATAACGAAAAATTTGAGTTTTTACAAATAACGGCGTAGTTGTTACCGTTAATACTGTTGAAATACCCGGTGGTTAAAATACAGTAATACGCGTTATTGCACAGTAGCACACGGTATTGCACAGTATTTTTGAAATTATTGATTCTTACGTAAGAAGGCACTACTCAATAATTGTTACAGTAATTACTGTTCAATATTTTATTATTGATTCAATAATTGTTGCGTTGATATTTTATATTATTGTTGTTTCAATAATTGTTACTGCACAGTATTTTTCATTATCAGATCAATAATTCATATTATTTGAATAATATTATTAGATAACATTATTGGCAATATCTAGAAAGTTATGTCTAATGAGAGGTTTGGTCATTTAATTGCGCTTCAGTAAGGAGAAATTCTTATTGGAAAGCCCCCTCTTTCCTGGGAACGGCCTGGTTGTCATAAATGTGATTCTGTAATATTATTTGTGAATAATTAATTATTAATTCATATGATAAGGAAATATTTATTTTATGTGGATATAAATGAGGGATATATTTTTGTGGTTAAAAATGAAGGAGTTAATGTTGAGGTATTTTATCTGTATTTTTGTCGGAATGGAGGTATTAAAAATCAGGGTTTTTGAGATATTTTGCGGGGGTTATAATTTTTAATCCGACCGTTGAATCGTGGTAATTTTTGGATATGTTATACATATATAAGTGGAGTATATGTCCACAAATTTTGAACCATTAAAAATGAACGTATGATTTATTATGAATTTTACGAGATGATTGGTTTAGAAATTGTTGAATTTTCGGAGTTTATCATTTTGGTGGAAAATTCTAGAATTGGTGGGCCCCACTTGTGGTTGGTGAAGAAATGTGCTGAATTATATTTCAAATGTGGTGGGTGAGAATAGTAGCAGGTAAAGCCATCAGGTTGCAGGTCAAACCTACCAAAATTTTCCTATAAATAGAGGGCTAAGTTAGAATTGAAAATCACACCAAAAACATAAGCTTTCTCTCTTTCTCTCTCTATATTATGAAGCATATTTTGTGAGTATTTAGATACTTTGAGAGTTGCTATTCAGTGCAAGTTTCCTTCGGCTTTGCATTCCAGTCAGAAATACTGCACTTTTGAGGTAAGGGATTAAGGGATTTTAAGGGTTGTTATGATTTTCAGTTTCGTAATTTTTCTGATCTTCAAAAATTCTGGAAAAATTTGAAATGATATTTTGATGAGTTTTATTGATTGTGTCCAAAAATGGTGATTTTTGGATGTATAGATTAAGAGTTATGAATTTTACGAGAAAAGACTATTTTAAAAGTAACCGCTTATAATTCCTTGTGGTTAACTCCAAAATTGATGAAATTTTTATTGGGAGTACATGTATATGATAGAAGTATACTCTGTAAATTTCAGAATTTTTAGACAAAAGTACAATTTTTGATAAATGTCTAAATATTCGGCTATTTTGGCCATATGAAAAATAGTAAATGATTTTTAAAAATTCTAAGAAAAATATATGTTCACTATGTGACTATATTATGCTAAATTCCAGAAAAGAAATATTTTTGGAACTGATTTGGTATTTTTCATGAAAATGGTCTAGTTATGAGTAATTGAATTAAATATGTTTTGTGAAGAAAGAAAATTGAAAAATAGGATTTTATGGCTTGAGAATCCTATATGAGGTATATGCAGATTTTTGATGAGGGTTTTGGTTATTGATGATGAAATCTTAAGAGTTGGCATTTTATGATGATTAAATGCATTATTTAATAAAGTGTAAACAATTAAAATAAATTGTTTATAAGCTTAAGAAATGTTATTCTTTCAATATCATTATACCAAAATATTGGTATAAATTTTATTGTGGAATTTTTACCTTTTTGTGTTGGGGTTACTATTCACGAGTTACTATTAACGAGATACTATTCACGAGTTACTATTCACGATAAAAATTGGTTTCTTTTTCTAACCAAATTATAGTTGAGTTATGAATATTACTCTTGAGATTAAAACTATGTATTGATTGTATTGATTTTATTATCATATATAATATTTTTATAACCCTGATGTTGAAATTCTCTTTCACTAGAGTGTAAAGATGGGTAGATTATTGGTATGATCATGACTAGGGTTCTCTTTGACCTGTAGTGCAAAGTTGAATTGTGACTGGTATGATCATGACCATTGAATTTATAAGTGAATATCTTTAGCTTAAGTGCAAAGGTGAATTGATCAACATGGTTATAATTATTGTTTATATAAATTCTGAAATGATTATATATTTCTTTGAGATATTAATATCTTTGGCCTGTAGTGCAAAGATGAATTGTTGATGAATATCTTTGGCCCGTAGTGCAAAGATGACATGTTGTTGAATATCTTTGGCCATTAGTGCAAAGATGAACAGATGTTGAGATAAACATGACCAACTGGTGATACAAATGAATATCTTTGGACGTAGTGCAAAGATGAAGTTATTAGTATGATTATGAACAGGAAATGTGATTTGGTGTAACCATGATCTTTGATGTTTCAGGTAAAGATAGGTGATGAAAATTATCATCGTCCTGGATGAGAAGAGGAATTTAGAACTACAGTTATGATTATGAGTTATTCATATGATTGTGGACCAGAATTGTTGATTGATGTTACAGGATAAAACATTGTTGGTGGATTTTTAACATAGAGAAGATAATAGACTTTATAGTCTATTTGACTCTTCTAATGGATTGCTCGTTCCGCTGCAACTATGGTTGAAATTTTTATCATTTACCATATGTTCTAAATCTCTGATTTATTATTGATGAAGGCTATTGATAATTTAATTATCTTTAGTCATGATATTCTTTACTGAGCTAGTTGTGCTTACCCTTTTGCTTCACAATTCCTTTCAGGTAATAAGAGTGTAGCTGGGTCGAGCGAGGGTAACGGGGAAATAGAACGGTGGTCTCTAGCTGTGGATGTTCTCCCGAAGCAGTATAGAAAAGTTCATTTAGTAGTTATATTTGGTGAATCCAATAGGGTGAGGCGAACCTAACGTTGGAAGGGTATTTTGCCACTGTCATACAAGATGTCTAATGACATACAACCTCGTGTCATCATAAGACAGGGTTGTGCTCATCCACTTGCTGAGTATATCTATGGGCACTACCTATATAATCTTGGTGTTTGTTTGAAGTATAATTCTCAATTAGAGACAGTGGAGATAATGATAAGTCAAGAGAAGACTCACCATTGGGAAGAATATGATAGTAATCTTCTCGTTTTTCTTTGGGGTCTATTGGGTAAACCAAGGATAATTCTGTGGCCATATGATATCTTTCACAACCTAGAAGCATGGCCTCCCATGTACGAAGGTTTCCTTAAGCACTTCCCAAAGATTCTAATTTCCAAAACAGTTTTTGACTATACCTTTATGTAAGGTGTCATTGTGAGGTGATGTCCACGGTTGGAACATGAGTCACATTTGGTATATATTTGTATCCAAACTCACAGCATATGTGTTGTTGTATTTTGCACGACAATTGTTGTAATAAAGTTGTAGTTGTTTTCTGTACCATGTATTTGACGACTCAGAATGGGTTGGGTGGAATGGACCTATTTTGGGGATGTCACATGAATAGTACTCTGACACGAAAAGTGTCCCAAATACCTGAGTGAACAATACTAGAGTGAATAGTAATTTGGGTGAATAGTAACTGGGTATTTTATAATAACTTGTATACTTAAAAAAAATTCACATATCACCCTTAACTTTAAACTTTTATCAATTTAACTATTCACCAAAATAGAAAAATTGAACATTTTTATTTCATAAAATTTGGGGTCTCACAATCTCCACTCCTTATGAAATTTCGCCCTCGAAATTTACGTACGTACCTGATATTCGAAGAGATGAGAATACCTTGCTTTCTTTTCAGATTGTACCTTCCCGGTAATTTTCCCGCTATCATGATTTTCTCATTTCTCATCTCCTGTATTTCAAATATCATTCTAGAACATAGTTTCAAAATAAGGGTTAATTAACATATCACACATTATCCTTATACTCTGACCGACCAATTAAATACCAAATAAACTTAGGTAGGTCATATTAGCGAAAGAATTCCCCGTCTCTCCCCTCCTAGTTCTTGTCTCACACCTTAGCCAGGGAGCATATCCCTAAGCTCTGATACCAACTGTGACGCCCCCAAAATTAGGTATACATCACCCATCTTGGGTCGTCAGATATATGGTTCAAAATACAAATACAAACTTAATTATACAAATGTCGTGTAACATACGGCAATACATAAACTGAGAGTTCTAATAGGAATATTGTCATCTAGACAATATCCATACTCAAGGAGTCCTCATTACATTTATTGTCACACTATTTTACAGAATAGTGAGGACTACTAATGCATCATCTAGGACCATCACTCCGTTCCCCGACTAGTCCCAACTACGTTCTCATTTCCTGAAGAGAATAGTGAAAGAAAGGGTGAGCTCAACTAGCCCAGTAAGAAATATTATGACTAAGATAATGTGGAATAAATTATCGTTAGCCTCCAATAGTGTTAAACTGATATAATATAACAAACATCAAGTTTAACTGCAGCGGAACAAGCAATCTATTAGAACGTTTACTCAATATCCTTACCCCAAAGGCTGAAGATATTCAAGTGTAATATCAATGATCATAACAATCAGTTGTCTACCTTTGCATTACGTGCCAAAGATATTCAACTATAAAATCAATCGCTGAGACTCAGCTAAATAAATAATCCACATCATCGAATCATCCCCGCACTACGTGCCAAGAATATTCGTTAGTATCACTAGTGGTCATGATCATGTCATACACCTGTCCATCTTCGCACTACGGGTCAAAGCTATCAAATAACAGATCATCTTTGCACTACAGGCCAAAGATATACAACTGTAAAATCAATAACCAACTTAGTACAATAAAGATTGGAATAATAAAAGAATTTCACCATGTATGCAGTACTTCGCATAGACAGCTTATTCCAACATAATAATAAAGAATGGAATACCAATAGTTCTCTTCATGAATACGAAAAAAATAATACTCCTTAATATAATAATAATATCCCTTCTGAATATTGAACGAAAATAATATTCCTTACGAATATTAAACGAAAATAATATTCCTTACGAACATTAAAGAATATAATGAATATTGAACGATAATAATATTCACATAAATATGAAAAATAATTTCTCTTCAGAATGAAAGAAAATAATAATCCTTAACTTTGAAAGAAGAGTACTCCGACTGGTAGGGCGAGGATATACTCGAAGGAAACTTATACTACGCTCAAAGCTTTCTTAAACTCTAAAGAAATACGCTCAAGATTATAGAAGAAGAATTCTCTCTATAGTTTCTCTCTCTAGAGTTTCAGTGAATTCGTAAGAAATAATGAATGAATGAGCTTCTATTTATAGGAAAATAGAATGCATAGTAACTAATCCATGAACGATCCAGATTGATTTACTTTAATCTGACGGTCCATATTTAAAGAAAAATCTTTTAAATAAAATATAATATATTCTATTTATAGAATAACTTTAATAAAGTATTCTGTTTTATATAAAAAGATGTTTCTGTTTTATTACGTTAATAATACGAATAAAACAAAACGTCATTATCACTTTCTATTTTATATAAAAAGATGTTTCTTAATAATACGAATAAAACAAAACGTCATTATCACTATAATAATTCATATTATTAATCAACAATAATTGAATCAAACCGAGTGACTTCTTACATAAATATCAATAATCAATACCGTGTGCTACTATGCAACAACACGTATTACTGTACTTTTACTACCAAGTAGTTCAACAGTTTTAACGGTAAAACCTCCATCGTTATTTTCATAAAATATTTTGTTCGGGTGAATAGTAACTCGTGAATAGTACTCCGACACGAAAAGTGTCCCAAATACCCGAGTGAACAATACTAGAGTGAATAGTAATTTGGGTGAATAGTAACTGGGTATTTTATAATAACTTGTATACTTAAAAAAAATTCACATATCACCCTTAACTTTAAACTTTTATCAATTTAACTATTCACCAAAATAGAAAAATTGAACATTTTTATTTCATAAAATTTGGGGTCTCACAATCTCCCCTCCTTATGAAATTTCGCCCTCGAAATTTACGTACGTACCTGATATTCGAAGAGATGAGAATACCTTGCTTTCTTTTCAGATTGTACCTTCCCGGTAATTTTCCCGCTATCATGATTTTCTCATTTCTCATCTCCTGTATTTCAAATATCATTCTAGAACATAGTTTCAAAATAAGGGTTAATTAACATATCACACATTATCCTTATACTTTGACCGACCAATTAAATACCAAATAAACTTAGGTAGGTCATACTAGCGAAAGAATTCCCCGTCTCTCTCCTCCTAGTTCTTGTCTCACACCTTAGCCAGGGATCATATCCCTAAGCTCTGATACCAACTGTGACGCCCCCAAAATTAGGTATACATCACCCATCTTGGGTCGTCAAATATATGGTACAAAATACAAATACAAACTTAATTATACAAATATCGTGTAACATACGGTAATACATAAACTGAGAGTTCTAATAGGAATATTGTCATCTAGACAATATCCATACTCAAGGAGTCCTCATTACATTTATTGTCACACTATTTTACAGAATAGTGAGGACTACTAATGCATCATCTAGGACCATCACTCCGTTCCCCGACTAGTCCCAGCTACGTTCTCATTTTCTGAAGAGAATAGTGAAAGAAAGGGTGAGCTCAACTAGCCCAGTAAGAAATATTATGACTAAGATAATGTGGAATAAATTATCGTTAGCCTCCAATAGTGTTAAACTGATATAATATAACAAACATCAAGTTTAACTGCAGCGGAACAAGCAATCTATTAGAACGTTTACTCAATATCCTTATCCCAAAGGCTGAAGATATTCAAGTGTAATAACAATGATCATAACAATCAGTTGTCTACCTTTGCATTACGTGCCAAAGATATTCAACTATAAAATCAATCGCTGAGACTCAGCTAAATAAATAATCCACATCATCGAATCATCCCCGCACTATGTGCCAAGAATATTCGTTAGTATCACTAGTGGTCATGATCATGTCATACACCTGTCCATCTTCGCACTACGGGTCAAAGCTATCAAATAACAGATCATCTTTGCACTACAGGCCAAAGATATACAACTGTAAAATCAATAACCAACTTAGTACAATAAAGATTGGAATAATAAAAGAATTTCACCATGTATGCAGTACTTCGCATAGACAGCTTATTCCAACATAATAATAAAGAATGGAATACCAATAGTTCTCTTCATGAATACGAAAAAAATAATACTCCTTAATATAATAATAATATCCCTTCTGAATATTGAACGAAAATAATATTCCTTACGAATATTAAACGAAAATAATATTCCTTACGAACATTAAAGAATATAATGAATATTGAACGATAATAATATTCACATAAATATGAAAAATAATTTCTCTTCAGAATGAAAGAAAATAATAATCCTTACCTTTGAAAGAAGAGTACTCCGACTGGTAGGGCGAGGATATACTCGAAGGAAACTTATACTACGCTCAAAGCTTTCTTAAACTCTAAAGAAATACGCTCAAGATTATAGAAGAAGAATTCTCTCTATAGTTTCTCTCTCTAGAGTTTCAGTGAATTCGTAAGAAATAATGAATGAATGAGCTTCTATTTATAGGAAAATAGAATGCATAGTAACTAATCCATGAACGGTCCAGATTGATTTACTTTAATCTGACGGTCCATATTTAAAGAAAAATCTTTTAAATAAAATATAATATATTCTATTTATAGAATAACTTTAATAAAGTATTCTGTTTTATATAAAAAGATGTTTCTGTTTTATTACGTTAATAATACGAATAAAACAAAACGTCATTATCACTTTCTATTTTATATAAAAAGATGTTTCTTAATAATACGAATAAAACAAAACGTCATTATCACTATAATAATTCATATTATTAATCAACAATAATTGAATCAAACCGAGTGACTTCTTACATAAATATCAATAATCAATACCGTGTGCTACTATGCAACAACACGTATTACTGTACTTTTACTACCAAGTAGTTCAACAGTTTTAACGGTAAAACCTCCATCGTTATTTTCATAAAATATTTTGTTCGGGTGAATAGTAACTCGTGAATAGTACTCCGACACGAAAAGTGTCCCAAATACCCGAGTGAACAATACTAGAGTGAATAGTAATTTGGGTGAATAGTAACTGGGTATTTTATAATAACTTGTATACTTAAAAAAAATTCACATATCACCCTTAACTTTAAACTTTTATCAATTTAACTATTCACCAAAATAGAAAAATTGAACATTTTTATTTCATAAAATTTGGGGTCTCACAATCTCCCCTCCTTATGAAATTTCGCCCTCGAAATTTACGTACGTACCTGATATTCGAAGAGATGAGAATACCTTGCTTTCTTTTCAGATTGTACCTTCCCGGTAATTTTCCCGCTATCATGATTTTCTCATTTCTCATCTCCTGTATTTCAAATATCATTCTAGAACATAGTTTCAAAATAAGGGTTAATTAACATATCACACATTATCCTTATACTCTGACCGACCAATTAAATACCAAATAAACTTAGGTAGGTCATACTAGCGAAAGAATTCCCCGTCTCTCCCCTCCTAGTTCTTGTCTCACACCTTAGCCAGGGATCATATCCCTAAGCTCTGATACCAACTGTGACGCCCCCAAAATTAGGTATACATCACCCATCTTGGGTCGTCAGATATATGGTACAAAATACAAATACAAACTTAATTATACAAATGTCGTGTAACATACGGCAATACATAAACTGAGAGTTCTAATAGGAATATTGTCATCTAGACAATATCCATACTCAAGGAGTCCTCATTACATTTATTGTCACACTATTTTACAGAATAGTGAGGACTACTAATGCATCATCTAGGACCATCACTCCGTTCCCCGACTAGTCCCAGCTACGTTCTCATTTCCTGAAGAGAATAGTGAAAGAAAGGGTGAGCTCAACTAGCCCAGTAAGAAATATTATGACTAAGATAATGTGGAATAAATTATCGTTAGCCTCCAATAGTGTTAAACTGATATAATATAACAAACATCAAGTTTAACTGCAGCGGAACAAGCAATCTATTAGAACGTTTACTCAATATCCTTACCCCAAAGGCTGAAGATATTCAAGTGTAATAACAATGATCATAACAATCAGTTGTCTACCTTTGCATTACGTGCCAAAGATATTCAACTATAAAATCAATCGCTGAGACTCAGCTAAATAAATAATCCACATCATCGAATCATCCCCGCACTACGTGCCAAGAATATTCGTTAGTATCACTAGTGGTCATGATCATGTCATACACCTGTCCATCTTCGCACTACGGGTCAAAGCTATCAAATAACAGATCATCTTTGCACTACAGGCCAAAGATATACAACTGTAAAATCAATAACCAACTTAGTACAATAAAGATTGGAATAATAAAAGAATTTCACCATGTATGCAGTACTTCGCATAGACAGCTTATTCCAACATAATAATAAAGAATGGAATACCAATAGTTCTCTTCATGAATACGAAAAAAATAATACTCCTTAATATAATAATAATATCCCTTCTGAATATTGAACGAAAATAATATTCCTTACGAATATTAAACGAAAATAATATTCCTTACGAACATTAAAGAATATAATGAATATTGAACGATAATAATATTCACATAAATATGAAAAATAATTTCTCTTCAGAATGAAAGAAAATAATAATCCTTACCTTTGAAAGAAGAGTACTCCGACTGGTAGGGCGAGGATATACTCGAAGGAAACTTATACTACGCTCAAAGCTTTCTTAAACTCTAAAGAAATACGCTCAAGATTATAGAAGAAGAATTCTCTCTATAGTTTCTCTCTCTAGAGTTTCAGTGAATTCATAAGAAATAATGAATGAATGAGCTTCTATTTATAGGAAAATAGAATGCATAGTAACTAATCCATGAACGGTCCAGATTGATTTACTTTAATCTGACGGTCCATATTTAAAGAAAAATCTTTTAAATAAAATATAATATATTCTATTTATAGAATAACTTTAATAAAGTATTCTGTTTTATATAAAAAGATGTTTCTGTTTTATTACGTTAATAATACGAATAAAACAAAACGTCATTATCACTTTCTATTTTATATAAAAAGATGTTTCTTAATAATACGAATAAAACAAAACGTCATTATCACTATAATAATTCATATTATTAATCAACAATAATTGAATCAAACCGAGTGACTTCTTACATAAATATCAATAATCAATACCGTGTGCTACTATGCAACAACACGTATTACTGTACTTTTACTACCAAGTAGTTCAACAGTTTTAACGGTAAAACCTCCATCGTTATTTTCATAAAATATTTTGTTCGGGTGAATAGTAACTCGTGAATAGTACTCCGACACGAAAAGTGTCCCAAATACCCGAGTGAACAATACTAGAGTGAATAGTAATTTGGGTGAATAGTAACTGGGTATTTTATAATAACTTGTATACTTAAAAAAAATTCACATATCACCCTTAACTTTAAACTTTTATCAATTTAACTATTCACCAAAATAGAAAAATTGAACATTTTTATTTCATAAAATTTGGGGTCTCACAGTTATGTTAATGACTTTTAATTGAGGTGACTAGAATTAGGTTAGTAGCTTTTAAATGAGGTTGTTAGAGTTAGGTTAGTGAATTTTGAATGAGGTAACAACTTTTAAACCTTAGATTTAACCATTTTAAATCTGAGCCTTTAAATGGAAACTCTCCATTTTCAATTGAAATGGAGAGGATCCGAATCCCAAAAATGGGGGCGACCCAAGGTCCGTAACTAGAGGGACCAACTCAATATATACTCGGGCACCGAAGTTGAAGTCCACGGATCTATCCTTTAATGTAATGTGTCTGCATCACCCACATGAGTTGATGTCAACTGCGAATTGATGAGACGTACCGAAGTGACATATTCTACAATCTTGACCTATAAATGGAACTCTCCTACAATTTTGGTGAGATTACACACTTTTTACATTTAAAAATTCTGAATTAAAATTCTATCTTTCTTCTCTACTTACTAATTAACACCACACCGGAAGCATACCACGAAGACCAAAAGCCGTTAATTGTAACACCCCCTTCCCGAACACTACAAAAAAACAGATCATTGCCGAATGACAATGCCGTCGCTAATGACCATTGCCGTCGGCAATGAGGTCATTGGCGACGGTACTGTCCGTCGCCTGTCCCGTCGCCGTGTGGGTCGTCGCCCCTGGCTCCCGTCGCTCGCCGTCGGCAAGAGGGTCATTCCCGACGGCCGACCGTCGGCAAAGTGGCATTGGCGACGGCAGTGGCGACGAATAGCCCGTCAGTACTTTTTTCCCCAGAAAATTAAAAAAAGTCATTACCGACGGCATAACCATCGCCAATGATCCTCAATGCCCGTCGCCAATGAGTTTTTTAGAAAAACTTTTTTTAAAAAAAAAATACAAAATACTCCTGTTCATTTAGATATATATAATTATACATGTTAAAAACTAAAGAAAAATTATAAAGAATTCTTCACGAACGCATATCAATAACAATAATAACTTTTGCTATATCAGCCATTAATGTAGTCATAAACAATCAAAATATAGTTAGATACATATACCATCAACCTAACTAGATTCTAAACTGTAAGACCCCAACTTTTATAAATAAAGATGAATTTTCTATAAATATCGTTTTTGAATATTATGGAGTTAATTTGATATAATGTTATAGTTGTGGGTAATATTTATAAATTTTGCAAAGTACGCAAGTTGTTATATAATATTCGATTGGTCGGGGAATATTCGTTTTAACAGGGAATATTCGTACAACGACACAATCATTGGTGGACCCCACAACGGAATTATTGTCGGATTGAGAAAACGATAAAAATATTTTATTAAAAATAACGGCGGAAGTTTTACCATTGTTACTGTTGAACTACTCGGTAGTAAAAGTACAGTAATACGTGTGGTTGCATAGTAGCACATAGTATTGATTATTAATGCTTATGTGAGAAGTCACTCAGTTTGATTCAATTATTGTCAATTAATAATATGAATTATTTAGCGATAATGACGTTTTGTTTTATTCGTATTATTAACGTAATAAAATAGAAACATCTTTTTATATAAAACAGAATACTTTATTAAAGTTATTCTATAAATAGAATATATTATATTTTATTTAAAAGATTTTTCTTTAAATATGGACCGTCAGATTAAAGTAATCAATCTGGACCGTTCATGGATTAGTTACTATGCATTCTATTTTTCTATAAATAGCAGCTCATTCCTTCATTATTTCTTACGAATTTACTGAACTCTAGAGAGAGAAACTATAGAGAGAGAGAAGAAGAGTATTCTGCTACTTAACTACTTCCTTATTTCAGCTCTTCTTTAAAACGGTAAGGGGTGTTATTCTTTCTTATTCATGAAGAGAACTGTTGTTATTCCATTTATTATTATTCTGTTGGAACATCCTGTCTGTGTGTTTTACACCGGACCTGGTTCTATTTTTATTATTATTCTGTTGGAACATCCTGTCTGTGTGTTTTACACCGGACCTGGTTCTGTTTTTATTATTATTCTGTTGGAACATCCTGTCTGTGTGTTTTACACCGGACCTGGTTCCATTATTTATTATTCTGTCGGAATATCCTGTCTGTGCGTTTACGCCGGACCTGGTTCTATTATTTATTATTCTGTCAGAATATCCTGTCTGTGCGTTTACGCCGGATCTGGTTCCATTATTTATTATTCTGTTGGAATAACCTGTCTGTGCGGTCTATCGCATGCATGGTGATTTTTTTGGTTATTCCATTCTTTATTATACTCAGTTGGTTAAGTTTTGACTTCTATACTCCATGAAATTTGTGAAATATCCTTGATAATTGCGGTTCATCCAGTATCTTTTCATGAAAATATTCTTCTAAGCATTCTTTAATTTTACTCCACAAAGCAGTATCATGTTGACAATTTGGACATTGTTAATTCTTGGATAAATTAATTCTTGAACTTGTTTTATTGAATTCTTATATCATTGTCATCATCCTCATGTTTATAAAATGTTGAAAGTCATCTGTGGCCTGTAGTGCATAGATGGACTTGGTATGATTATGACCAGGGATTATTCGGTATAATCATGACCGTAATGTTACAAATGATGTGGTAAAAGTCCTCATTGGCCCGTAGTGCGTTGATGGACAGTTGTTGGCATGATCATGACCATTAATGAATATACGAATATCCTTGGCCGTAGTGCAGGGGTGATTCGATGATGTGGATTATTTTATTAAGCTGAGTCTCAGCGATAGCAGTGTTGAAAAACCTTTTAAATCATAAAAGATAGTAGAGTTTATTTTCTACTTGACTCTTTTAATGGATTGCTCGTTCCGCTGCAGTTAAACTTGATGTCTATTATATTTTATCAGTTTAACATTGTTGAAGGCTAATGATAATTTATTCTGCATTATCTTAGTCATAATATTTCTTACTGGGCCAGTTGAGCTCACCCTTTCTTTCACTGTTCTCTTCAGGAAATGAGAACGTAGCTGGGACAAGTCGGGGAACGGAGTGATGGTTCGAATGATAGTATTAGTTTGTAGTCCTCACTATTCTATGTAATGGTGTGTTAATAAATGTAATGAGGACTCCTTTTGAGTATGAATACTCTCTAGAAGATAATATTTGTATTTAAACTCACAATTTATGTTTTGTCATATTGTACACGACAGTTGTATTAGTAAGTTATATTTGTATTCTGTACAATGTATCTGACGACCCAAGATGGGTGATGTATACCTAATTTTGGGGGCGTCACATAAACTCTAATCTGTACAACTCAAAAGCTGTTTAAATATAAATATATGAAAGTCAAAATATAAACATAATGGGTACTACAACCCAAGATCAAGAATCTCGGTATCACCATCGCTGCCGGTACCATCGCCGGTCCCACCTACGGTCCCACCGCCAGTCTGACTAACGGTCCCATCCTCAATAGTCTCATCAGCTGTCCGGCGATCATCACCATCTCCATCGTGGGCATCGCCTGTGCCACAGCCACCACCCGCCGAAGTCTCATCCACAAGGCCCTACAATATTAAAATATTAATAACGAATTCGAAAATAGAGCATATTTAAGTTAGTTTTGTTTGTGTTCTTATACATGTTGAGGACGCAGGTTTTGAACTCTTTTTCGGCTTTTTGCCTAAGTGTTGGCGAGTTTTGCAAACTGGGCGATAACTCGGCTTCCGTACATCGGAATCGAGTCCCGTAAGTTCTAATGCGTGTCAAATACCTACGCGGTGCTATGTGTGTGTTTGCATGTCGTTCGGAAGGCCGACGTGGATTTTGAACTCTTTTTTGACTTTTTACCTAAGTGTTGGCGAGTTTTATAAACTAGGCGATATCTCGACTTTCGTATGTCGGAATCGAGTCCCATAAGTTCTAACGCGTGTCAAATACCTATGCGGTGCTATGTGTGTGTTTGCGTATCGTTCAGATGGCCGACGCGGGTTTTGAACTCTTTTTTGGCTTTTTATCTAAGTGTTGGCGAGTTTTGCAAACTGGGCGATAACTCGGCTTCCGTACGTCGAAATCGAGTTCCGTAAGTTTTATTGGGTGTCAAATACCTACGCGGTGGTATGTGTGTGTTTGCGTGTCGTTCGGATGGCCGACACGGGTTTTGAACTCTTTTTTGGCTTTTTACTTAAGTGTTGGTGAGTTTTATAAACTGGGCGATAACTCGGCTTCCGTACGTCGGAATTGAGTCCTGTAAGTTCTAACGCGTGTTAAATACCTACGCGGTACTATGTGTGTGTTGGCGTGTCGTTCGGACGCCCGACACGGGTTTTGAACTCTTTTTCGACTTTTTACCTAAGTGTTGACGAGTTTTTCAAACTCGGCGATAACTAGGATTTCATACGTCGGAATCGAGTCCCGTAAGTTCTAATGCGTGTCAAATACCTACGCGGTGTTATGTGTGTGTTTGCGTGTCATTCGGGCGACCGACACTGGTTTTGAACTCTTTTTCGACTTTTTGCCTAAGTGTTGGCTAGTTTTGCAAACTGGGCGATAACTCGGCTTCCGTAAGTTGAAATCGAGTCCCGTAAGTTCTAACGTGTGTCAAATACCTACGCGGTGCTATGTGTGTGTTTGCGTGTCTTTCGAACGGCCGACGCGGGTTTTGAACTCTTTTTCGGCTTTTTACCTAAGTGTTGGCGAGTTTTGCAAACTAGGCGATAACTCGGCTTCTGTACGTCAGAATCGAGTCACGTAAGTTCTAACGCGTGTCAAATAACTACGCGGTGCTATATGTGTGTTTGCGTGTCGTTCAGACGGCCGACGCGGATTTTGAACTCTTTTTCGACTTTTTGCCTAAGTGTTGACGAGTTTTGCAAACTGGGAGATAACTCGGATTTCGTACGTCGGAATCGAGTCCCGTAAGTTCTAACGCATGTCAAATTCCTACGCGGTGCTATGTGTGTGTTTGCGTGTTGTTCGGACGGCCGACACGGGTTTGAACTCTTTTTCGGCTTTTTGCCTAAGTGTTGGCGAGTTTTGCAAACTGGGCGATAACTTGGCTTCCGTACGTCAGAATCGAGTCCCGTAAGTTCTAACGCGTATCAAATACCTACGCGATACTATGTGTGTGTTTGCGTGTTGTTCGGACGGTCGACGCGGGTTTTGAACTCTTTTTCGGCTTTTTGCCTAAGTGTTGGCGAGTTTTGCAAACTGGGCGATAACTCAGCTTACGTACGTCAGAATCGAGTCCCGTAAATTCTAACGCGTGTCAAATATCTACGCGGTGCTATGTGTGTATTTGCGTGTCATAGCAATACAATTACAAATTATAATTATAAATTACATAAATTAAATAAAGAAATACAGAATTTAATTGTTTTTACCTGTCGAATATGTGGTGGGAAGATGTTGTCCAAGACAACTGCACAAACGCGGATGGCCTCCTCCCGTACTACACCCATGAGGTCATCAACGACGGCTGTAGGATCTATAGAGCCGTGGACAACCTCCTAAGCCAGCTGGTAGATCCGCTCGCGTGATTGTGCGCCTGACTACACAACACCGCTCGCCATGCACCCCTCTATAATCCGCCGGAAGAAGTTATCGGATAATGAAGGGCCGGCACCCGATCCACTCGCACCACTACCTCCAGTGGGTGGGCGCCGCCGAGATCTCGTAGTAGGGACTAGGTTGTAAGCTGGGACATGGGGAATGCCCACAACTCTACCCTTCTTCGGTCCCCCTGTAGCATGCAGCCAGTCCTCTATCTCCTCGTCGGCACGCGTAGACTCGGATACTAGAGTGTCACCTCTCTGGCTGCTCCGGGCCACTGCAAGATCCTCGAACCTCCGCTGAAAAAAAACACATTAGTAGATGATACGCAATGAAAAAAATGAAATAATACAAAAGAATATCCAAATTTTTAAAACTTACTAAATAAGATAATTGCATAACTTACAGCAATGCGTTCTACCTCAGGTGAGATATAACCACCGTCACCTTTCTTTTGGTGGGCGTGCCACCAAAACTCCAAGCGGGAGGGTGCATGCTTTAAACTCACCTCGAGTCTCTCCCGGTACAAGTCGTATGCGACGACCCCAAAATAGGTCCATTCCATCCAACCTATTCTGAATCGCCAATACATGGTACAGAAAACAACTACAACTTTATTACAACAATTGTCGTGTAAAATACAACAACACATATGCTGTGAGTTTGGATACAAATATATACCAAATGTGACTCATTTTCCAATCGTGGACATCACCTCACAATGACACCTTACATAAAGGTATAGTCAAAAACTGTTTTAAAAATTAAAATCTTTGGGAAGTGCTCAAGGAAACCTTCGTATATGGGAGGCCATGCGTCTAGGTTATAATAGATATCATATGGCCACAGAATTATCCTTGGTTGACCCAATAGACCCCAAAGAAAAATGAGAAGATTACTATCATATTCTTCCCAATGGTGAGTCTTCTCTTGACTTATCATTATCTCCACTGTCTCTAATTGAGAATTATACTTCAAACAAACACCAAGATTATATAGGTAGTGCTCGTAGATATACTCAGCAAGTGGATGAGTACATCCCTGTCTTATGGTGACACGAGATTGTATATCATTAGACATCTTGTATGATAGTGGCAAAACACCCTTCCAACGTTGGGTTCGCCTCACCTTATTTGATTCACCAAATATAACTACTAAATGATGACCACCGTTCTATTCCCCTGTTACCCCCGCTCGACCCAGCTACACTCTTATTACCTGAAAGGAATTGTGAACAGAAGGGTGAGCACAACTAGCCCAGTAAAGAATATCATGACTAAAGATAAATAAATTATCAATAGTCTTCATCAATAATAAATCAGAGATTTAGAACATATGGTAGATGATAAAAAATTTCAACCATAGTTGCAGCGGAACATGCAATCCATTAGAAGAGTCAAATAGACCATAAAGTCTATTATCTCCTCCATGTTAAAAATCCACCAACAATGTTTTATCCATGTAACATCACTCAACAGTTCCTTTCCACAATCATATGAATAACTCATAATCATAATTGTGACTCTAAATTTTTCTTCGCACCCAGGACGAAAAATATTTTTATCACCTGTCTTTACCTGAAACATCAAAGATCATGGTTATACCAAATCACAGTTCCTGTTCATAATCATACTAATAACTTCATCTTTGCACTACGGCCAAAGATATTCATTTGTATCACCAGTTGGTCATGTTCATCTCAACATCTGTTCATCTTTGCACTACTGGCCAGAGATATTCAACAACATGTCATCTTTGCACTACGGGCCAAAGATATTCATCAACAATTCATCTTTGCACTACAGGCCAAAGATATTCCTCAACAGTTCATATTTGCACTACGGCCAAATATATTCATCAACAGTTCATATTTGCACTACAGGCCAAATATATTAATATCTCAAAGAAATATATAATCATTTCAGAATTTATATAAACAATAATTATAACCATGTTGATCAATTCACCTTTGCACTTAAGCTAAAGATATTCACTTATAAATTCAATGGTCATGATCATACCAGTCAACAATTCAACTTTGCACTACTGGCCAAAGAGAACCCATAGTCATGATCATACCAATAATCTACCCATCTTTACACTCCAGTGAAAGAGAATTTCAACATCAGGGTTATAAAAATGTTATATATGATGATAAAAATAATATGATCAACATATAGTTTTAATCTCAAGAGTAATATTCGTAACTCATGAATAGTAAATCGTAAATAGTAACTCATGAATAGTAACCCCGACACAAAAGATAGAAATTCCATAATAAAATTCATACCAATATTTCGGTATAATGATATTGAAAGAATAACATTTCTTAAATTTATAAACAATTTGTTTTAATTGTTTACACTTTACTAAAATAATGTATTTAATCATTCTAAAATGTCAAACTCATAAGATTTCATCGCCAATAACCAAAACCCTCATCAAAAATCTACATATACCTCATATAGGATTCTCAAGTCATAAAATCCTATTTTTCAATTTTCTTACTTCATATAACATATTTAATTCATTTACGCATAACTAGACTATTTTCATAAAAAATACCAAATCAGTTATAAAAATATTTTTTTTTTGGATTTAGCATAATATAGTCCCATAGTGAACATATATTTTTCTCAGAATTTTTAAAAGTCATTTACTATTTTTCATATGGCCAAAACAGCCGAATATTTAAACATTTATCAAAAATTGTACTTTTATCTAAAAATTCTGAAATTCACAGAGTATACTCCTATCATATACATGTACTCCCAATAAAAATTTTATCAATTTTGGAGTTAACCACAAGGAGTTATAAGCGGTTAATTTTAAAATAGTCTTTTCTCATAAAATTCATAACTCTTAATCTATACATCCAAAAATCACCATTTTTGGACACAATCAATAAAACTCATCAAAATATCATTTCAAATTTTTTCAGAATTTTCTGAAGGTCAAAAAAATTACGAACTGAAAAATATAACAACCCTTAAAATCCCTTACTATCCCTTACTATCCCTTACCTCAAAAGTGCAGTATTTCTGACTGGAATGCAAAGCCGAAGGAAACTTGCACTGAATAGCAACTCTCAAAGTATCTAAATACTCACAAAATATGCTTCATAATATAGAGAGAGAAAGAGAGAAAGCTTATGTTTTTGGTGTGATTTTCAATTCTAACTTAGCCCTCTATTTATAGGAAAATTTTGGTAGGTTTGACCTGCAACCTGATGGCTTTACCTGCTACTATTCTCACCCACCACATTTGAAATATAATTCAGCACATTTCTTCACCAACCACAAGTGGGGCCCACCAATTCTAGAATTTTCCACCAAAATGATAAACTCCGAAAATTCAACAATTTCTAAACCAATCATCTCGTAAAATTCATAATAAATCATACGTTCATTTTTAATGGTTCAAAATTTGTGGACATATACTCAACTTATATATGTATAACATATCCAAAAATTACCACGATTCAACGGTCGGATTAAAAATTATAACCCCCGCAAAATATCTCAAAAACCCTGATTTTTAATACCTCCATTCCGACAAAAATACAGATAAAATACCTCAACATTAACTCCTTCATTTTTAACCACAAAAATATATCCCTCATTTATATCCACATAAAATAAATATTTCCTTATCATATGAATTAATAATTAATTATTCACAAATAATATTACAGAATCACATTTATGACAACCAGGCCGTCCCCAGGAAAGAGGGGGCTTTCTAATAAGAATTTCTCCTTACTGGAGCGCAATTAAATGACCAAACCTCTCATTAGACATAACTTTCTAGATATTGCCAATAATGTTATCTAATAATATTATTCAAATAATATGAATTATTGATCTGATAATGAAAAATACTGTGCAGTAACAATTATTGAAACAACAATAATATAAAATATCAACGCAACAATTATTGAATCAATAATAAAATATTGAACAGTAATTACTGTAACAATTATTGAGTAGTGCCTTCTTACGTAAGAATCAATAATTTCAAAAATACTGTGCAATACCGTGTGCTACTGTGCAATAACGCGTATTACTGTATTTTAACCACCGGGTATTTCAACAGTATTAACGGTAACAACTACGCCGTTATTTGTAAAAACTCAAATTTTTCGTTATCTTCATCCGACAGTTATTCTGTTATGGGGCCCACAAATGTCTGCGCCGTCGTACGAATATTCCCCGACAGAAAGAATATTCCACGACCAAACGAATATTCCCCGACAATAATGAATATTTTATAACCACTTGCGTATTTTGAAAAGTTTTCACATTTCACCCATAACTTTAACTTTTTATCAATTTAACCATTTACTAAATAGAAAAATTGAATACTTTTATTACATAAAATTTGGGGTCTTACATCGTACGACTGAGACCCAGTGCAGTGTGGGAGACGACTCTGCTGTCGGGCAGCTGAACGCTGTGCCGACATCTTCTTGAAGGCCTCGCCGTCCCAAATGCTGCACATCTGGTCCCACACTGCAGCAGATATGAAATCTGACCGGACATCCTTAAGTGTCTGTCCATCAGCCATCTTTGTCTGGGCCTTCTTCTTCCAGTCGTAGACCCACTTATGCCAATTCATCTCTAAGTATCTGTGCAGAACAGTCATGCCATGGGCTTCCTGCCCGTCCTCAAAACGATAATATCTCTGCACATTACAAATTAAGAAGTTTAGTATACAGCATAAATCAAAGAGGTAACAATATATTCAAATTGAATATAAAACTAGTATATGAATGATTGACATCCTATCCTAAACTCATCAATAATCAGCTGCCGTGTGCGGTCATCCATATCCGCCCACCTCATCCACGGGCTTGAGAATCGGTTGCGGACGATCCCAAGTAACGTGTTCCTTGGCGTGGCGTCAAGGATACAACAATTGAAATTAATACATTGCAAATTACAATGAATATATAAGAACTAAATACTTATGTTATATTAATACAATATAGGATTATGAAATTAATTACCTATGAGTCCTAACACGACATATAAGCGGCGCCTGGGGGGGATTCCCTAACAAGCCACGTGCTAGTCCCCGCGGAGGCCTACGTCGATCCCCTATGTAGTGAAAAATATCAATATTTATATAAACGAATATAATGTCAATACAATATAAAATAAAAAAAATAAGATGTATCCCAATAAAATATGTAATTATACCTGACGATCCGGCCTGATCATCACGCGTAGAATCGCCATGGCCCCCACGACCTGCACGACCACCGCGATCGCCATGTGGTGTGCGCGCCATATGTATGTATACTGTCAAATCATAAAAAAAATATTATTAAACATTCGTAAATACTATATTTGAGCACAATAACAAAGAGGATAACATACAGATACAACTAAAAGAATGCAACATAAATAGTAACCTAAAAGCATACAGCATAAATAGTAACACCTTTAGTAGATTAATATAAGTTGAAGATAATGATTGCACTACAACAAACTATTACATTTGAATACAACTAAAAGGACTCAAAGAGTACATACTCCTAATCATTTATATCGTCAAAGCCATCAATATCAGAATCGTCATCTTCGAGCAATAGATCTTCACTATCGTTGTCATCACCATCTTCGTTGTCCTCAACGATTTCTTCAATTATATCTACCTCCTCAATAACATCGTCTTCACTTTCGACAGCTACAACATCATCCTCTTCTTCACTAGATTCACTAATAATTGTTACATCAGCAGGTGTGACATTAGTAGACTCGACTTGTAAAGGTTCATCGTCTGGACGAGGAGTTGTGCCTTGAAAACCACGGGCACTGGTGGTTATAAAAGCATGCCATGGGCTTGCAAGGGTCTTAACACTCCGCGCGTAGTACACCTGTGTTGCTTGACTTGATAAAATAAAAGGCTCGTCCATACCACTCATCAGTCTTAGTTTTGACTTAACGTTAACAGTCACCCGTCCTGATTTTTTATCTACTTTAACTCCATTCTCAACATCAAACCAATGACAATTGAAGCAAACTAATTCTTTATGACCCCAATATTTGAGCACGACAACTTCTAGCAATCGTCCATACCAGTCATCCCAAATGTTATCGTAGCAGCTACCTTTCACCACAACACCAGAATCAGCAGAAGCGACTTCCCCAATATCGCAACACTTAAATCTGTAACCATTGACAATACATCATGTATAAGTATCTACAGATCTTTCAGGGCCATCAGCTATAAGCTTTAGCCGATTGTCAGCTAACTCATTTGTGAGGACCTAATGTACATTAACACAACATATTCTAAAGTTAATTATGCCATAAGAATAAATCTATGATGGTAGATTCATTGAACTTGTAATGGTTAGACTTACATGATCTTTAAACCATTGCACAAATTCTCCATTTCTCAAATTTTGCAAATTCCCGTCCGATATACTCGGATTCGCTTCACGTACTTCAGCATCATATTGACTGCAACACAATTATATACTCAACGTGTTTGTAAAGGAACTTGACACAATTACACCAGACATATATAGTTATGACTACTTACTTAATGTATGGCGCTACTTCATTCATGTTGACAAGTGCATACAATGTGGCAGCTGCATACTCACTATCGGTCAAGAATCGCCTTTTTTACCACCGAATGGGTGTACAAGATGACTAAAGGCCGTTAATTCTCCATTTTCCTCGTGCGCAACAGCCTGATTCCGATGTAAGCGATTGTGCTTCGTCTGAACATTCGGCTCAAAGTACAACGAGCAAAAATTAACAAGTTCCTCCATAACAGAACTTTCAGCAATTAACCCCTCTACACGGGCTCTATTCTTCACCTTTTACTTTAGACGTCACATATACTTATGTGATATATAGATTAACAAAAAAGAATGAACATTTTACCGTATTAAAAACAATAATGTCATTACCTCTCGAATGGATACATCCATCTATATTGTACGGGACCGCCAAACTTAGCTTCGTATGGCAAGTGAATAGGCAAATGCTCCATTGAATCAAAAAACGATGGGGGGAAGATCATTTCAAACTTGCACATTATTTTCACTATCTGCATCTCCATTTTATCTATGTCTTTGAGCTGAAGCTCCGTCAAGCATAGATCTCTGAAGAAATTAGAAAACTCTGTTAGTGCTTCAACCACACGTTTCGGTAACAAGTCGATAAATGCCACAGGGATCAACTTCTGCATGAATACGTGACAATCATGACTTTAGAGACCCTGAAACTTCAACTCTTCGACTTTACAACACCTTGCTATATTCGAAGAATATCCATCTGGGAGCTTCAGTCCACTGATCTAATTACATATCAAAATTAATTGTTCCCTGGTCAAAGTATATTCAGCTTTAGGCGTTACCGTCTTACTACCCTCCTGGTACAGCTACAGATCTTCCCTAATGTTCATTTATACCAAATCAAGCCTCGACTTGTTGTTGTCCTTTGTTCTACCACTGGCATCTAGGACTGTATAAAAAAAGTTATCAAATACGTTCTTCTCAGTATGCATCGGATCTATACAATGACGGATGCAGAGTGTAGCCCAATAAGACAGGTCAAAGAACATGAATCTGTGTGTCCAGTTGTGAACCTTGCCGTAACCATAAGCTCGCTCTAATCTGTGATTCTTCCCTGGAGGTGGAAACTTCAAATGACTAATCCAACTCAACACTGCTAACCCAGAAAGATGGCTAGGTACTTGACGTTTCTCTGTGTTTTGATTGAATTGTCTACTCATCCGTCGATAACGATGTTCAATCGACAAAAACTGTCTGGATGTTGCAAAGAAACTCATTTTCCCCCCATGTTTGAGCCGCACAGCTTTAACTGACCCCATGCACACGGGACATGACAAGCCCCCGTGAGTCGACCATCCACAGATCATTCTTAACGTCGGGAAGTCATTTATTGTCCACAGTAAAGGTACCCTTATGCCAAAGTTCTACTTAAGAGATACATCATAAGTTTGAACCTTTTTTTCCGACAACATCTTCAACTCATCAACTAACGGCCTGAGATATAGATTGATGTCTTTACTCGGACTCTTATCACCCGGAATCAATAAAGGCATGAACATGTAGGGATCTTTCATGCACATCGAAGGCGGGAGGTTATACACCACAATAATCACCGGCCAAGTTGAGTAGGGCTTTGTGTAAGGCCCGTTAAACGGATTAAACCCATCCGTAGCAAGTCCAAGTGTAAGACCCCAACTTATTAATGAATAAAATCAAATTTTCTCTAAATATTATTGTGAATAATAAGGGGTTAATTTGATATAATACTTTGGTTATGGGTGAAATGTGCAAATTTTGCAAAATAAGCAAGTGGTTATAAAATATTTATTTTTGGTCGGTGAATATTCGGTTGGTCGTGGAATATTCTTGCTGTCGGGGAATATTCGTACGACGACGCAGCCTTGTGTGGGCCCCATAACGGAAAGCGATTGGATGAAGAAAACGACAAGTATAAGTTGTTTATAAATAACGGCGTAGTTGTTACCGTTAATACTGTTGGAATACCCGGTGGTTAAAATACAGTAGCACACGGTATTGCACCAATTATTGATTCTTACGTAAGAAGGCACTACTCAATAATTGTTACAGTAGTTATTATTCAATATTTTATTTTATTGATTCAATAATTGCTGCGTTGATATTTTATATTATTGTTGTTTCAATAATTGTTGCTGCACAGTATTTTCATTTATCAGATCAATAATTCATATTATTTGAATAATATTATTAGATAACATTATTGGCAATGTCTAGAAAGTTCTGTCTAAGGAGAGGTTTGGTCATCTAATTGCGCGCCAGTAAGGAGAAATCCTTATTGGAAAGCCCCCTCTTTCCTGGGAACGGCCTGGTTGTCATAAATGTGATTCTGTAATATTATTTGTGAATAATTAATTATTGATTCATATGATAAGGAAATATTTATTTTATGTGGATATAAATGAGGGATATATTTTTGTGGTTAAAAATGAAGGAGTTAATGTTGAGGTTTTTATCAGTATTTTTGTCGGAATGGAGGTATTAAAAATCAGGGTTTTTGAGATATTTTGCGGGGGTTATAATTTTTAATCCGACCGTTGGATCGTGGTAATTTTTGGATATGTTATACATATATAAGTTGAGTATATGTCCACAAATTTTGAACCGTTAAAAATGAACGTATGATTTATTATGAATTTTAAGAGGTGGCTGATTCAGAAATTGGTTATAAATCATTTTGGTGGAAAATTCTAGAATTGGTGGGCCCCACTTGTGGTTGGTGAAGAAATGTGCTGAATTATATTTCAAATGTGGTGGGTGGGAATAGTAGCAGGTAAAGCCATCAGGTTGCAGGTCAAACCTACCAAAATTTTCCTATAAATAGAGGGCTAAGTTAGAATTGAAAATCACACCAGAAACAAGTTTTCTCTCTTTCTCTCTCTAGATTATTGAGTGTATTTTGTGAGTATTTAGATACTTTGAGAGTTTCTATTCATCAGAGCAAGTTTCTTTCAGCCTTATACCGGTATTCCGACCAGAAGTACTGATATTTTGAGGTAAGGGATATTATTTTCTTCTTAATGATATTATTTTCTTCAATATCATTATGCTGAAATATTGATATGAGTTTTTATCAAATTTGGAACTTTTTGTGTCGGGGGTTACTATTCACGTATACGGCACTATTCACGTATACGGCACTATTCACGAATACGGCACTATTCACCGAAAAATAAAATTTTCCCTTTTTGTCCAAGATGTCTATTATGGTTACTATCTTTGATTGTATCCATGTTTTGATCTTTATTTTTGAATTCTGCTTCACAATTGATTATTATGAAGTATTATTGATCTTGGATAAACTGTTATACGAATCCCTACTATTTGTCCTTCTGTCTCATTGGATTCGTTCTCTTTAAGATATTTTTCATCATCCTCAGTCCTAAATGATGATATTACTGAATATCTTTGGCCTGTAGTGCAAAGATGTATAATTACTTGATGAATATCTTTGGCCTGTAGTGCAAAGATGAACAGGTGTTGAGATGAACATGACCGACTGATGATACAAATGAATATCTTTGGCCTGTAGTGCAAAGATGAATATTTGGTTAAAGATGATTATTAATTGATGTTACAGGGATAAAATATTGATGATGGACTTTTAAATCTTAGAAGATAGTAGAATTCTTTCTCTACTTGACTCTTCTAATGGTTTGCTGTTTCCGCTGCAGTTGTTGATCTAAAACTTGTTGTCGATTATATTTTATCAGATTTTTCCCTGTTGAAGACTAACGATAATTTGTTGTATATTATCTTAGTCATAATATTCTTTACTGGGCTAGTTGAGCTCACCCTTTTCCTTTTTGTTCCATTTTTCTTCTCAGGAGGTGAGAACATAGCAGGATCTAGTCGGGGTATGGAGTGATGGTTCTAGAAAGATGTTTTAGCAGTCCTCACTATTTCTGTAAAATAGTGTTTGAATAATTGTAATGAGGATTTATTTGAGTGTGGATATTGTCTAGAAGACAATATTTGTATTTAAACTCACAGTATGTGTTGTCGTATTTTGCACGACAATTGTATTATTGAAGTTGTAGTTTGCTTTCTGTACCATGTATTTGGCGACTCAGAATGGGTGTTGTATACCTATTCTGGGGGCGTCACAGTTGGTATCAGAGCTTAGGGATATGATCCCTGGCTGAGATGTGAGACAAGAACTAGGAGGGGAGAGACGGGGAATTCCTTCGCTAGTATGACCTGACTAAGTTTATTTGGTGTTTATTTGGTCGGTCAGAGTATAGGGATAATATATGACATGACTATTAACCCTTGTTTTATGGCAGTATTTAAGAATGGCAGCTGAGAACGTTAATAATGGAGTAAATCAGACCGTGGAGACACCTTTGATCACTACCCAGGGGAACGTGCAACAGGAAGGCAATATTCCTCCTGTAAACAACGTTACCGAGCAAACGATGAATGATGGAATGTTTAGGAGCTTTTTGCAGTTCATGCAAAATCAGACGAGGGAGACTCGTGTGCAGAATACGGGTGGAAATGATAACAACGCGCGGTTTGTCACAGCTAAGCAGTTCAAAGAATTGGGACCACCAGAATTTAAGGGAAAGCCGGATCCGATCATGGCGGAAACGTGGGTCAAGCAAATTACCAAGATATTCGATGTCTTGGGATGCACGGAGGAACAGAAGGTTCCATTCGCCACCTTTATGTTCCGCGGTGAGGCAGACTACTGGTGGGAGTCTGTGAAGCGTACCCAGCCTGACGCACTCAACATGTCCTGGGAAACATTTCAAAAACTGTTCAATGACAAGTACTTTCCTGAAAGTATTCGTCATATGAAGGAGGTTGAGTTTATTAGACTGGAACAAAACAACATGACGGTGTCCCAGTACGAGGCGAAGTTTGCAGAGTTATCCAGGTTTGCACCTCATTTGGTCGAAAATGAGGAACGAATGACAAGGATGTTTCTGAGAGGTCTAAAACCCGAGATTCGGCAATATCTTATCTCTCATAAATTTTCTTTATATTCAGATGTTGTAAACAGGGCTCAATTATTAGAGCGAGATAATGAGTATGTGCAACCGAGGGACCACAACCAGGGTCATACCGGTGGCGGCAGTCATCGAAGCAATGAAAACCAGCAGGGAGGAAAACATTCGGACAAAAGCGGTAACCACTCTGGTGGTAATCGTGGTCGTGATAATAGAAGGAGCGAGTCGGGAGGAGATTTCAAGAAGAGAAGGTACAACAATGATAACGTGAAGACGTCAGCACAAACATCAACTGTTTCTAGGGGAGGAGAACGACCACCGGTCGTATGTTACAAATGTGGGAAAGAGGGACATATCAGCCCAAACTGCCCACAACAATCCAAGGTATGTTATAACTGTGGAAAGGAGGGTCATATAGCTCGAGAGTGTTCTGTAGCAAAACCAAGTTCAGCGGGGATGGTGACTCCAAAAGTTATCCCGGATAAGTCGAAATCAGCGGTTCCTGGAAGGGCGTTTGTCGTTACTGGCCAAAACGCGAGAAACCCGAACGAGGTGATCACGGGTAAGCTAATCTTGAATTCTTGCGAAGTTTATACTTTACTAGATACCGGTTCTACCCATTCTTTTATCTCTCCTGCTTGTGCTCAACGTTTAAACTTGACTCCGGAGAAATTGGACTTTAACTTATCTGTTGAAACTCCGTTGGGTGAAACCTTCGTTACATCTACAGTTTATAAATCTTGCATGATCCAAGTTGGCACTATCACATTACCTGTTGATCTTATCTCTTTAAAGATACTTGCTTTTGATGTGATTTTAGGAATTGATTGGTTAACCACTCATCATGCTAAAATTGATTGTTTTCGTAAGGTTGTTAGTTTTCATATTCCTAACCAACCTGTCATACGAATTCAAACTACTAAACCACTAAAATCAGTCACTGTCATATCAAGCCACAAAGCTATTCGTTTATTGAAAAACGGATGTCAAGCTTTCTTAGCCCATGTTATGGATTTGAACAAAGACAAGTCAGATTTGAATAATATTTCTATTGTTAGAGAATTTTCCGATGTATTTCCTGAAGAACTTCCCGGTCTACCCCCGGAACGAGAAATTGAATTCTTTATTGACCTTGAACCCGGTACAAAGCCCATTTCTAAAACCCCATATCGAATGGCTCCTATTGAACTTCAGGAGTTAAAAGTCCAACTACAGGAGTTGTTGGACATCGGTTTTATTCGTCCTAGTACGTCTCCTTGGGGTGCTCCTGTTTTATTCGTAAAGAAGAAAGACGGGAGTATGCGACTTTGTATTGACTATCGAGAATTGAACCATGTCACCATCAAGAATAGGTATCCGCTACCTCGCATTGATGACCTGTTTGACCAGTTGCAAGGAGCACAATTCTTTTCAAAGATCGATCTTCGTTCTGGATATCATCAGCTGAAGATTAAAACTGAGGATATTCCAAAGACTGCCTTCAGAACTCGGTACGGGCATTATGAATTCTTAGTAATGTCTTTTGGATTGACTAATGCTCCTGCTGCCTTCATGGATATGATGAACCGTGTATTCAAAGAATATTTGGATCAGTTCGTTGTTGTCTTTATTGATGACATCCTCATCTATTCCAAAAGCCGTGAAGATCATGAGCGCCATTTGAAGCTGGTACTGCAAAGGCTTCGTGAAAACAAGCTATATGCCAAACTGAAGAAATGCGAGTTCTGGCTTGAGGAAGTAGCATTCCTTGGGCACGTGGTGTCAAAACATGGAGTATCTGTCGACCCGGCGAAGATTGAAGCCATACAAAGTTGGGAGCAACCGAAGTCGGTAACCGAAGTACGTAGCTTTCTGGGCTTAGCTGGTTATTATCGGAGATTTGTGGAAGGATTTTCTCGAATCGCTACTCCGTTAACTCAGCTGACTCGGAAAGATACAAAATTCGTATGGAGTGAGGAATGCGAGAAGAGTTTCCAAGAACTCAAGAGGAGACTCATTTCGGCACCTGTTCTGACAATACCATCTGGTTCGGATGGATTTGTTATCTACAGCGATGCTTCAGGCAAAGGGTTAGGATGTGTTCTCATGCAACATGGGAAAGTCATAGCCTATGCCTCACGACAACTCAAAGAATATGAGAGGAATTATCCTACTCATGATTTGGAGTTGGCAGCAGTCGTTTTTGCGTTGAAGATCTGGAGACACTACCTGTATGGGGAGAAAGTGGAGATCTATACAGATCATAAAAGCCTCAAATATTTCTTCACCCAAAAGGAACTCAACATGCGGCAACGACGTTGGCTTGAGCTGTTGAAAGATTACGATCATACCATCCAATACCATCCTGGAAAAGCAAACGTAGTAGCTGACGCATTGAGTAGAAGATCATATGCGGGTACGAGTGCAATGTTTTTAACACAAAGGCCCATTTTGTATGACTTGCAAAGGATGGAGATAGAGATGAAGGCTCCAAGTACCCACATGATGATATCAAATATACGAGTAGAACCGACTTTAATCGATAAAGTTAAAGCTGCTCAAGCTACGGATATAGAGCTGATGCGTATGAAGAAGAAAGTGCAAGAAGGTGCTATTCCAGAAGCAAGAATCGATGAAGAAGGAATACTTCGAGTCAACTCCAGACTTTGTGTTCCTAACGATTTTGACTTGAAGCATAGAATAATGATGGAGGCACACAACACACCGTTTGCAATCCATCCTGGGAGTACCAAAATGTATCACGATCTTCGACATACATTTTGGTGGAGCAATATGAAAAGAGAGATCGCGGAGTTTATCTCGAGATGTTTAACTTGTCAACGTGTAAAAGCGGAGCATCAAGTACCAAAGGGTCCATTGCAACCACTTGAGATTCCGAAATGGAAGTGGGAACACATTACTATGGATTTTGTTACAGGTCTTCCCAAGGTTTCTCAAGGCATAGATGCGATTTGGGTTATTGTTGATAGATTAACCAAGTCCGCTCATTTCTTGCCGATACGTGAGACTTATTCCCTTGAACGTCTTGCTAGTATGTACGTGAACGAGATTGTGAGATTGCATGGCATGCCAGTATCCATAGTTTCGGATCGTGACCCAAGATTCACTTCACGATTTTGGGTTAGCTTGCAGAAAGCTATGGGCACGGATTTACGATTCAGTTCAGCATACCATCCTCAAACGGACGGACAATCAGAGAGGACTATTCAAACTCTTGAAGATCTATTAAGACTTTGTGTCCTAGATCTCAAAGGGAGTTGGGATAAGTACCTACCATTGGTGGAATTCTCCTACAACAACAGTTATCAGGCGAGCATAGGTATGGCTCCATTTGAGGCGTTGTATGGAAGAAAATGTCGTTCTCCAGTATGCTGGGACGAGGTGGGTGAAGCAACATTGTTGGGACCAGAATTGGTACGCATTACTACAGAGAAGATCCAAACGATTCGACAACGTATACAAACGGCACAGGATCGACAAAAGAGTTATGCGGATCTTCATCGGAAGGACGTGGAATTTAATATTGGGGATCATGTATTGTTACGTGTTGCACCATGGAAGGGAGTTACAAGATTTGGGAAGAGAGGAAAGCTCAATCCAAGATTTGTTGGTCCATTTGAGATTCTTGAGCGAATAGGAAATGTGGCATATAGACTCGCATTACCTCCAAGCATGTCTCGTGTTCATAATGTTTTTCACATATCTATGCTTCGTAAATATGTTAAAGACCCGAACCACATTATTGAGTTAGAACCAGACGAGATAGCTGAAGATTTAACGTACGAGGAGGTACCTGTTAAGATCTTGGATAGGAAAGAGCATGTCCTACGCACGAAGGTTATACCACAAGTTAAGGTTTTGTGGAGAAACCATGCTATTGAAGAAATGACCTGGGAGTTGGAATCAGAAATGAAAGCGAGGTATCCTCACCTTTTTGAAACATCAGGTACGTACGTCAATTTCGAGGACGAAATTTCATAAGGAGGGGAGGTTGTAAGACCCCAACTTATTAATGAATAAAATCAAATTTTCTCTAAATATTATTGTGAATAATAAGGGGTTAATTTGATATAATACTTTGGTTATGGGTGAAATGTGCAAATTTTGCAAAATAAGCAAGTGGTTATAAAATATTTATTTTTGGTCGGTGAATATTCGGTTGGTCGTGGAATATTCTTGCTGTCGGGGAATATTCGTACGACGACGCAGCCTTGTGTGGGCCCCATAACGGAAAGCGATTGGATGAAGAAAACGACAAGTATAAGTTGTTTATAAATAACGGCGTAGTTGTTACCGTTAATACTGTTGGAATACCCGGTGGTTAAAATACAGTAGCACACGGTATTGCACCAATTATTGATTCTTACGTAAGAAGGCACTACTCAATAATTGTTACAGTAGTTATTATTCAATATTTTATTTTATTGATTCAATAATTGCTGCGTTGATATTTTATATTATTGTTGTTTCAATAATTGTTGCTGCACAGTATTTTCATTTATCAGATCAATAATTCATATTATTTGAATAATATTATTAGATAACATTATTGGCAATGTCTAGAAAGTTCTGTCTAAGGAGAGGTTTGGTCATCTAATTGCGCGCCAGTAAGGAGAAATCCTTATTGGAAAGCCCCCTCTTTCCTGGGAACGGCCTGGTTGTCATAAATGTGATTCTGTAATATTATTTGTGAATAATTAATTATTGATTCATATGATAAGGAAATATTTATTTTATGTGGATATAAATGAGGGATATATTTTTGTGGTTAAAAATGAAGGAGTTAATGTTGAGGTTTTTATCAGTATTTTTGTCGGAATGGAGGTATTAAAAATCAGGGTTTTTGAGATATTTTGCGGGGGTTATAATTTTTAATCCGACCGTTGGATCGTGGTAATTTTTGGATATGTTATACATATATAAGTTGAGTATATGTCCACAAATTTTGAACCGTTAAAAATGAACGTATGATTTATTATGAATTTTAAGAGGTGGCAGATTCGGAAATCAGGTTATAAATCATTTTTGGTGGAAAATTCTAGAATTGGTGGGCCCCACTTGTGGTTGGTGAAGAAATGTGCTAAATTATATTTTAAATGTGGTGGGTGGGAATAGTAGCAGGTAAAGCCATCAGGTTGCAGGTCAAACCTACCAAAATTTTCCTATAAATAGAGGGCTAAGTTAGAATTGAAAATCACACCAGAAACAAGTTTTCTCTCTTTCTCTCTCTAGATTATTGAGTGTATTTTGTGAGTATTTAGATACTTTGAGAGTTTCTATTCATCAGAGCAAGTTTCTTTCAGCCTTATACCGGTATTCCGACCAGAAGTACTGATATTTTGAGGTAAGGGATATTATTTTCTTCTTAATGATATTATTTTCTTCAATATCATTATGCTGAAATATTGATATGAGTTTTTATCAAATTTGGAACTTTATGTGTCGGGGGTTACTATTCACGTATACGGCACTATTCACGTATACGGCACTATTCACCGAAAAATAAAATTTTCCCTTTTTGTCCAAGATGTCTATTATGGTTACTATCTTTGATTGTATCCATGTTTTGATCTTTATTTTTGAATTCTGCTTCACAAATGATTATTATGAAGTATTATTGATCTTGGATAAACTGTTATACGAATCCCTACTATTTGTCCTTCTGTCTCATTGGATTCGTTCTCTTTAAGATATTTTTCATCATCCTCAGTCCTAAATGATGATATTACTGAATATCTTTGGCCTGTAGTGCAAAGATGTATAATTACTTGATGAATATCTTTGGCCTGTAGTGCAAAGATGAACAGGTGTTGAGATGAACATGACCGACTGATGATACAAATGAATATCTTTGGCCTGTAGTGCAAAGATGAATATTTGGTTAAAGATGATTATTAATTGATGTTACAGGGATAAAATATTGATGATGGACTTTTAAATCTTAGAAGATAGTAGAATTCTTTCTCTACTTGACTCTTCTAATGGTTTGCTGTTTCCGCTGCAGTTGTTGATCTAAAACTTGTTGTCGATTATATTTTATCAGATTTTTCCCTGTTGAAGACTAACGATAATTTGTTGTATATTATCTTAGTCATAATATTCTTTACTGGGCTAGTTGAGCTCATCCTTTTCCTTTTTGTTCCATTTTTCTTCTCAGGAGGTGAGAACATAGCAGGATCTAGTCGGGGTATGGAGTGATGGTTCTAGAAAGATGTTTTAGCAGTCCTCACTATTTCTGTAAAATAGTGTTTGAATAATTGTAATGAGGATTTATTTGAGTGTGGATATTGTCTAGAAGACAATATTTGTATTTAAACTCACAGTATGTGTTGTCGTATTTTGCACGACAATTGTATTATTGAAGTTGTAGTTTGCTTTCTGTACCATGTATTTGGCGACTCAGAATGGGTGTTGTATACCTATTCTGGGGGCGTCACACCAAGCCTAACATTGCGAACCTCTTCAGCAAACGAGGGGTGCTTGTTATCAAAATTTTTTCACTCAAGCCCATCTACCGGGTGCGTCAGTTGACCTTCGACTATGTCCCGTGTAGAGTGCCACCTCATATCCTCGGCGGTATGTGTTGACATGAACAACCGTTGAAGCCTCGGGGCAATGGGAAAGTAACGTAAGATCTTTCTCGGCATGTCTTTTCCCTTTTTCTTGCGCTGTTCACGGTATCTACTTGTACCACAAATATCACATGACCTCTTATCTTTATTGACATCACCGTAATACAACATACAGTCATTCTCACAAGCATCGATCTTCTCATACCCTAGATTGAGCCTTTTGACCATTTTCTTCACATCATAATACGACTCCGGTAACTTATTACCTGCAGGTAAGCACTCCTTCATAATGCTTAACAGTTCATTAAAACCTCTCTCGCTACAGTCATGCTCGTTCTTGAAGTGTAAAAACTTAGTCACGGTAGATAAGACGGTGTGCTTTTCGTTCCCGTCATACAGTGGTGTCGCTGCTTCATGCAATAACTCATAGAAACCCTTAGCCCCGTCATTTGGTTCTTGCTCGACGCTACTGTCATCCCTGTCTGTATTCCACTGGAAGTATGAACCAGCAACTTCGACTATCATGTTAGTACAGTCAAAGGTTTCGTCACCTCTAGATTCTGGTTCTGATTCATGTTCATCCAACTAGGATTCCCCATGATAGATCCATGTCGTATAACCCTGCTTAAACCCATACGCAAATAAGTCGCACATGACATCACTTCTTTCCTTCCACACTTCATTCACACACCTTTTACAAGGACATCTAATCTCATCGTCGTTGACTTGCTCAAACACGAAATTGAGAAACTGTTCAACCCCACTACGGTACTCAGAGCAAAGCCCACTTTTATCAGTGGCTACCCTACGTTCCATCCAACTTCGATCAATAGACATCTTGGACAAACTGTCTGCTATATATATGGAAAGTTAGACAAACACAATCAATTCTCCAATTAATGTATATGCAAGCTTATGTGTTTCCTAACTTCATCTCCCACTCTAACGGGTCAGGCTTCTATCCCATTCCCGGATGTGTCGCCTCACTGATGCCAATAACTTGAACACATCTTTAAATTTTTCAGAAATTTCGACAGCACCTCCCTATGGTCTTCAAGTACACGAAATAGACTAACACATCGTAGTCTAAATATGCACCCGAAGAACGTCAAGAGATATATACTGACCGAAAATTCAAAAAATATAAAGACGTGCTCAAGTTGTTAACACCGACCTAAGTTAGATCGAAACATACAAGAACAGTCCCAAAACGGGGACTATTTGAGATTCACTCCTACTAAGTGAATCTCAAACGGGTTTCTAAGCTTCCTAAACTATATGAAAATATGCACATGTCAAGTCACGTGGAATAATTGTTATTTTTACCCTTACTCATATTTTTTTAACAACATACTCACAAACACTTGACAACCATAAACAAAGACAGTTAATTTCCCCTAAATCTCTCCCATATATATACACACATTTAATTGATCATAGTGATTACTGAAGAAAAAAAGACAGTTCTTCAAGGATGAATAAGAAATCAAAGAAACACAAAGAAGATCACTTTATTAGACTCCCAGATGATATTATAATCACTATATTTACCAAGTTGAGCAATCTTCAATAACCCAATAAACGAACATTACACAACATTTACATACAACCATTACATGAGCAATCTTCAAATGCTAGTACCAAACTTTGATTGATGTTCAAATGCTCTTTATAGATGTAAAATTAATAATTATAAAGTGTTATACATTTCTCTAAACTAGTACAGAGAGAATGCCACTTAATCAAGTGTTTCCTTTAACACAACCATTTGTCCTTCAGGGGAATCTCATTTGTATAAATTATCTGGGAAATTAATTTTATGCCTATATATTCACAAACTACTAGTATCAAATTTTAGCTAAGTGCTAACTAACACATAAGACTACGGAACCTGAGAATCACAATCCAAGAACACGCTTGAAAACAATACACAAAACGAGATATTCCTTCAGTTATGAAAACATATTAGATTACCCAAGTAACCCAATACAATATAAATTTTCCATTCAAAAAATATATATCTTTTACAATTGACTGCCCACCAAATATATAGTGAACTCTATTTTTCAATAAACACCACAGCCAAATTAAATATTTTTTTTCTCTCTCTCTAGCTCTTCACAAAGATAGATATGGCCATATAACTAAAATATTCACAGGACAGAGATTGAACATACCTAAAAACAAATTAATTACTACCCATTATACCAAGCAAGTCAGCGCATATACCCTCTGAAAATTTCTAAATTAATGTAAAATCAAAGCATACCTGAACTTTGATTCAAGAAATAACTAAATTCTTCAACACAATAATTTATCAACACAAGTTGGATATATGTCACTAAGCCATGAAAATCCCAGTTCAGCACCAAACGGAAAGAATGAAGTAATACACTGCAATTAGGTATCTCATGTCACATTAAAATTTTCATAAAAACTTGCAAACTATAAATTTGTAATACACAGTAACTGATATTTGGGGAAAAATAGAGTAAAATTGTAGAAACATAGATTATTAGGTTACATTTGGGGGAAAATTGGATTTGGAAAAACATACCTTGCACTCGAGAGAGACAAAGAGGGACTGCAATGGCGCGAAGAGAGGATGGTGGGGACGGCAAGAACCAGCCGGAGGGCGACGACAAGAAGGAAGAGGGCGACGACAAGAGGAGAAGTCAGAATCGCGAGGGAAAGGGAAGTAGAAAACAAAAGAGCAGAATGAATAAATCGAAATGGGTGAAATGAGTCAACGTTAGAGAATCAATAAATGCAATTTGAGATTCGTGGGGAAATTAAGGAGCAAAAATGGCTGATATTGAGAGGGAAAGAAAAATAGAGAAGAAAATTTCATAAAAGGAGTCGTTGTTGGCGAAGACGTTTTAATTATCATTCTCGATGGCATCCCCCGTCGATAATGACTCTGTCGCTATTAACTCAATACCGACGACACCACCGTCGACCCTAAAATAAACACCGTCGCCAATGAGGTTTTCCCTCCACCGGGAATGTCTGGCGCCAAAAAAGGGGTCATTAGCGTCTACTATCATTGGCGACGGCGAGGCCGTCGATATTGACTTTATTGTCGACGGGGATTGTGCCGTCGGTATTTAGCCCGTCGCCAATGACTCTTTTTTTTGTAGTGGAATAGGAAATTGAGGTCACGTACAAAGCACAACAAAATATCAAAATAAGTAAATAGTGCACTAATAACTTCAAAATATTAATAATGATATCCAATAATGAAGTACTAAATACAATTCTTCAACAGAGTCAAAATAATCAAAATTTAAAATCGAATCAACCTATATGGTCAAAGGTAGCTATCTCTTCCCACAACACTGAATCACCCTTGCAAACCTGCCGGAAGAAAAACATAACATGAGTCAATTGCTCAGTACAGATATAAATATGCACAAATATAAAATAATTTATATATGTACCAAGATAACTGAATGAACGAACAAATATAAACTACGAACAATACTGACTACGGACCAAAAATGAACATATCGAAATTGGTGCCAATGTACAAATGATCAACACTGTCAAATTGAAAAGTATATTCAAACGAATTCCAAATAAAATAAGGCTGGATCAAATGGTGATAATGTAACAATTTCATACTAAGCTCAAATACAAATAGCCAAAGGCTAACAAAAGACATTGATATTATGATGTATACAAATCAAAATGGATAGTACGCATGACATATACGTCACTACTCTGCCAAACAAATCAAATCGAATCAAATACTAAGTCGACCCATACGTATCCTGAACAAATACATCAAATGGCCAAAGCTCATACCCAGAGCAACACACAAAATAAAAGGATACTGTAAGACCCCAACTTTTTATAAATAAAATTGAATTTTCTCTATTCATTATTCTGAATTAATAAGGTGTTAATTTGATATAATGCTTTGGTTATGGGTAAAATGTGCAAATTTTACAAAATAAGCAAGTGGTTATAAAATAATTATTGTTGTTGGGGAATATTCGTTTGGTCGTGGAATATTCGTTTTGTCGGGAATATTCGTACGACGGCGCAGCCATTTGTGGGCCCCATAACAGAATAACTGTCGGATGAAAAAAACGACAAGTTTGAGTTTTTATAAATAACGGCGTAATTGTTACCGTTAACACTGTTAGATTACCTGGTGGTTAAAATACAGTAATACGCGTGGTTGCACAGTAGCACACGGTATTGCATAGTAATTTTGAATTATTGATTCTTACGTAAGAAGGCACTACTCAATAATTGTTACAGTAATTTCTGTTCAATATTTTATTTTATTGATTCAATAATTGTTATGTTGATATTTTATATTATTGTTGTTTTAATAATTGTCACTGCACAGTATTTCTCTTTATCAGATCAATAATTTATATTATTTGAATAATATTATTAGATATCATTATTGGCAATGTCTAAGGAAGTTCTGCCTAAGGAGATGTTTGGTCACCTAATTGCGCGCCAGTAAGGAGAAATCCTTATCGGAAAGCCCCCTCTTTCCTGAGAACGACCTGGTTGTCATAATTGTGATTCTGTAATATTATTTGTGAATAATTAATTATTATATGGATAAGAAAATATTTATTTTGTGTGGATATAAATGAAGGAATATTTAGCATGAAATAATTGTTGAAAGTTTGGCATATTTTCTGTGGAATTTCAATTATTTCTCCGATAAAATATTCATTCATATATATTATTATAATATATTATAATTGTTTAATAATATTATTATTATAATATATAAGCATGTGGTTAATTAGAAACGGAAGTAAACAAGATGTATTGCATACTTTGTTTGTAATATTGTTTTGATTGGTGGAAATGGTTAGTGGAAATGGTGAGTGAGAAAGTTGCCTGCAAATCCTTGGTTTTCAAATGTAATACAGGAGCCTTGTCTTTTTTTTTTTCTTCAAAGATGGTTTGTTTTTTTTTTCTTCCTGCAAAGCTTGTTTTCAAAAGGGTGGGGTCTCACCTATAAGAAAAAAATGAGAGGCTTGGCAGGAATGGGTTGGTAGAGTTAGGCAGGTTTTCTCAATTTCTTCCTCTGTGCTGCACTATAAATAGGGGGTAATCCCTCCTTCCTCAAACACACCACTTTCAAATCAGAAATTCTTATTCTAAAGAATTGTGAGTATTTTCTTGAGTATAAAAATACTTTGAGCGTAGTTTTTCTGCAAGATTTTCTCAGAATAATATCTGATATTCCAGTCAAATCCAGTTTCTACTAAGGTAAATGATATTATTTTATTGCTTCTATAATTCCTGAAATAATTAGAAATTTCGCTTCATCTAATATCATTTCATAGGAATATTGGTCTGAACTTTTTATCAAATTTAAAACTTTTCATGACCGGGTACTATTCACAATTACTGTTCATGGGCTGTTCACGGGTACTGTTCACGGGTAATGTTCACAGTTACTATTCGCGGGTACTATTCACGGGTACTGTTCACAAAAGAAAAAAAAATATTTTTTTTCTTTCCTTCCCGGTTATCTGTTGTGACCCTTATTCTTGAAATTTAATCCATGTTTTGATCTTCATTCTTGAATTTTACTTCATTATGATTTATTATGGAGTATTTTTAAACTTGAATTATTTAAAGTACGAATATCTAATCTTTGTCCTTTTGTCTCACTGGATTCGTTCTCTAAAATATTTTTCATCATCATCAGTCTTTAATGGTGATACTTAATGAATATCTTTGGCCTGTAGTGCAAAGATGAATGATTAATTGATGAATATCTTTGGCCCGTAGTACAAAGATAAACAGGTGTTGAGATGAACATGACCAACTGGTGACACAAATGAATATCTTTGGCCCGTAGTGCAAAGATAAATATTTGATTCAAGATGTATATTGATTGATGTTACATGGATAAAATATTGATGATGAACACTTAAATTCATAGATAATAGTATATTTCATTCTCTACTTAACTCTTCTAATGAATTGTTGTTTTCGCTGCAGTTGTTGATCTAAAACTTACTGCCTATTATATTTTATTATAGATTTTTCCCTGTTGAAGATTAAGGATAATTTGTTGTATATTATCTTAGTCATAATATTCTTTCACTACTACAAAACAGTAAATAGACAACGCGGAAAAAACGTTGTGGTTTCAGTCAGAAAAATGTCGTGGTTAAGGGTGTCATCTATTTGACACCCTTACACAACGTTTTTAAAACGTTGTAGTTAAGCACATTACACAACGTTTTTTAAGAAAAAAACATTGTAGATTTGTTTTTCATAAATTAGCAGATGCTTAAAAACGTTGTAGAATGTATGATTCCACAACGTTTTCTGGATAAAAACGTTGTAGTTTAATATATCAGACAACATTTTTAACCAATTTATACAAAATTTTTAAAATGTTGTAGATAAAAAAAAAGAAAAGAAAAAAAAAGTTGTGATTCACCTATATTACCAATGCACCTGCAATATTAATATGCTAATGCCATGATATATAGCTAAAAGGTCTAAATTCTAATTTAAATTTAAAACCAAAATGTATCAACTATTCAAAATACATCCCAATAATATCATTCGTTTACAGTTTCAAATGTCTCAAGCATTGATTATGAAACAACATGAATTAAAAAATACAAGTCAACTAGTCAATGTCCACATGTAATTTGAAAGGACAGCAAAATTCAGAGATAGGTTCAGCTCAACAAATATTCATCCCAATTCAAACCTGAACCTAGAAGTACGGCTTCTATATTTTCAGATGCTGATTCCTCATCCTCCATGCTAGTTCTTATACAAATGGCTTGATCAACATCAGAAGAAACTTGTTCTTCAAAATGGATTTGTAATTATTGGATTCCTGTTGCAATTGAAATGTTTCAAGTAAATTACTTTAGCACTAGAGAAACAAGATTTACAAAAATCACAAGATAAATTATAAACTGAAGCTTACCAGAATAGATGCATTATATATAGATGCATTATAAACTGAAGCTAAATCCAAAGATAAATAAAACTAACCAAATACCTTAAAAACTAACCAAATAAAGCTAAACTGAGCTCAAGTACAAACACAAGGGTGATAAAGGTTAAATTGGCAGAGGTGAATCAGTTATACCAAGTTGGTCTCTAACCTTAATTCTCTCCATCCTTTCTGTTCTTCAGATGCCAAAACTCAACTAATTCCTACAAAAAATCTTCTGATACAGTTTATCTTGCTTAATGATACATATTTCTTACTGTCCAGCATTTTTGTGGGCATGGGAAATCTACTTGTGGATTACCAAATGTACACACGCAGACCTGAAGAAAAATGTTGTTCATATGGTTGAACAAAGCTTAATATTGTTATTATTATCCTTCGTTTGTTCGTTTGTCTTGTTGATCAATGAAATGAACATAGGTGATTATTATAACATCGACCGATGCTATATGTCAGATATGCATATATATGTTCTGCTATTCAACTAATTTCCCACATGCACATACAACTATCAACTATATACTGGTAATCTGATTGATGGCCGGAGTAGGTATACACCACCTTCTTGAACAACATCATTTGGTTATGTAGAGTTGTAGACTGTAATTTATGATAATGTCAGGTGATTGTTCAGCTCAAACCTACTCAACTACATATAATTATAGGCAAACAAACTTGACATTTTTCTGCAACAATCTTAGACTCTAAAGACCCTGCATGAGCATAGATATGCACGTCATGTTTCCCTTCCTCCCTCCTTTCATTCTCTCAATCTCTCTTATTATACACAGCTAGTCATTCGTGGCAGACATCATATTCACCTAGTGTTGATACGCTAAGAAAACAGGATGATTTGTATTTCTGATTCAGTCCTACTTGAAAGTAGGTATGTGCTTACAATGACACTCGGACTATATGGTACTTCATGTTCTTTTTCAATTCATCCACAACATTTTCATACAACCAAGCACATGCTAACATACTATTTCTCATTCTCATTAGGGTTAATAAAAAGTTCTGAATTGGGAAAAGGAGAAAAACATGGCTATATCATACTAAAAATATGTGTTATTTATCAAACAAAGAACAAATACAAAATAAATAAATAAAGAAAATATGCGAATTTAACCAGTCCTATATATAAAATAAATAAAACTAACCAAAGATATAAGAAAATATAATGCATCTATGTATAATAAAACTAACCAAAGATACACTAAACATAATAGATGCATTATAAACTGAAGCTTACCACTATTTGCTGTAATCCAGTTACACCTGTCGATGCCTTCACCATTGGGACTGATCATACTTAGTTTTTGCATGTGTTTAGCCACTGTTGGAACACCTCTTTTTTCACGTGGTACAATCAGGCGAAGCGCTGCTGCAATCTTCTGATCCAGTGTGGAAGAAGAATCTATGAAGGAGGAACTATGGTAATATTTATGTATATGACTATACAACAGATGCAATAAAGAAAACTAATAAGAAAAAAAGTGAACAAAGTGCAAAAGGCCTAATAGAGATATAGTTGCAAAACGAAGAGGATGAATTTTATGGACTTATGACACAGTTGTTGGTGAAACCCAACCTCCAATTTATAAGCAAATAGGTATTCCCTCCATTACAAAATTAGAGATACAGTTGCAAAACGACGACTTTTAAGGAAATTATATTTCCTAACTTCTCCCTAACATTAGCTAGAAATGTATTAGTAGTGGCATGATAATACTCAATCAATAAAGAATAAAAGTAATGACATGTTAACAATTTTAATGTCACTTTATAGTCCATGAATAGAAATGAATCTCTAAAGACCAAAAGAATCAATTACTACAATTTAGAGTGTGTAGAAGAACCTGAAGAGTAAAATATTATCGTAATAGTTCTCATAACCTGTTTAGAAGGAGCACGAGAATAAATGAGGATCACTTTCAACATTACTTCCAACCTTTTGGCTGGGGTATTCTGATTTTCCACCTAATAAATCCCAAAATTGTTCAGATTCTGAGCCTTCCTTTTGTGGTTTGGACTGTATATCTGGCTGCAAGTACAGAAAATGATAAATATAATAAGAAAACCTTCTTTAGACCAAGATAAACTATCTTCTAAAAACATGTCAGTGACTTAAATGAAATGCCAGAGAAAGGGTGAGTGCATTTCTTGTAGTGAACCTTATTACCCATTGCTTGTCCCTATTTATTAAGAATGGACTAGGTGTCGACTAATTTTTGCATTATTTGCTGAAGGTGGCTGCTGCCCTTTGGGTCAAACCTGCATTCTTATTCTTAGTATTTTCCAGAAAATAATATATTCATACACTAAGCAATGGTCTCTTCTGTAGTAAATAAGGGTTCAGATGACGTGTTCAGCCTATTACAATTTCGTGGTTCATGAACCAGTAAAATATTAAACATGCATAGACAGTGAATAATCAGTCTGTAGCACTTCTAACCATGAAAAAACAGTTGTATGGAAACACAACTCTTGTTCAAATGAAACTTTATGGAGCTATAGCTTTTACAAAGGGACGAAAAAAATCTAAAAATTTATCAGACCTTTATTATATCCATCTGCCTCTCAACAAGTTCCTGGTCCTCTGAGGTTATAAGATTTCCCAACCACGTAAAGACAGAGGGGCCGTTACGTAATATGTATCCAAACGAATGAAAATATATTGAATTGATATATCCGTCTAATCATGTCGTATCCCGTATTGATACATATGTGCTTCTTAGATTAGGGGAAACAAGCATATTAAGAGTAAGGGTCAGATAACATATGTGATCCTAAAATAGACGGGAAAAGGAACAGATCTAAGCAAAAGACTCACCTTCAAATCTGATGACCAGCAAGCATTTTAGCAGTAACCAATATAAAATGGGAAATGCTGAGAAACAATGAATCCAAACAAAATCCAGGAATGAATAACTCAAAAAGTCTACCATAAACTAATTACTAGATGTCAAAGACAACCCAAAATAGCAGCAACCCACTGGGAAAAGTTTATGAAAAGTTTACAGAGCTCCAATCAATCAATTATCAATCTTCTGAATTTGTCTTAATATCAATCAAAACAGCTCAGCCAGCTTCTTTCCATTCAAATTTTTTACCACAAACAATGAAAGTACAAATTATGGAGTCATCTTTCAATAATTTGTATTTGAACAACATACAACACAAACACAAACTAGCTTTCTTACCTAGTGATCTTTCTTACCTATTATTGTTCAGCTTCCAGTTAGATTATAAACACCACTGACTAGACAAAAGGCTTATATTTACAATGAGTGCAAATAAGGTATAAACTAAAGTGATTTTGAAATAATCATTTCAACAATAAGAATAACGACTTAATTTAGTCAACACAGAATATATTAGTTGCTAATTAGGATAATAAAAAAAGCAGCCTAAATAAATTGAAGAATCAAACCAAAGACAACGACCTAACCAGACCGAGTTCGTATAGGTTAAAGTAGAGAGTAGAGAAAGAATATAGAGGGGGAAATCACCTAAAACCCCTAGACAATCCTGGAGGTCACGAGGAGGCTTCTCCTTGTGCTCAGTAGATAACTGAAATCCTTCAAAGTTCAACCGCCACGATTGTTCTCCATTATTACTGATCTCCATCAGTAGAAATTCCTCATCGCCGCCGCTGCCGCGATCACCACAAATTCACACCAGTTCCACCATTTGCAGTTACTCCGAAATAGTTATAGAGAGAGAAAAAAAACCCTAGCTAGAGAGAGTACGGAGCACAAAGTCAATACTGATCCGCCGATGAGGGTCCATTGAGAAGTGAAGGGTGGAGTAGAGGATTTAGGGTTTAAGGTATTGGTGGAGGTGAAATTTGAAAGGGGAGGGTGTAGATCGGGATTTGAGAGAGCTAGTTCAGTTGTTGGAAGGCTGGGAGGCGAGCAAAAGGTTTTTAATTTCTAAGTTTTTATTTCCGCGGCATGTATTTTAAGCTCCGTGTTTTTAACATACACAACGTTTTTAAAAAAAAACGTTATCTATTTAAAATCAAAAAAATACCCTTTTAAATAGATAACGTTTTTTCATATGTATCTACAACGTTTTCTTAAAAAACGTTGTAAAAAAAATACCACAACGTTTTTTATAAAAACGTTGTGTTTTAAGTGTTGTCTATTTACTATTTTGTAGTAGTGTTTACTGGCTAGTTGAGCTTATCCTTTTTCTTTTTGTTCCATTTTTCTTCTCAGGAGGTGAGAATTTAGCAGGAACTAGCCGGGGTAAGGAGTGATGGTCCAAGGCAGTTATTATAGTAGTCCTCACTATTTTATAAAATAGTGTATCAATAATTGTAATGAGGACTTATTTGAGTTTGAATACTGTCTAGAAGACAATATTTGTATTTAAACTCACAATATATGTGTTATCGTATTTTGCACGACAATTGTAATAATAAAGTTGTAGTTATTTTCTGTACCATGTATTTGATGACTCAGAATGGATTGGGTGTAATGAACTTATTTTGGGGGTGTCACAAATACGCCGTGGACTGATCACATCGCCACGGAAGATGTCATGCCCTTGTGTCAAGAGGACATGCCTGTGGTACTCTCACATGTGGTTAGCTCAAGTATACCCTAAGGAACAAATTACAAAATGTAAGACAAAAATGATTCAAATCACAAGGCTTGCATGACTATTTTCAAATGATATCAGATTATCAAATACAAATATTTTAAAATATTCACAAGATATCAACGATCAAAGCAACTCCCGAATGTGAACGAAAATGTACAAAAAATGATACAAGCAAATAAAGTATCAAAAACATTTTGACATGATTAACTAATTCAAAGAATACAAATACGAGTTTTAATATCAACGCCAAAATAAAACTATCACAACAAATTTGACAACAAAAAATAATCTTGAGAGGCAATACCAAATTTATAAACGAGTAACAAAATAAACGAATTAAAATTAAAAGAGTCTCACTGAAAAAGTACGGAATCCGTACCTGGAGTAGATAAAATAATGCCCAAAGTATATTCCAAATATAACCCTCTAGCCTCGTTCAATCCGGTCTAATCACATAAATAATATATACGTATTAATTAAATACAATTATACATATTATTATTTAATATTTTATATCCAGAATCCAACCTCCATAATATTATATTAGATTAATATATAATGATTTTATTTTTATTTTTTTTATAACCGAAATACCCGATACATGGCCTGAATACTACCAAAATTTTCACCTAATATTTGGTTTATAGCATTAGTAATATACAAGTTGAAAAGTACATAACTCATTCTGTAACTTAATAAAACAAACTCAATAAAATATCTTTGCTTCCTTGTATTAGTTTTGTAAACATACTAATTTACCATCTTCAATTACTACAGGAACCACAACTTATAAATTCAAATAAAATAATACTCCCTCCGTCTTGGGATAAAAGTCTTTATTACTATTTCAGGTAGTTTCAAGTTAAATGTCTACTTATCTTAAATAATCTATTTTTTACAATAATTTGCCTATAATACTCTTATTATTAATTGTTATATTTCTATTCTCTATGCATATTTATGGAGCATCACTAGTAACGTACAGAAAACTATGCAATTAAATGAGAATTTAAATATGGACAATTTTATCATTTTATCTTCTTTCTTAATATGCCAAAAAATCGACCATAACTTTTATCCTGGGACGGAGGGAGTAATTTATTCTTCCCTAATAGTTTTAATAACAAAACATGGGCAGAGACTACATGTATAGCAAAAGGAATCTAATTAAAGGATTGAATTACTTCTTACCTTCTCACATGAATACTAATATCAACTTGTTTTCCCTTATTTTTATACATGAATTGTTTTCCCTTCTTCTCTACCTTCTCTGCTAGCCGGCAGATCACATTCATTTTCCTTTTTCCGTTTTTCTTCGCCGATTCGTACGCGTGAGATTAGGTTTTAGATAGTTTATTTATTTATTAGTAGATCTTATTAATTATCTTAATTATAATAAAATTTAATATTATTCAAATATAAATTAAACTCAATTAATTTTAAGGCTCAACTTTACTAAATCAATAATACATATTAACTTTTATTAGCCTAAATAATTTAATAACCAATTTGACCTAAATAAAAAACAAAGTCCAATTACCATGTTTTTAAAACATATAAGTTTTATTTATTTGCTTATTTATTTTCACAGGCTATTACATTTACCACGTAAAAACGTGTTGAGCAGGTCCAGTAACACAGAAGTTCAACCAGAGACAACTACCCAAAGGATAGGACATCATCAGTAGTAATGCATGGTATCTCAATTCCCTTAATTTCACGCAATGCCAGGTTGCTGCTAGCTGCCGGTGAAGCTCATCTATTCTATATGTTGGGCCATAATACTTTTTATATTTGACCGGATTTAATGGATTTGTCTTTTAGATTATGTCACTTTTATCGTATTGGGTCAAACCACTTGGGTCTCGTTACTTGATTATAATATTGGGCTTAGTCATTGGATTGGTCCATTATGTAAGTTGTCACTTATCCTATCTTTGACCGGTAATCATCACAAAAGGTAGTAGTTGACTGTTATGTCTGCCACCTTTCTACATGGCATTAATGAGGATGAGACTCCGATTACCAGCGGGAGGTAACAGTGGTAGCAGGTAGGAAAATAAGCTACATACTTTCGGCTGAGATGACCGGGGATAGGAGGAGGTGTCAGGAGATAGTGGGTGGCACAGTAAACCGGGTCTAGGGAACGTATGGGGCAAGGATCACAAAAGGAAAAGGAGGTAAAAAAACACAAGACACATTATTATTATTTTTCACTCACTCAGACACTGGTCAATATTTTTCTCCATTGTTAACCTTGTGATCGCTTGTACTGACTCTCACGCCGGAGCTATCCCCCGACGGTCAGGCCGTCAAGCTTTTGGTGTTGACTTGTTGAACTGTGCAGGGTCAGAGTGTCTTACGTGATTGGGATGTGGGAGAAGATCTTGGCGTTAACATTGGCGCTAGAAGGAGGGCTGAGTTCTAGTGTCCTGAGTATTTTTCAATCACAAACTGTGTCCGTTCTACGTCGGTGTTCATGGGGAAGAGTAGGACGCCTACACCTGAGGGGCAGCCGATGGCTGCCAGTGAATCAATACCACGAGTATCTGTCAAGGACCGTTTGGGACCTACACCAAGTGTTCATGCCAGCACGGCGTCCAAACGATCGCATGGAGATTCTCGTCCGAGGGCTGTGAGCAAGGCCAAGAGAAGGCTAGTTTTTCCAGCAGAGAAAGGGTCTGGTCATGGCCGGAGACGAGTAAAAGGCACCTCGCCTAGAACTCGATACCGGGACGACCAAGACGAAAAGGCTGCCCGTCTGGCTAAGATGGCAGACGAAGCTGATAGGGCCATGGAAGCGCTTGTGAAACAACGGCACGATATAGCTGAGCAAATGTCTCGAATGGCAGAGTTGAGGGACGAAGCGTCCAACTATGTCCAATCTGAAGAACGTGGGCATCGGAGTGGGAAAGAACCTGTTCATTCAGGACGTGAGTCTCGGGGTCAACCTCGAGAAAGAAGAAGGTCCAGAAGCCCTACTCCTCAGAGATCGAAGAGGGGACATCACCTTGTCGGTTCTAAGGAGCAGGGTCGAAGCGAGCGAAGAGGTCGATCCAGGGATCGTACTCCGGAGAATGCTAAGAAGGCGCTCGTTTTTGCGCATTCCCATCACGGCAGCCAGGTTCAAAGACGAAGCAGATCTAGGGGTCGTACACCCGACAGTCCACCGAGAGCACTCCGCCCTGTGGACCATCGTCATCATAAAAGCCCCTCGAAGGTTGGGGGTTCTATGGCAAGAGACCGGTCCATTCAGAGGAGGGAGGAGTCACCGGAAAAGGTAGCATCGTCCCAACCCAAGGGCGTTGAGTATCTTGTTAAAGAGGTGAAGGAGCTTCGGAGGCAGCTGGCCGAGGTACAGAAAACGAAAGATACTTCGGGAAAGAAGGCATCCCCTTTTTCCGCGGAGATTCTGAAAGAAAAGGTTGACCCCACCAAGAAGTTGCCTCACATTGAAAGTTATGACGGATCGGGGGATCCTTATGACCATAGTCAGACGTTCGACCGACTGATGGATTATTACGACTTTAGCGATGCTGCTAAGTGTCATACTTTAGTCACGACACTCCGAAAGGATGGCAGGCAGTGGATGGGGACTTTGCCTTCGGATTCGATTTCATCTTGGGCGGATATATGCAATAAGTTCCACGCCCGCTTCGGGAGCAACAGAAGGAGGGGGAAACCAACCGGCTCGCTGGCTCAGGTTCGGCAGTACTCGAATGAGTCTTTGGGCCACTATGTAAAGCGATTCCGTGAAGCAGTCGGCCAAGTGACAGACCTGAACGATCTACAAGCTGTGGGACTGTTTCAGAATGGGTTAGATCTGGTCAAATCAGAAAAGTTGGTGAAAAAACTAATGTTTCACCACCTGAAGAGTCTCGCAAAAGCATTCGACAAAGCAGAAGGTTATATTGTGGTAGAGGAAGCCATGAATAGCCTCAAGCGTCCCTCTTCGGATCGGCTTAAGGAGACAGATCGGGACAGAACAGAGGGGACCAGAGTAAGAATGAAGGAAATAAAGGTCGTCATGACGGCCGATCAAAGAAATACAACAATAATTGGAGACAGGGTGGAGAACGCTCGTCCGCTCCCGCTCAGAGGGTAAACAGGACATATACTGCACTCAATACTGACAGGGCTGTTATCTTGGAGCAGATTAAGAATCAACCTATTTTCGAGCCACCTCGAGATAACATTAAGCCCGGGAAAGGGAATTCTCGTAAGTATTGTGACTATCATCAAGCCTCGGGTCACGATACGAACGACTGTGCTAGTTTAAAAGATTTTATTGAGAGAAAGGTGCAGGACGGGGCTTTAGTTCATTATGTGGCCGCCAGAACGAACCAACAGGAAGATAGAGGACCTGTTCAGGCAGCCCAACCAGTTCAGCAAGTGTTCCCCGCCCCTGGACCGCCAGCAAGGCAAGTCATAGATGTCATCACTGGGGGTACTTCGGGCAAGCTTGTTGGAAAGAAGCGCCGAAGTTATCTGGATTCGGTCATGTCAATGGCGGGTACCCTCCCGAAGACTGACAGACCCTTCCCGGGTACGGTAATTTCCTTTACAGATGAGGATTACCCTTCGAAAACCATCGAACCGCATGAGGGATCATTGGTCGTGACGGCACAAGTGGGTTCGGTGGATATGAAGCGTATGATGATCGACAATGGGTCTTCTGTGGATATCTTATATGCTCATGCTTATCAGAGGATGCATCTTGATGGGCAGAAGATGGAGATCGGACAGGAGGCCCCTTTATATGGTTTCAGCAACGATCCGGTCAAAGTGGCTGGAACCATTGAACTGCCGGTTATCTTCGGAACGGCCCCCCAACAGGTAGAAATTATTTACAAATTTTATGTCGTGCATGTAGATTCCGCTTATAATGCTATTTTGGGAAGGCCCACTTTAACTGCTTTACAAGCTGTAACCTCAATCCCTCATTTCAAAATCAAATTTCCTACGGCTCATGGGGTTGGAGAAGTGAAAGGGGATCTAGATCTGGCCAGAAGATGTTACAGAAATGTTGTGATCACTTCGGGGGTAGGGGTGTCAAAGCAAAAACAGACCATGGCAATAGAGATCGAACCCTTCACAGAAAGCAGCTCAGAGTCGTTGGTCATGCCAGCTGAAGAGACAGAAGAGATAGAGCTCATCCCGGGCAAGGTTAACAAGACGGTGAAAATAGGTTCGGGCCTACCAGAACCTCTCAAGACGAAACTCATTGAACTCCTGCAGTGTTATGTTGACATCTTCGCCTGGGAACCTCAAGATATGCCGGGAGTGAGCAGGGATATCGCAGAGCATCGGTTAGAAGTGGATCCGTCAAAGAAGCCAGTTCGGCAAAAGAGGAGAATCTTTACACCTGAGCACCAACGAATCATCGATGAAGAGATTGCAAAGTTGTTAGCTGCTGACTTCATCTTCGAAATTGACTATCCGCAGTGGATGGCAAATGTGGTGCTGGTCCAGAAGCAAAACGGGAAATGGCGGGTCTGCATCGACTATACAGACCTGAATAAAGCTTGTCCAAAGGATTTCTACCCGTTACCCCACATTGACCAGCTCATCGATGCAACTTCGGGGTATGCCTTGTTGAGCTTCATGGATGCATTCTCTGGCTATCATCAAATCTCCATGTGTAAAGAGGATATACCGAAGGCGGCGTTCATTACGCATCGTTTAGTATATGCCTACAAGAAAATGACCTTCAGCCTCATCAATGCCGGGGCCACTTACCAGAGGATGATGAACTATGTCTTCAGGCGTCAGTTGGGCAAGAATATGGAAGTATATGTGGATGACATGATTGTTAAGAGCATATTGGTGCACAAACATCTGGATGACCTGGAGGAATTCTTTCAAACAGTCCTTCATCACAAATTGAGACTGAATCCTGCCAAGTGCACCTTCGGATTAGGGGCTGGCAAATTTCTGGGTTATCTGGTCAGTCAGAGGGGAATTGAAGCCAGTCCAGAAAAGATTCAAGCGATCCTGAACATGAAGACTCCTCAGTCATTTAAAGATGTTCAGCGTCTGACTGGAAGGATTGCAGCGTTGAGGAGGTTTATGTCCAAATCGGCAGAAAGGTGTTTGCCATTTTTTGACACGTTGAAAGGGCCGAAGAATGCCAAGACGTTCCAATGGACTTCGGAATGCGAAGACGCCTTTCAGAGCATCAAGTCCTACTTATCTTCGGCGCCTTTGTTGGTGAAGCCCGCTCCTGCCGAGCCTTTGTATTTGTACTTAGCAGCTAGTCGTTGGCAGTAGGAGCAGTTTTGGTGCGAGAAGTTGGGGGTAAGCAGCACCCGATTTATTATGTAAGCCATGTCCTTCGGGATGCTGAAACAAGGTACCCGAACATTGAGAAGTTTGCTTTTGCTTTAATAACTGCTAGTTGAAAGCTTAGGCAGTACTTCCAGGGTAGGTTGGTAATAGTCTACACAGATCAGCCTTTGAAGAAAATTATGGGCAAACCTGAGGTATCGGGGAGATTAGCTGCATGGACGATGGAGTTGTCTCAGTTCTTCGTTGAATATCATCCCCGAACTGCCATCAAGGGGCAGGCCTTGGCAGATTTTGTGATCGAGTGTTCATTTTCTGAAGCTGATGAAGCGGTAGCAGAAGCTGAAGGATCTAACAGCATAGTTGCGGTTCTTCAGCAGAAGCAGAGTTCGTGGACACTGTACGCAGATGGGTCTTCTACCGCGGACGTCAGCGGAGCAGGGATTATTCTGACCAGCCCAGAGGGATTCAAGGTGCAGCAGGCCATCAGATTTCAGTTTAAAGCGACGAACAATGAAGCAAAGTATGAGGCAGTGTTGGCAGGATTGCGACTAGCTAAGAGTCTCGAAGTACAAAGAATAGTTATCTTCAGTGACTCTCAGTTAGTCGTTAAGCAAGTCTCTGGGGAATACGAAGCCCGAGGTCATAGAATGATCAAGTATTTGGCGGAATTGAAAGAACAGATTCTGTATTTCCAGTTCTACGAATTTCAGGGGGTCGAACGTAACGAGAATTCCATTGCCAATGCGCTCTCCAAATTAGCCACTACGGATGTTAACGTTTTTGATGGGTCGGTTTACTTGGAAATTTTGCAACATCCTAGTGTTCATCATGAATCGGTAATGTGCGTTGACCGAACCAACTGTTGGTTGACTCCATATCTGGAGTATCTGGCAGATGGCGTTTTACCTTCGGATCAGATGTTGGCCAAGAAAATCAAGTACAAGAGTGCTAATTTCGTTCTGATAGATGGGGATCTGTTTCGAAGGGCCTTCTCGTCTCTACTGTTAAAATGTTTGACTCCGTCCGAAGCTGACTATGCTCTTCGAGAAGTTCACGAGGGCATCTGTGGCGACCATATGGCTGCTAAGTCATTAGCCTACAAAGTACTTCGTCAGGGATACTACTGGCCTACCATCTTCAAGGAAGCGACTGAATACGTCAAGAAGTGCGAGAAATGTCAGCTCAACAGTCCGATCCCACATCAGCCACCAGAAGAGTTATACTCGATCTTATCTCCCATACCCTTTGCTGTCTGGGGGGTTGATATACTAGGTCCGCTACCGAAAGCAAAAGGTCAGGTCAGCTTTGTTATAGTTGCCATCGACTACATGACCAAGTGGGTAGAAGCAAAACCGCTTAGGTTAATAACGGAACAGGAATGCTTAAAGTTCATCAAAGAGTCGGTAGTATTTCGGTTCGGAATTCCTAAGGTGGTGATTTCAGACAATGGACGTCAATTTATGGGATCAAAATTTGAAGCATTTTTGAAAGAACTGGGGGTTCAGCATAGAAAGACTTCGGTAGCTCATCCTCAGTCTAATGGACAAGTCGAAGTGACCAACAGAACGCTGCTGAATGGAATCAAGCGCAGATTGGACGAAGCTAAAGGAAGATGGCCAGAAGAGCTGCTCAGCGTGTTATGGACCTATCGGACCACTCAGAGGACCACAACGGGGGATTCACCTTTCAGACTGGCCTATGGTACTGATGCCTTAGTCCCAGTTGAAATTGGATCTCCAAGTCTTCGAGTTAGTCAGTTCAGAGAAATATATAATGACGAAGGGCTGAAAGCCAATCTTGATTTGCTTGAAGAAGTCAGAGAAATAGCCTTGGTCAAACTAGCAGCCTATCAGCGAAGAGTAGCTAAGCATTATAACAAAGGGGTAAAGCTTCGCAGGTTTGAAGTAGGGGATTTCGTTCTCAGAGAAGTCGAAGCATCTACTGATAAGTGGATTTTATATACACGAATCATTGTTCAAATCAAGTTTAAATTCGTATTTGTTTTCATGTTTTGTGTTCGTTTTTACTTGTTTCATGTTATTTTATGTGTAGGGTGGTTATGGATGCATTAAGGATGAAAAGGTGGTCTTTTTGGAGCAAAAGTGGAAAAAGTTAGAACATTGAAAAATTTGAAGTCAGAGTACACCCCCGCCGGGGCAGGCCCTTTTTGCCTAGTACCCCCCGCCGGGGCGGGGGTCCTGATTCTGCTGCTGTCCTATTTTGTTTCAACTTCTATTTTGGCTCGGATTTGTGGGCTAGCTGGTGCGTTTTGGAGTCTATTCCAGAAGTCAAGAGAGCTTGCTACCACTTAGAAAAACAATAATCCTATAGCACAAAGGCAAGATTTTCAGCACGGATTGAAGGATTTGGAGAGCGAAAATTGGAGGAGTGATTTTCAGAGATTGTCACGACGATTGCAGATTGAGGCTACGTGAAGGAGTTTTCTACAATTCTTCTTCTCTTTCATCTATTTTGTAATTGGGATGATGTTTTCAACAGATTATTCAGTTTTTAATTCGTTCGTTATGAACTAATTTACTTATTAGACTTGTGATGGATCTTTAAGCTTAGCGATGATTCTATAACTTGATTTCCAATTTTATAAGATAATTTCAGTTTATCTATGTTAACTTGAGTGTGAATTTATGAATTTCCTGATCAACAATTTTATGTGGACTTGAAAGGATTCGAGAGAGGATATTTGAGTCTAGACTTAGTTAATATAGCATGTGTCATAAATTATGTCGATAGCATATTTGTGATTATTGTTAAGGTAGAGATACGCTTGACATCGCATGTAATCGTTAAGAGAACTTAAACTTCAACCTTTTTAATTGCAGTTCACATAGAGATATAGTGAGTTGGTTAATTTAGGTGTTTAATGGATTTCTATCTTAATTGTGGATTGATGTTAATATGGTATTAGTGCATCGAGAGGTGGCTTTTACTACGTTCGTGTTCTTGATTAATAAACTGGAATATTGAATTGAATTGGAATAAAAGTTAGAAAATCAGAGTGAAGCTTAGGGTGAAATCATAAGTCTAATTCTCCATTAATTGTTTAAAAATTCTGAATTTCGTTATTGGTGATTATTTCTTTTGTGATAATTTAATTATTTATTAATTTAGTTTCTTTTAATTAGTTTCTTTAAAAAAAAACCATTGAATTGATCAGTTTAATAAAATTAGGATTAATACAAAATTGATAATTGTGAAGTTAAGATTCTTGATATTTTGTCCTCGTGGGAACGATACTTTATTCATCACTTTATTACTTGTTGACCACGTGCACTTGCGTGTTTTATGCGTATTGATTTTACCCGACAAGTTTTTGGCGCCATTGCCGGGGATAATTTAGTCGAGATTTTAATAGTTGTTTTTACAATATCAGTTTAATTAGTCCAGTTTTACTTAAACATTTTTATTTTTTTGTTTTCTCTATTTCAGGTTTTCGACATCGGTTTATGCAAACACGGTCTAAACATCCAGACTTGCTACCTTTTGAGGACGACATTGACAGAAGATTTCAAAAGTTGAGTAAGTGGATTGAGGAAACGAGAACCGAATTTGAAAATTCTGATAAGGAAGGAACGATGGCTACCGAAGACCAGAAAGCGTTGAGGGATTTTTCCATACCTAAGGTGACTGATCTGCAGTCAAGCATTACTAGGCCTGCAATTGCTGCGAACACGTTTGAAATAAAGCCTGGGACTATTCAGATGATGCAGAATTCATGTCAGTTTGAGGGAATGGCACACGACGATCCAAATGAGCACTTGCTCAGTTTTCTAGAAATGTGCGACATGTTCAAGTACAACGGGGTATCGGATGAGGCAGTAAGACTTCGCTTGTTCCCATTTACCTTGCGGGACAAGGCGAAGAGTTGGTTACACTCTTGCCCGCCGGGTTCGATCACTACGTGGGAGGATTTGGCTCAAAAATTTCTTGCCAAATTTTTCCCACCGGCAAAGACTGCGAAAATGAGGAGTGACATCACATTGTTTGCGCAACAGAGTGGAGAGTCACTATATGAGTCATGGGAGAGATACAAAGACTTGCTCAGGAAGTGCCCACATCATGGATTGCCCAAGTGGTTACAAATGAACACCTTCTATAACGGGCTACATGGCAATATCAGAGCGAGTATTGATGCGGCATCGGGGGGAGCATTCTTGGCTAAAAGTTATGAGGATGCTTACAATTTGATAGAAACAATGTCGACAAATAACTACCAGTGGCCCACATCAAGAATGACAGAGGCAAAAGCAGCTGGGGTTTTGGAATTAGACAGAGTAACATCTTTACACGCAACTATTTCTGCGCTATCCATGAAGTTTGATAAGCTGAATGAGACGGTGCACATGTTAGCAGGGGCTAAAGCTCAACAAGTTCAGCAGGATATGGCAGTATGTGAATTATGTACGGGGGATCATCTGACAGAGCAGTGCGCGATAAATCCAGCTTCCGTTCAGTACATAAGCAACTACAATATGAATCCGAAAAATACATATCAGAATACCTACAATCAAGGGAATAGGAACTACCCAAACCTCTCGTGGAGTAATAATCAGCAAACTCAAGCTCCACAACCATCATATCCCCCTGGATTTCACAGTCATCCACAACAAACTCAACAGCTGGACAGGAAATCCGATGATGAGGAATCCTGGGCAAGTTACAAAACTAGCACTGATCTGATGTTGAAGAATCATACTATTGCTCTCAAGAATATAGAGAATCAGATAGGACAATTTGCGTTGGCATTAAAGAGTAGACCACAAGGAACCTTACCTAGCGACACCGAAAGAAATTCGAAGGGTAATCATGAGCAATGTCAGGCAGTTATGTTGAGAGGCGAAAAACACCTCGGTGAGATTAGTGCAGAAAATTCAGCAACACCGGAAGAAAAAGCCGACGACAGTAATGCAGTAGAGGGGAACAAATCAGAGGAACCACAGCTAAACAGTGAGCCGATTGTTTATCCTCCACCGCCGTTTCAGCAGAGAGTCCAAAAATAGAAGTCCGATAAGCAGTTCGCAAAATTTTTAGAGGTGTTCAAGAAACTCCAGATTAATATTCCATTTGCAGAGGCCTTGGAGCAAATGCCGAGTTACGCGAAGTTTATGAAGGGAATTCTGTCAAGGAAGAAGAAATGGGAAGACTTCGAAACAGTAGCACTAACAGAGGAGTGCAGTGCAGTGTTACAGAAAAAGCTTCCACCTAAACTTAAAGACCCTGGAAGTTTTACCATCCCATGCACAATCGGGAAGATGTCGTTCAATAAGTGCCTATGTGACTTGGGAGCAAGCATAAATCTTATGCCCTTATCAGTATATTCAGAATTGGGTTTGCCCGCACCGAAGCCTACGAATATTTCATTACAGCTGGCAGATAGGTCGGTCACATATCCGAGAGGCATTGTCGAGGACATTCTGGTAAAAGTGGACAAGTTCATATTCCCTGCGGACTTTATCGTACTGGATTTCGAAGAAGATAAGAACATCCCGATCATCCTAGGGAGACCTTTCTTGGCCACGGGACGGACACTCATAGACGTGCAGAAGGGAGAACTTACAATGAGGGTCCAAGATCAAGAAGTAAAATTTAATGTGTTCAAGGCCATGAAATATCCGACAGACGAGGAAGAGTGTAATCAGATAGATTTAATTGAGCAGATTACCACAGAAGAAATGAGCAAGAGTTTAAGCAACGATCCGTTAGAAACAACGTTACTGGGGGATGAGGAAATTGACGACCCTGAATTTATGGAGTTATTACAGATGTTAGACTCGTTACCACGAGTTAGCCGATTCAGACCACCGGTTGAACCTCTACACACCGAGGATACAGTTGCAGCAAAATTGAAACCATCATTGGATGAGCCACCAGCCTTGGAACTTAAACCACTCCCTGAACATCTCAGGTACGCGTATTTAGGCGATTTAAATTCTTTACCTGTAATAATTTCTGCTGCACTTAACAAATTGCAGGAGGAAAAGTTGCTGAGGGTGCTTCGGGATCACAAATCAGCAATTGGATGGACAATTGCGGATATAAAAGGCATTAGCCCGTCATTTTGTATGCACAAGATTTTGATGGAAGATACTGCGAGCCCATCCGTGGAGCATCAACGTCGACTCAACCCAATCATGAAGGAAGTGGTCAAGAAGGAAATTCTGAAATTATTGGATGCCGGAGTCATATACCCAATTTTCGACAGTAAATGGGTAAGTCCGATTCATTGTGTGCCAAAAAAAGGGGGAATGACGGTAATTCAGAATGAGGACAACGAGTTAATTCCAACAAGGACAGTAACAGGTTGGAGGGTGTGCATTGATTATAGGAGATTGAATAAGGCAACCCGGAAGGACCATTTCCCGCTACCTTTTATCGATCAAATGTTAGACAGGTTAGCGGGGCATGAATTTTACTGCTTATTGGATGGATATTCGGGATACAATCAGATTGCTATCGCCCCTGAAGACCAAGAAAAGACAACATTCACTTGCCCCTACGGCACCTTTGCATTCAAACGGATGTCATTCGGACTGTGTAATGCACCGGCAACTTTCCAGCGGTGTATGATGGCTATTTTTTCAGACATGGTGGAGAAAAACATTGAAGTATTCATGGATAATTTCTCGGTTTATGGAAGTACTTTTGACACTTGTTTAGAAAATCTGGTCATGGTATTGCAGCGCTGTAAGGATACTAACCTCATACTAAATTGGGAAAAATGCCACTTCATGGTTGAAGAGGGCATAATATTAGGACATAAGGTGTCAGTGCAAGGATTGGAAGTAGACAAGGCAAAGTTGGACACGATCGAGAGACTACCTCCACCGAGCTCAGTTAAGGGTATTCGCAGTTTTCTGGGGCATGCTGGGTTCTACCGAAGGTTCATAAAGGATTTCTCTAAGATTGCAAAACCTCTATGCAGTCTTTTAGAGAAGGATGCGACTTTTAGTTTTACAGAGGAGTGCAAATCCGCGTTTGAATTGTTGAAGAAGAAGTTAACTACAGCTCCCGTGATAGTGGCACCGGACTGGAAAATGCCGTTCGAACTCATGTGTGATGCAAGCGACTATGCGGTTGGAGCAGTTTTGGGCCAACGACGAAATAAGGTGTTTCACGCAATATATTATGCAAGCAAAACACTAACAGAAACTCAAATGAACTACACTATTACGGAAAAGGAGTTGCTTGCAGTAGTATACGCGTTCGACAAATTCCGGGCATATTTGATCGGGACAAAGGTAATAGTCTACACGGACCACTCAGGGATTCGGTACTTAATAGCGAAAAAAGATGTTAAACCACGTCTTATCCGATGGATTCTCTTACTTCAAGAGTTTGATTTAGAAATTAAAGATAGAAAAGGGACGGAGAATCAAGTCGCCGATCATCTATCCAGACTAGAAAATTCGGAGACAACAGATAAAGAGAGATGCGTGATTCATGAGACATTCCTGGATGAGCAGTTATTTGGGTTGAATGCAGAATTTCCGTGGTATGCAGACTTCGTGAACTATGTGGTAAGCAAGATTTTTCCCCCAGATCTCACACGACAGCAGAAAAAGAAGTTTCTTCATGACGTCAAGTGGTACATATGGGATGAGCCGTATCTGTTTAAACAATGCGCTGATAAGATGATACAACGGTGTATTCCATATAGTGAAGTCCACACTATATTACAAGAATGCCATTCGTCGGTGTGACGCCCCCAAAATAGGTATACAACACCCATTCTGAGTCGCCAAATACATGGTACAGAAAGCAAACTACAACTTCAATAATACAATTGTCGTGCAAAATACGACAACACATACTGTGAGTTTAAATACAAATATTGTCTTCTGGACAATATCCACACTCAAATAAATCCTCATTACAATTATTCAAACACTATTTTACAGAAATAGTGAGGACTGCTAATACATCTTTCTAGAACCATCACTCCATACCCTGACTAGATCCTGCTATGTTCTCACCTCCTGAGAAGAAAAATGGAACAAAAAGGAAAAGGGTGAGCTCAACTAGCCCAGTAAAGAATATTATGACTAAGATAATATACAACAAATTATCGTTAGTCTTCAACAGGGAAAAATCTGATAAAATATAATCGACAACAAGTTTTAGATCAACAACTGCAGCGGAAACAGCAAACCATTAGAAGAGTCAAGTAGAGAAAGAATTCTACTATCTTCTAAGATTTAAAAGTCCATCATCAATATTTTATCCCTGTAACATCAATTAATAATCATCTTTAACCAAATATTCATCTTTGCACTACAGGCCAAAGATATTCATTTGTATCATCAGTCGGTCATGTTCATCTCAACACCTGTTCATCTTTGCACTACAGGCCAAAGATATTCATCAAGTAATTATACATCTTTGCACTACATGCCAAAGATATTCAGTAATATCATCATTTAGGACTGAGGATGATGAAAAATATCTTAAAGAGAACGAATCCAATGAGACAGAAGGACAAATAGTAGGGATTCGTATAACAGTTTATCCAAGATCAATAATACTTCATAATAATCAATTGTGAAGCAGAATTCAAAAATAAAGATCAAAACATGGATACAATCAAAGATAGTAACCATAATAGACATCTTGGACAAAAAGGGAAAATTTTATTTTTCGGTGAATAGTGCCGTATTCGTGAATAGTGCCGTATACGTGAATAGTAACCCCCGACACAAAAAGTTCTAAATTTGATAAAAACTCATATCAATATTTCAGCATAATGATATTGAAAAAATAATATCATTAAGAAGAAAATAATATCCCTTACCTCAAAATATCAGTACTTCTGGTCGGAATACCGGTATAAGGCTGAAAGAAACTTGCTCTGATGAATAGAAACTCTCAAAGTATCTAAATACTCACAAAATACACTCAATAATCTAGAGAGAGAAAGAGAGAAAACTTGTTTCTGGTGTGATTTTCAATTCTAACTTAGCCCTCTATTTATAGGAAAATTTTGGTAGGTTTGACCTGCAACCTGATGGCTTTACCTGCTACTATTCCCACCCACCACATTTGAAATATAATTCAGCACATTTCTTCACCAACCACAAGTGGGGCCCACCAATTCTAGAATTTTCCATCAAAATGATAAACTCCGAAAATTCAACAATTTCTGAACCAGTCATCTTGTAAAATTCGTAATAAATCATACGTTCATTTTTAACGGTTCAAAATTTGTGGACATATACTCAACTTATATATGTATAACATATCCAAAAATTACCACGATCCAACGGTCGGATTAAAAATTATAACCCCCGCAAACTATCTCAAAAACCCTGATTTTTAATACCTCCATTCCGACAAAAATACTGACAAAAACCTCAACATTAACTCCTTCATTTTTAACCACAAAAATATATCCCTCATTTATATCCACATAAAATAAATATTTCCTTATCATATGAATCAATAATTAATTATTCACAAATAATATTACAGAATCACATTTATGACAACCAGGCCGTTCCCAGGAAAGAGGGGGCTTTCCAATAAGGATTTCTCCTTACTGGCGCGCAATTAGATGACCAAACCTCTCCTTAGACAGAACTTTCTAGACATTGCCAATAATGTTATCTAATAATATTATTCAAATAATATGAATTATTGATCTGATAAATGAAAATACTGTGCAGCAACAATTATTGAAACAACAATAATATAAAATATCAACGCAGCAATTATTGAATCAATAAAATAAAATATTGAATAATAACTACTGTAACAATTATTGAGTAGTGCCTTCTTACGTAAGAATCAATAATTGGTGCAATACCGTGTGCTACTGTATTTTAACCACCGGGTATTCCAACAGTATTAACGGTAACAACTACGCCGTTATTTATAAACAACTTATACTTGTCGTTTTCTTCATCCAATCGCTTTCCGTTATGGGGCCCACACAAGGCTGCGTCGTCGTACGAATATTCCCCGACAGCAAGAATATTCCACGACCAACCGAATATTCACCGACCAAAAATAAATATTTTATAACCACTTGCTTATTTTGCAAAATTTGCACATTTCACCCATAACCAAAGTATTATATCAAATTAACCCCTTATTATTCACAATAATATTTAGAGAAAATTTGATTTTATTCATTAATAAGTTGGGGTCTTACAACCTCCCCTCCTTATGAAATTTCGTCCTCGAAATTGACGTACGTACCTGATGTTTCAAAAAGGTGAGGATACCTCGCTTTCATTTCTGATTCCAACTCCCAGGTCATTTCTTCAATAGCATGGTTTCTCCACAAAACCTTAACTTGTGGTATAACCTTCGTGCGTAGGACATGCTCTTTCCTATCCAAGATCTTAACAGGTACCTCCTCGTACGTTAAATCTTCAGCTATCTCGTCTGGTTCTAACTCAATAATGTGGTTCGGGTCTTTAACATATTTACGAAGCATAGATATGTGAAAAACATTATGAACACGAGACATGCTTGGAGGTAATGCGAGTCTATATGCCACATTTTCTATTCGCTCAAGAATCTCAAATGGACCAACAAATCTTGGATTGAGCTTTCCTCTCTTCCCAAATCTTGTAACTCCCTTCCATGGTGCAACACGTAACAATACATGATCCCCAATATTAAATTCCACGTCCTTCCGATGAAGATCCGCATAACTCTTTTGTCGATCCTGTGCCGTTTGTATACGTTGTCGAATCGTTTGGATCTTCTCTGTAGTAATGCGTACCAATTCTGGTCCCAACAATGTTGCTTCACCCACCTCGTCCCAGCATACTGGAGAACGACATTTTCTTCCATACAACGCCTCAAATGGAGCCACACCTATGCTCGCCTGATAACTGTTGTTGTAGGAGAATTCCACCAATGGTAGGTACTTATCCCAACTCCCTTTGAGATCTAGGACACAAAGTCTTAATAGATCTTCAAGAGTTTGAATAGTCCTCTCTGATTGTCCGTCCGTTTGAGGATGGTATGCTGAACTGAATCGTAAATCCGTGCCCATAGCTTTCTGCAAGCTAACCCAAAATCGTGAAGTGAATCTTGGGTCACGATCCGAAACTATGGATACTGGCATGCCATGCAATCTCACAATCTCGTTCACGTACATACTAGCAAGACGTTCAAGGGAATAAGTCTCACGTATCGGCAAGAAATGAGCGGACTTGGTTAATCTATCAACAATAACCCAAATCGCATCTATGCCTTGAGAAACCTTGGGAAGACCCGTAACAAAATCCATAGTAATGTGTTCCCACTTCCATTTCGGAATCTCAAGTGGTTGCAATGGACCCTTTGGTACTTGATGCTCCGCTTTTACACGTTGACAAGTTAAACACCTCGAGATAAACTCCGCGATCTCTCTTTTCATATTGCTCCACCAAAATGTATGTCGAAGATCGTGATACATTTTGGTACTCCCAGGATGGATTGCAAACGGTGTGTTGTGTGCCTCCATCATTATTCTATGCTTCAAGTCAAAATCGTTAGGAACACAAAGTCTGGAGTTGACTCGAAGTATTCCTTCTTCATCGATTCTTGCTTCTGGAATAGCACCTTCTTGCACTTTCTTCTTCATACGCATCAGCTCTATATCCGTAGCTTGAGCAGCTTTAACTTTATCGATTAAAGTCGGTTCTACTCGTATATTTGATATCATCATGTGGGTACTTGGAGCCTTCATCTCTATCTCCATCCTTTGCAAGTCATACAAAATGGGCCTTTGTGTTAAAAACATTGCACTCGTACCCGCATATGATCTTCTACTCAATGCGTCAGCTACTACGTTTGCTTTTCCAGGATGGTATTGGATGGTATGATCGTAATCTTTCAACAGCTCAAGCCAACGTCGTTGCCGCATGTTGAGTTCCTTTTGGGTGAAGAAATATTTGAGGCTTTTATGATCTGTATAGATCTCCACTTTCTCCCCATACAGGTAGTGTCTCCAGATCTTCAACGCAAAAACGACTGCTGCCAACTCCAAATCATGAGTAGGATAATTCCTCTCATATTCTTTGAGTTGTCGTGAGGCATAGGCTATGACTTTCCCATGTTGCATGAGAACACATCCTAACCCTTTGCCTGAAGCATCGCTGTAGATAACAAATCCATCCGAACCAGATGGTATTGTCAAAACAGGTGCCGAAATGAGTCTCCTCTTGAGTTCTTGGAAACTCTTCTCGCATTCCTCACTCCATACGAATTTTGTATCTTTCCGAGTCAGCTGAGTTAACGGAGTAGCGATTCGAGAAAATCCTTCCACAAATCTCCGATAATAACCAGCTAAGCCCAGAAAGCTACGTACTTCGGTTACCGACTTCGGTTGCTCCCAACTTTGTATGGCTTCAATCTTCGCCGGGTCGACAGATACTCCATGTTTTGACACCACGTGCCCAAGGAATGCTACTTCCTCAAGCCAGAACTCGCATTTCTTCAGTTTGGCATATAGCTTGTTTTCACGAAGCCTTTGCAGTACCAGCTTCAAATGGCGCTCATGATCTTCACGGCTTTTGGAATAGATGAGGATGTCATCAATAAAGACAACAACGAACTGATCCAAATATTCTTTGAATACACGGTTCATCATATCCATGAAGGCAGCAGGAGCATTAGTCAATCCAAAAGACATTACTAAGAATTCATAATGCCCGTACCGAGTTCTGAAGGCAGTCTTTGGAATATCCTCAGTTTTAATCTTCAGCTGATGATATCCAGAACGAAGATCGATCTTTGAAAAGAATTGTGCTCCTTGCAACTGGTCAAACAGGTCATCAATGCGAGGTAGCGGATACCTATTCTTGATGGTGACATGGTTCAATTCTCGATAGTCAATACAAAGTCGCATACTCCCGTCTTTCTTCTTTACGAATAAAACAGGAGCACCCCAAGGAGACGTACTAGGACGAATAAAACCGATGTCCAACAACTCCTGTAGTTGGACTTTTAACTCCTGAAGTTCAATAGGAGCCATTCGATATGGGGTTTTAAAAATGGGCTTTGTACCGGGTTCAAGGTCAATAAAGAATTCAATTTCTCGTTCCGGGGGTAGACCGGGAAGTTCTTCAGGAAATACATCGGAAAATTCTCTAACAATAGAAATATTATTCAAATCTGACTTGTCTTTGTTCAAATCCATAACATGGGCTAAGAAAGCTTGACATCCGTTTTTCAATAAACGAATAGCTTTGTGGCTTGATATGACAGTGACTGATTTTAGTGGTTTAGTAGTTTGAATTCGTATGACAGGTTGGTTAGGAATATGAAAACTAACAACCTTACGAAAACAATCAATTTTAGCATGATGAGTGGTTAACCAATCAATTCCTAAAATCACATCAAAAGCAAGTATCTTTAAAGAGATAAGATCAACAGGTAATGTGATAGTGCCAACTTGGATCATGCAAGATTTATAAACTGTAGATGTAACGAAGGTTTCACCCAACGGAGTTTCAACAGATAAGTTAAAGTCCAATTTCTCCGGAGTCAAGTTTAAACGTTGAGCACAAGCAGGAGAGATAAAAGAATGGGTAGAACCGGTATCTAGTAAAGTATAAACTTCGCAAGAATTCAAGATTAGCTTACCCGTGATCACCTCGTTCGGGTTTCTCGCGTTTTGGCCAGTAACGACAAACGCCCTTCCAGGAACCGCTGATTTCGACTTATCCGGGATAACTTTTGGAGTCACCATCCCCGCTGAACTTGGTTTTGCTACAGAACACTCTCGAGCTATATGACCTTCCTTTCCACAGTTATAACATACCTTGGATTGTTGTGGGCAGTTTGGGCTGATATGTCCCTCTTTCCCACATTTGTAACATACGACCGGTGGTCGTTCTCCTCCCCTAGAAACAGTTGATGTTTGTGCTGACGTCTTCACGTTATCATTGTTGTACCTTCTCTTCTTGAAATCTCCTCCCGACTCGCTCCTTCTATTATCACGACCACGATTACCACCAGAGTGGTTACCGCTTTTGTCCGAATGTTTTCCTCCCTGCTGGTTTTCATTGCTTCGATGACTGCCGCCACCGGTATGACCCTGGTTGTGGTCCCTCGGTTGCACATACTCATTATCTCGCTCTAATAATTGAGCCCTGTTTACAACATCTGAATATAAAGAAAATTTATGAGAGATAAGATATTGCCGAATCTCGGGTTTTAGACCTCTCAGAAACATCCTTGTCATTCGTTCCTCATTTTCGACCAAATGAGGTGCAAACCTGGATAACTCTGCAAACTTCGCCTCGTACTGGGACACCGTCATGTTGTTTTGTTCCAGTCTAATAAACTCAACCTCCTTCATATGACGAATACTTTCAGGAAAGTACTTGTCATTGAACAGTTTTTGAAATGTTTCCCAGGACATGTTGAGTGCGTCAGGCTGGGTACGCTTCACAGACTCCCACCAGTAGTCTGCCTCACCGCGGAACATAAATGTGGCGAATGGAACCTTCTGTTCCTCCGTGCATCCCAAGACATCAAATATCTTGGTAATTTGCTTGACCCACGTTTCCGCCATGATCGGATCCGGCTTTCCCTTAAATTCTGGTGGTCCCAATTCTTTGAACTGCTTAGCTGTGACAAACCGCGCGTTGTTATCATTTCCACCCGTATTCTGCACACGAGTCTCCCTCGTCTGATTTTGCATGAACTGCAAAAAGCTCCTAAACATTCCATCATTCATCGTTTGCTCGGTAACGTTGTTTACAGGAGGAATATTGCCTTCCTGTTGCACGTTCCCCTGGGTAGTGATCAAAGGTGTCTCCACGGTCTGATTTACTCCATTATTAACGTTCTCAGCTGCCATTCTTAAATACTGCCATAAAACAAGGGTTAATAGTCATGTCATATATTATCCCTATACTCTGACCGACCAAATAAACACCAAATAAACTTAGTCAGGTCATACTAGCGAAGGAATTCCCCGTCTCTCCCCTCCTAGTTCTTGTCTCACATCTCAGCCAGGGATCATATCCCTAAGCTCTGATACCAACTGTGACGCCCCCAAAATAGGTATACAACACCCATTCTGAGTCGCCAAATACATGGTACAGAAAGCAAACTACAACTTCAATAATACAATTGTCGTGCAAAATACGACAACACATACTGTGAGTTTAAATACAAATATTGTCTTCTAGACAATATCCACACTCAAATAAATCCTCATTACAATTATTCAAACACTATTTTACAGAAATAGTGAGGACTGCTAATACATCTTTCTAGAACCATCACTCCATACCCCGACTAGATCCTGCTATGTTCTCACCTCCTGAGAAGAAAAATGGAACAAAAAGGAAAAGGGTGAGCTCAACTAGCCCAGTAAAGAATATTATGACTAAGATAATATACAACAAATTATCGTTAGTCTTCAACAGGGAAAAATCTGATAAAATATAATCGACAACAAGTTTTAGATCAACAACTGCAGCGGAAACAGCAAACCATTAGAAGAGTCAAGTAGAGAAAGAATTCTACTATCTTCTAAGATTTAAAAGTCCATCATCAATATTTTATCCCTGTAACATCAATTAATAATCATCTTTAACCAAATATTCATCTTTGCACTACAGGCCAAAGATATTCATTTGTATCATCAGTCGGTCATGTTCATCTCAACACCTGTTCATCTTTGCACTACAGGCCAAAGATATTCATCAAGTAATTATACATCTTTGCACTACAGGCCAAAGATATTCAGTAATATCATCATTTAGGACTGAGGATGATGAAAAATATCTTAAAGAGAACGAATCCAATGAGACAGAAGGACAAATAGTAGGGATTCGTATAACAGTTTATCCAAGATCAATAATACTTCATAATAATCAATTGTGAAGCAGAATTCAAAAATAAAGATCAAAACATGGATACAATCAAAGATAGTAACCATAATAGACATCTTGGACAAAAAGGGAAAATTTTATTTTTCGGTGAATAGTGCCGTATTCGTGAATAGTGCCGTATACGTGAATAGTGCCGTATACGTGAATAGTAACCCCCGACACAAAAAGTTCTAAATTTGATAAAAACTCATATCAATATTTCAGCATAATGATATTGAAGAAAATAATATCATTAAGAAGAAAATAATATCCCTTACCTCAAAATATCAGTACTTCTGGTCGGAATACCGGTATAAGGCTGAAAGAAACTTGCTCTGATGAATAGAAACTCTCAAAGTATCTAAATACTCACAAAATACACTCAATAATCTAGAGAGAGAAAGAGAGAAAACTTGTTTCTGGTGTGATTTTCAATTCTAACTTAGCCCTCTATTTATAGGAAAATTTTGGTAGGTTTGACCTGCAACCTGATGGCTTTACCTGCTACTATTCCCACCCACCACATTTGAAATATAATTCAGCACATTTCTTCACCAACCACAAGTGGGGCCCACCAATTCTAGAATTTTCCATCAAAATGATAAACTCCGAAAATTCAACAATTTCTGAACCAGTCATCTTGTAAAATTCGTAATAAATCATACGTTCATTTTTAACGGTTCAAAATTTGTGGACATATACTCAACTTATATATGTATAACATATCCAAAAATTACCACGATCCAACGGTCGGATTAAAAATTATAACCCCCGCAAACTATCTCAAAAACCCTGATTTTTAATACCTCCATTCCGACAAAAATACTGACAAAAACCTCAACAGTAACTCCTTCATTTTTAACCACAAAAATATATCCCTCATTTATATCCACATAAAATAAATATTTTCTTATCATATGAATCAATAATTAATTATTCACAAATAATATTACAGAATCACATTTATGACAACCAGGCCGTTCCCAGGAAAGAGGGGGCTTTCCAATAAGGATTTCTCCTTACTGGCGCGCAATTAGATGACCAAACCTCTCCTTAGACAGAACTTTCTAGACATTGCCAATAATGTTATCTAATAATATTATTCAAATAATATGAATTATTGATCTGATAAATGAAAATACTGTACAGCAATAATTATTGAAACAACAATAATATAAAATATCAACGCAGCAATTATTGAATCAATAAAATAAAATATTGAATAATAACTACTGTAACAATTATTGAGTAGTGCCTTCTTACGTAAGAATCAATAATTGGTGCAATACCGTGTGCTACTGTATTTTAACCACCGGGTATTCCAACAGTATTAACGGTAACAACTACGCCGTTATTTATAAACAACTTATACTTGTCGTTTTCTTCATCCAATCGCTTTCCGTTATGGGGCCCACACAAGGCTGCGTCGTCGTACGAATATTCCCCGACAGCAAGAATATTCCACGACCAACCGAATATTCACCGACCAAAAATAAATATTTTATAACCACTTGCTTATTTTGCAAAATTTGCACATTTCACCCATAACCAAAGTATTATATCAAATTAACCCCTTATTATTCACAATAATATTTAGAGAAAATTTGATTTTATTCATTAATAAGTTGGGGTCTTACAGTCGGCATATGGTGGCCATTACGAAAGTGAGCGCACTGCGGCGAAAGTTCTTCAGTCTGGGTTTTATTGGCTGACGTTGTTCAAAGATGCCCACCAATTTGTGAAAACATGTGATAGATGCCAACGGGTGGGTAACATATCGAAACAGAATGAGATTCCCCTACAAATAATTCTGGAAGTGGAAATCTTCGATGTATGGGGCATCGATTTCATGGGACCATTCCCGTCGTCTTTGAGCAATCAGTACATTTTTCTCGCGGTGGACTACGTATCGAAATGGGTTGAAGCTGTCGCATTACCATCTAATGATGCTAAGGTGGTCCTCAAGTTTTTACAGAAAAATATTTTCACAAGGTTTGGCACGCCAAGAGCAATTATTAGTGATGAAGGCAGTCATTTCTGCAACAAATCATTTACAGCTCTTTTGGCTAAGTATGGGGTTAATCACAAAGTGGCGACTGCTTATCACCCTCAGACTAATGGGCAAGCCGAGGTATCGAACAGAGAAGTTAAAAAGATATTGGAAAAAGTCGTTAACCCAAACCGGAAAGATTGGTCGCTTCGATTGGATGATGCATTATGGGCATACCGCACTGCATACAAAACGCCAATCGGGATGTCGCCGTATCAGCTCTTGTACGGAAAGGCATGTCACTTGCCAGTGGAGTTACAGGACAAAGCTTATTGGGCAATACAGAAATTGAATTTTGATCAAGCCGCTGTAGGAGAAAAGAGGTTACTCCAACTTAATGAGCTCGACGAATTCCGCCTTCATGCCTATGAGAATGCCAAACTATACAAAGAAAAAGTTAAAAAATGGCACGACTACAAAATTATCCAACGCACATTCAAGTCGGGTCAAGCAGTCCTCTTGTTCAATTCACGGCTGCGGTTGTTCCCCAGAAAGCTTAAGTCAAGATGGTCGGGACCATTTACTATCAAACGGGTATTTCCTCATGGCGCGGTTGAATTATACAGTCGCAATCCATTAGAAACATTCAAAGTAAATGGCCAACGTATAAAGCATTACTGGGGTGGCGATTCAAATTTGGACGCCGACACTATCATCCTAGCCGATACACAGTAAAACAGGGAGTAGTCAGGCTGAACGACTTAAAATCAAGCGCTAATTAGGAGGCAACCCAATATTTCTTTATTTTTCATATTTCACATTTAAGTTGGTAGGATATAGTTTATGAAAGAAGTAGTTAGGAATTTTCATTTATTAAGTTTGCTTAAAATCTCTGAAAAATACTAAAAATAAATCCAAACTCCAAGTCATCATTAATCTAACGTTTTGCTTGTTGTTGGTTTCAGGAGAGGTCAAACACGACTTAGAGCAACAAGGACTACACAACGGAGGAAATTTGGAAATTTTTCATGTCCAAAAATTTTTGACCAAAGAGTTTAACAGTGGGCTAGCCCGCCGGGGCGGGCCATTTTTGCCTAGCACCCCCCGCCGGGGCGGGGGTCCTAATTTATGGGCAGACATGCTTTTAAACACGCACGCCCCAGCCTCTTTCCCCTCCCTCACCAACAACTGCTCTTTCAGTTTTACTCCCCTTACCACACCCCACGATCCTACCCTATTACTACCACCATAACCACTAACTAATAACTTACCCATCTTCTCCCCCACACCATCCACACCACTTCCACACCATCCACCACTTTCTCCACCATATCTCCTTCTATATACACCCTACCTCCTATCTCTATTATATACATTCATTTACACACTAAATCTCCAAGCTCTTGGACCACAAACAGTTACGGGTGAGTACTCTAGCCTTATTCTCACACTCTCATCTTCTCTCCACTGATATTCCATACCAACCACTTAAGTTTGGGGGACGTTAGGACTGTGCACGCAAGGTGTTTGCTATTTTGCCTGAACCACAAAGAAAGTGAAACTAGTGCGTGCTCGCACAATTCAGCATCCGGTTATCCATGGCTTCACAACCAACCTCAAAACGCCAATGGGGGGCGAGTTCTAGCACGGCTCCACCAACCCGAACATATGACCGCCGCAAATTCTGAAGTGCTGCCGCCGCCGACCGATACGACTATATGGTTACCAAGGCTCTTACACCAGAACGGGGGTTGGCTCCCGAGGGAAATGATGCAACAAATCTACCAACAAGGATGGATAAGGTTTACAGCGGAGCCTGAGCCCGCTGTTGTGAATGTTGTTAAAGAATTTTATGCAAATGCTGAGGACAAGGCACAATTCACTGCCTTCGTGAGGGGTCGCATGGTCCCGTTCAATGCAGATGCCATCAATGCCTTTTATCAGCTGCGGGTGCCATGCCAGTGTCAATATGCTTACATGCGGGATTTTGACCCCGATTATGAGGAGGTGATTCAAAACATGACTAAGCCAGGGACTACTTGGATAAAGGGACGAAAGGGGGGCACCGTGTTTCACAGCAAAGACCTAAGTCGATATGGTAAAATCTGGTATGCCTTCCTCTGTGCTAAACTGCTACCGTCCACGCACACCTCGGACGTGACCAAGGAAAAGGCACTCCTCCTGTATGCCATTGTGCAAGATTTCCTCATAGACATCGGGGCAATTATCAGTTTTTCTATACGCCGATGTCTCCGCGGCAACTTTTTTGGCGGCTTACCACATCCATCTCTTATATGTGGATTGTGTCATCAAGCCGGAGTACGTTGGTCCGATGATGAGCCCACTTTGATGCCGCTGCAGATCCTAGATACTAGAATGATAGCTCGATATCCTGTTTGGCCTGGAGGAGAGTCCCATCCACGGGGTTTGGGTTTTATTTTTCCATCGGCGTCGGAACCCGAGGATGATGCCGAAGATACTTCGGGGGATGAGGATGAAGAAATGGGTGATCCGGGAACCGAGCAGACTCCGCCGACTAAGACATTTTCTAGTGCTCAGTTCCTTACTTTTCAGAATCAACTGACTTCAACCAATAGGGTGACACGCTGGGAGATGCGGCGATTGGCGATGCGCCAAGACCACATGTTTGATGCCATGAATGCATCTTTCGCTTCATTGAATACAACACTCCAAAGTTTCAACCCGGCGGGTCAATTTCTATATGAACAACCCGGTCCACTACCTCGATTTCCTCCTAGTGATTCTGATGAGGATGCACACCAACCACCGCCTCAGACTTAACAGTTTTAGGGAAGTCCTCGTGCCTTATATTTTTATCCAATGAGGGCATTATCTTATTTAAGTTTGGGGGAGTTATATTTGTTTAGTTGTATGCATATTGATTTTATAATTTTATTTTGCATATTAGTTAGGAGTTTGCATTGTTTTCATAAGTTTTCAATGTTAAAAAAAAAAAATTGTTAGGTTGCATATGTCCAATGGTGTCGCATTCTACAGGTTATTCTGGCCAATGATGAGATTGTGAACAAGTTAACCAATATAGTATGGATTATTAGAACTGTGATATAATTACTGTTATGAATCGATTCTTGGACTTGTTTGAAACTGTTATAAAAAGGGTAGCACTAATAACATCTTTGTTGACCGGTTCGTTCAAATTGATACATAAAGTGTTTCTAAAGGATAATGCTAGCGTGAACCAGAAAATGACAAGGATAGGCAGTGAAGGCGTAAATTAGGCAAGAACCTAAGTTTGGGGGAATATATGTGGGATATATAAGCTATATTAAAAAAAGAGAATGCAATATGTTGAGTCTTGTGGTAGGTTGAAGTGAAGCACTCCCCATAAACACAAGCGTGAGATGGAGCGTAAAACGCACTCACCAACCATCTATGAAAAAAAAAGGGAAAAAAAGAAAAAAAAGATAAGAATAAAACGGGAAAAGTGCAAAAAGCCCCCGTATAAAAAAAAGAAAGCATAAGTATCCTGCATGTACCCTTGAATTTGGTTAAGTTTAATTTTAGTTGAATCGTGCCTATCTTTAAGATTTTTAAGTTTGCACTGTATAATTCCTTCTAAGAAGTTGTTTATGTATTGAATTTGGGTCCGTATCAGTTAAACTTGATGTTGATCACACACACACGCTATACAAGTGATGATTGTTCAAGAATTGAGAATTAATATGTAAGCGTGGATTGGTTTTGATAATTAGTAGTGTAAAGTTGCTTGTTTTCTCTGAGGCCGATGGAATAAATTGTTTATGCGATATTGTTGGATTTGTTTAGGCGTTTAGATTGTTATTGCATTTCATTGCATTGCATGTAGCTTGTTTGTGCTCGTGGACTAGCACGGTTTAAGTTTGGGGGATTTTGATAAGTGGATTTTATATACACGAATCATTATTCAAATCAAGTTTAAATTCGTATTTGTTTTCATGTTTTGTGTTCGTTTTTACTTGTTTCATGTTATTTTATGTGTAGGGTGGTTATGGATGCATTAAGGATGAAAAGGTGGTCTTTTTGGAGCAAAAGTGGAAAAAGTTGGAACATTGAAAAATTTGAAGTCAGAGTACACCCCCGCCGGGGCGGGCCCTTTTTGCCTAGTACCCCCCGCCGGGGCGGGGGTCCTGATTCTGCTGCTGTCCTATTTTGTTTCAACTTCTATTTTGGCTCGGATTTGTGGGCTAGCTGGTGCGTTTTGGAGTCTATTAAAAGGAGAATACATCCAGAAGTCAAGAGAGCTTGCTACCACTTAGAAAAATAATAATCCTATAGCACAAAGGCAAGATTTTCAGCACGGATTGAAGGATTTGGAGAGCGAAAATTGGAGGAGTGATTTTCAGAGATTGTCACGACGATTGCAGATTGAGGCTACGTGAAGGAGTTTTCTACAATTCTTCTTCTCTTTCATCTATTTTGTAATTGGGATGATGTTTTCAACAGATTATTCAGTTTTTAATTCGTTCGTTATGAACTAATTTACTTACTAGACTTGTGATGGATCTTTAAGCTTAGCGATGATTCTATAACTTGATTTCCCATTTTATAAGATAATTTCAGTTTATCTATGTTAACTTGAGCGTGAATTTATGAATTGCCTGATCAACAATTTTATGTGGACTTGAAAGGATTCGAGAGAGGATATTCGAGTCTAGACTTAGTTAATATAGCATGTGTCATAAATTATGTCGATAGCATATTTGTGATTATTGTTAAGGTAGAGATACGCTTGACATCGCATGTAATCGTTAAGAGAACTTAAACTTCAACCTTTTTAATTGCAGTTCACATAGAGATATAGTGAGTTGGTTAATTTAGGTGTTTAATAGATTTCTATCTTAATTGTGGATTGATGTTAATATGGTATTAGTGCATCGAGAGGTGGCTTTTACTACGTTCGTGCTCTTGATTAATAAACTGGAATGTTGAATTGAATTGGAATAAAAGTTAGAAAATCAGAGTGAAGCTTAGGGTGAAATCATAAGTCTAATTCTCCATTAATTATTTGAAAATTCCGAATTTCATTATTGGTGATTATTTCTTTTGTGATAATTTAATTATTTATTAATTTAGTTTCTTTTAATTAGTTTCTTTAAAAAAAACCATTGAATTGATCAGTTTAATAAAATTAGGATTAATACAAAATTGATAATTGTGAAGTTAAGATTCTTGATATTTTGTCCTCGTGGGAACGATACTTTATTCATCACTTTATTACTTGTTGACCATGTGCACTTGCGTGTTTTATGCGTATTGATTTTACCCGACATCTACACCCCAAAATTTGAGAAAGCTGATGCCGAATTGGAAAGGGCCGTATGAAGTCATAGCAGTACCGAAGCCGGGGACTTATCGATTGAGGGCTTTGGACGGATCAGAGATCAAGAATACTTGGCATGCAGGCAGACTTCGAAAGTATTTTCAGTAGCTACAATGTCAGTACACCGGATGTCTGTAAATATTTTTAAGTCATCATCAATAAAAATTCCCTTTTTCTCAAACAAGTCTTGTCTTCGTTGCTATTAATGTCGTCGGAATAAAGAGGTTCGGGTGGACTCGCTGACCATTCGATGGTAGCCTCATCGGCAGGTGGTCCCTATGAGTTCGTCAGGCCCTGCGTGGTAGGCGAACGTCATTGGTGTAAGGAGGTTCGAGTGGACTCGCTTACCATTCGATGGTGGCCTCATCGGCAGGTGGTCCCTATGAGTTCATCAGGCCCTGCGTGGTAGGCGAACGTCATTGGTGTAAGGAGGTTCGGGTGGACTCGCTGACCATTCGATGGTGGCCTCATCGGCAGGTGGTCCCTATGAGTTCGTCAGGCCCTGCGTGGTAGGCGAACGTCATTGGTGTAAGGAGATTCGGGTGGACTCGCTGACCATTCGATGGTAGCCTCATCGGCAGGTGGTCCTTTAGACCTTGTCAGACCCTTCGTGGTAGGCAAGTGTCATCCTTAAGACATTGTCAGGCCCTGCGTGGTAGACAATTGTCGACCTTTAGACCTTGTCAGGCCCTTCGTGGTAGGCAAGTGTCATCGTTTAGACTTCATCAGGCCCTTCACGGTATCTACCTCACACTTTGGTAACGAATAAATATTCCTTTACTTTATTACCTAAATTTTTCTAAGTGTTGAGTTCGGAAGACCACGTTCTTTAACTTCATCTTGTCTGTTATACGACTTGCCTAGTTGTTAATTAACTGTTTAAGTTAAGTCCACGAAGGAGCTTGTATATTTTTAAGTTGAATCGATATTGAAGTGTTGATAAACAGTAAACACACCGAAGTCATGAGGAATAATGTTGAGATTTCATTTACATATTACTGTTTACAAAACGATAGAAACTTTTACAGAAATCCTACAGCTAAGGGAAAAGAGAATCATCTTCAGGAATCAGCGTCGTCTTCCGAAGAGTCGAGAATGGTCGAATTAACCTTGGCAGTGACAAGTCTTGCCTTGTCTTTGCTTCGGCATTCGTCATATCCATCCGAGAACATTTGGACGATCTCCTCATTCAACTCAGCTGATTTCCGATATTCTTGTTGAACTTCTCTCCGAAGATTTTCGGTCAAAGGAGGACCCAAATCTCTCAAAGCACGAAGTTCTTGAAGCTCCTCTTCGAGCTTTACCCATTCCTTCAGATGTCTCAAGTCCCTAGCTTCGAGTTCATGTACTTGCATCGCCAGGCTCTTGTTGGTTTTCACCATTATTTCGTTCTTCCCCACAAGGGCCTTGTTTCGACGAACCAGGTCTATGTTCGTATTAACGGTTATTTGGTGGGTGGCCTCGGCTGTCTCCAGTTTTTCTTTCAACTTATTTACATCCTTCTGAAGGTATTCGTTATTGAAGAGAGCGGTACCATGGTCCCTTCTCTCTTTATTCAGAGCCGATGCCAGAATAGTGTTTTCTCGACTGGCTGCGTCTTCTTCGGCTTCGGACTCTTTGTATCGGGGAAGAAGCCTCCCGAAGACAGCATTGGCCTACAGACATTCAAAGACAGCCGGTAAATTACTAGAAGAAACAGATAATTCCTAAATATTTCAATTGAACAAACTAACCTTAGCCTGATAACTCATGCCTTCCTCGATCAAATCCCTAATCGAGTTGTTTCCGAACCGATGATCATCGGTCTCCCGAACAAAGGATTCGAACAGCTGAAAGGGAAAGTTCGCGTTAAACTCCGGCCATACAGTGGGAGAAGATGCGGCTTCTCGCCTGAAGGCGGAGGGGGAAGATCTTGTCGAAGAAGGCATAGATGGTTCGGGGGGCGGTGGTGGTTGATCATCAGAAGGTTGTTTCCTTTTACGAGACAGAAGTGGAGACTCGGTTGGGTTTTCGAACTCGTCTTCGGAAACATGGATCTCCACAGGAAAGACGATCGGAGGATCAACTGCAGCAGGGGGAACCCGAAGCTCATCGGCGGATAAAGGAATCACTTTGGTCTTCCTCTTTTTAGTACGAAGAGCTTGCATTCGCTCCTTAGCCGGCATATCAATCAGGCTGGTGGTAGAGGTTTGCTGAGATTCTTGAAGGACTGATCTTGGTTTTCGAACAGCCCTCTTCTTTTGTCGAGGTCGGCTAGGTTCCTCCGCAGTTTCTGATCCATGGAAGACTTCAGCGTCATGGGCTTCCGAAGCCGGGAGCTCTTCCTGTGGGATGTCAGTGGGGGATGATGATGATTTACCCGAAAGGAATTTATCCAAATCCCTTCGGTCGATCGAGGTTGGTTTTATCAAAGACACTGCAAATTAACAAATCACGTAACCCTTTAGACCAGTTCACTAAAAGAAATCTCAGCAAATTACATACCAGTAAGAGTTTAGAACTCACATTTATGGTCATATAACCATGCTTGCTTGCTCAAGAGTCCGAAGCTCCATTCCTTCAGGGGAATCTTCTCGAGAATGCTCGCCATTTCTTTTACACGCTCCTCTGGAATGTCCCCGAAGTCTGCAGAAATCCGCTCGGAAGTGGTCCATTCCGGGATAGACGGGATTTCAGGTCCCTTCACGAAGAACCATTCTCTGTGCCACCCCTTGTTGCTCGAAGGAGTATCCATCAAAGGTCGCTTCTCGAACTTGGCGTTGGGCTTGGGGGACTGTTTGCTCAACACTTTGAAGCCTCGTTCCCGAGACTTCCCAGCAGAGAAGAGAGTGAAAAAGGAATCAACTGTTGGGGGTATCCCCAACTCATAACAGAATGCTATGAAAGCCAGGATGTGGATGTACGAATTCGGCACCAGTTGGGCGAATCCCACTCCAATAAACCCCAGAAGAGTAACAAGGAAAGAGTGGAGAGGGAATCTAACTCCCTTCTCTAAAACAGTTACCGGTACGGCAGTCCACCCATCTGATCGTTGGAACATCCGTTCGTGTGGTTTCGGAGCTCTCACCAGATGGGTGTCCGAAATCTGATAATGACTTCTGATGGCACGCAGCTAGATCTCGGTGATGATAGAAGGGATATTGGCGTGAGGGTATTGTTCTTCACTCTCAAAAAACTCAGAGGGATTGGGGTTTAGAACCGACTCGGTAAGGTTGTGACTGGGAGGAGTGGTGGAAATCGGAACAACAAGAATGGGGGTGGAATTGTCAAAATCTTGGGTCGCCATTGCTACTAAGATCTTGCAGAAAAGAAAGAAATCGGAGAGAAGGAGAAAGCACTGTATATCGAATTCAAATTAAGCTGGTAAAGTCGTCAGAATTGGGGAAAATTGGCTTTTATAGTGGTCTTTTCAAATTTTGCACGAAAACCGAGGGCGGCGCATTCATTGGAGATAATGATGTGAAAGGGGAAGGGGTAACGTCCGATTTTGGTTTTAATGGGTTATCCAGAGTGGGCTGGCGTTCATTGGATCCTCATTTTTCGTCCTTAAGGCTGATGGACACGTGCCATCTGAGTTTCTAGATCCATTTGAATTAATGACTGTTATTTATCAGTTGGGCCTTGGTGAGATTCCTTTTAGTCCCTTTGGTTTATTACAAATCCCTTTCACTATGGACTTACACTATTTACAGTATTTCACTAAACATCCTGTTTATTAAAAGACTGGGGGGCAATGTTGGGCCATAATACTTTTCATACTGGACCGGATCTAATGGGCTTGTCCTTTGGATTATGTCACTTTTATCGTATTGGGTCAAACCACTTGGGCCTCGCTACTTGATTATAATGTTGGGCTTAGTCATTGGATTGGTCCATTATGTAAGTTGTCACTTATCCTATCTTTGACCGGTAATCATCACAAAAGGTAGTAGTTGACTGTTATGTCTGCCACCTTTCTGCATGGCATTAATGAGAATGTGACTCCGATTACCGGCGGGAGGTAACAGTGGTAGTAGGTAGGAAAATAAGCTACATACTTTCGGCTGAGATGACCGGGGATGGGAGGAGGTGTCAGGAGATAGTGGGTGACACAGTAAACCGGGTCTAGAGAACGTATGGGGCAAGGATCACAAAAGAAAAAGGAGGTAAAAAAACACAACACATTATTATTATTTTTCACTCACTCAGACACTGGTCAATATTTTCCTCCATTGTTAACCTTGTGATCGCCTGTACTGACTCTCACGCTGGAGCTATCCCCCGACGGTCAGGCCGTCAAGCTTTTGGTGTTGACTTGTTGAACTGTGCAGGGTCAGAGCGTCTTACGTGATTGAGACGTGGGAGAAGATCTTGGCGTTAACACTATATGTAGACAAAATGAAGTACGTACGTAGTTGCATATCTATTTTCTAGTCTTGTAGGCCGTGTGTTGCAGTTTATATATACAAGATTATTACGTCTAGCTTATTGACAATCAACCTTGAGCTCTTTGATTAACCTAATTAGGGGGAAAAAACACACTCACCAGATTAACTACTTGAGTACTATATAAATGTGACCTATTTAAGATAAACGAGTGTTAACTTATTATCAGCTTATATATAATATAATATGAAATCAGTTATGAACTTGTTATCAGCTTATAATTAAGTGTTTAAAAATAAATGTCACTAAAACCGTATTTTGTTGTACTTGTTGAGATATAGATTCTTACATCGGACAACTAAAATCTTTAATATCCACGTGTCTGATTCAAAATTACGCACGCAAGGTAGCGTAAATCTTTGATGGGCTACTCTACCAATTTCTAATTAATTTTGAGTGGATACTTCTCGATCGATATTAAATAAATTCATATGAGAAATGTAGCAATTTATAAAAATAAAATAAAATAAATAAAAAGAATGACGGTGTCATTTTCCTTTTCTTCTTTCTTGTTTTGGACAGCATGGGATTAGTTTGAGCAAAAGCAGCTAGTTTCCTGGGCCACTTACTTTCTTCAAGAGAAGTTGAAATAATGAAATCCATGTAAATTAAGTCCATTGTAACTTTTTAATATTTTCAAATTTTATATAATATGATCAATATTTCTTTTAAGTTTAATTTAAAATTAGAATCTGTACGTTACAATCACATCAGTAGTTTTCATGCGTAACACAGGCATTGTATAATGAAAGTCTTAGGTCAGTAGATACGAGCCCAATCTCCCCCCAACAACTTGCGAGCGTGAAGCATACTTGTCAAATGGGGGCGGATTCGGGATCTTTTCCCAGCACGAGCGATTTTTTTCCGGCTGAAATTTAACAAGGCAGAAAATAATAATTTCAATATATTATATATCGTATGTTTATTTTTTTTAAAATGGTAGTAGTTTAAATTTTTTTTATCTCTCTAAGTTTAATTTTTTTTTATAAATTTATCTCTTTAAATTTATTAAATTTTATTTTTGCTCCTCTTACCGATCACTATACTTATAAAAAAAAATTAAATATAAGCAGTGCTCAATTTACCCTCCAAATAGACCCGCTAGTGCTTGTCAATTCTATATATATATTCTCTTTAATTTTAAAACTGTTAGGGGTTTCCTTTATGGGAACGTAAGTTATATAAACAATAAATAAATAAATAATTAGTTAAATACATAAAGAAAGGAAAAAACTAAAAATTTGCGAGAAGCGTACAAGAATACACGCTTAATTATTGACATTTATTGGGAGATGGGCATCCAGTGCTATTCCCCTACGTCATGCCCCGTTTTTTTTGCACAAATATTTATTTATTGAGATTTATATAAACTAACAAATGCTCAGAATTTTCTGGGAAGAATAATTGTCAATAGTAACGGTTATTATATCAATTTAATTTCCATTTGTTTAGATGTGTATCTATTTTCCAAATTATTTAATTAACGAGTTCGGTACAGGTGTGTGATTAATATACTAAATGAAAAATAGTTGTAGTAGGGTCAACTATTTATAATTTTTTTCTAGTCCTTTTATTCTATTTTATTTTTCTTAATTTATGGACAAAAGGAATAACATAGATGATGAGATATTTAACTAAAATAATCATGAAGAAAACATAATTATATATCATTATGGAAGATTGTCATTTATAAGAAAACCCTTACTTTATAAGAAATTAAAAAATAAAAATAAAGGGCTCTCTTAATTACTTGAATAATATCAAATCCCCGAGTTTTGTGATAAATTATGAATTTAGTGGTTTAATTTATGGATTTAGTGTGTATATATATAGTATTAATTAAAAATAAAAATCTTGTTTACGTAGGAATAAAAATAAATAAAAAGAAACTGACTGGAAATTGCAAAAGGTTACGCATGACTGACTTATTTATGACTATATATCTACTCCATGTATGACGCTTTCAGTATTAAATAAAGCCTACTTTTTGAATTTATTTCTTTTTGGTCAAATCTACTGGTTCTTGGTCATACCCTAAAAGCCTCTTCAAGCATGAGAAGCAGCAACTAAGAAGTAAAAGATGAACGCGTCTTATAGGGTTTTGACATTTTATAAACAAAGTCAATTCCAAACCTAGAAAATGGTAATGGAAATGCAACAAAGCTTCCTATTTTGAGGATCAAGTGGCCTCTTTCTCTTTCATTCTCATACATATATATATAACCCAACTTTTCTTTTATATTTTCTCATACCCTAATTAATTAATCAATCTATATCTCTCTTTATATTCCTTAAATTAAAAAGTCAGCGGCATTTTTCATGGCTGAATTTTTTAGCATGGATGAAGATTGGGATCTGCAGGCTATTGTTCGAGGTTGCTCCGATGATCATTCGACGAATATTCAGAATTATCGTGATGATTTTCTTTTCAATTTTCCTGATGTTTATGAAGCTAATAATATTAATAATAATTCAGTTTTTGTTGATGAATTAGATGATATTTACAAGCCCTTTTACCCGATCTATAATTCTTTTTCTACACAAGCCCATATTGTAACGCCTTCCAATTCTTTCCCCAAAGAAGTGAGTTTAGAGCCAGAAGAGATCAAGAAGGTTCTTGACAAAGAAATTGTTGATGATCAGTCTGCTAAAACTGTTGCTCATGCAGCTAAATACAAAAGAAGGTGGGTGCTTAGTTTTTGAATTATTTTGTTGCTTGATTCTCAAGTAATTTTAGCAATTTTACCGACATTTTTCAGTTGTTTTCTTAATTAATCAGGAAGAACCAGAACAAAAGGGTTGTGGTTGAAGCAACAGCTGAAGGTCTCTCTTCTGATTTGTGGGCTTGGCGTAAATATGGTCAAAAACCCATTAAAGGATCACCTTATCCAAGGTATACATATAGATTACCCCCCTCCCCCCCCCCCCCACCCACACCCACACCCACACCCACACCCACACACACACACACACACATATATATATATAGAGAGAGAGAGAGAGAGTGAATCTCTTTCTATTGCACATTAAAGTATAATTGCTCATTTACTTATGGTTGTGTGCTTATATGGTTGATTGAAATACAGGAGCTATTATAGGTGTAGCAGCTCAAAAGGATGTTTGGCAAGGAAGCAAGTTGAGCAAAGCTGTACTGATCCAGGAATGTTTATCATAAACTATTCCGGAGAACACAACCACAGCCAACCAACTCGCCGGAGTTCTCTTGCCGGTACTAACCGTCATAAGTTCTCCGTCCCTAAAAAAATGACCTCCTCTAGTGACAGCTGTACTGCGGCAACAACCAAAGAAGAATCGAGTTGTTCTCCACCGTCGGATATAGTAATGCTCTCTCCAACAACCCCTCTAATGCCGTCGATTGAAGAAGTTCTAACTCTCCAGCAGTCAATTAAAAATGAAAATAGCACAATTGGTGAAGAGATTAGTAATGATATTGAATTTGTCATCCCGGATATTATGATTAACGACGATTTCTTTGTGGGATTAGAAGAGTTGGATGGGCTGATTTCAGACTCAGTATTCTACACGTGCTCTTCGCAACAATTTCAGTAACACTTTGTTAGACTTTAGGAGAATTAGAGCAAATTCTTAAGACCACGGGTTACGTCTACTACTAATCAATGACGGGTGTCGTCTGCTACTAATAGTAGTTGAAAATAGTATCGTCGTCCGCTACTAAATTAGTAATGGACGTAATCTGTCGTCTGCTAATAATTAATAATAACGGACGTGAATTAATCTCAACCGTTAATTCCTATTTTTGATCCATAGTAAATATATGGTATTAATTATTAATAAATATATTGTATGCCTATTTTTGATCTATTGTAAATACATCGTATTAATTAGATACTGAGCTGATCCAATACCTAAGAATGTACTTTTCTACCTTTCTTTTGTATTATCTTGAAGCAAATCCAGCAAGAAATTGTAAATTTATGAATCCTTGGGCAAATTCAAGACGGTTACTAGTTATACTTCTAATAAACCATGTTGGAAACTACGTACTACATCGGCTCCATATTATAAAATTATTGTTGACTTTTTAAAATGAATTTTAAAAAATTTAAATTCTTAATTGACATAGATTGTTTTAATTTTAAATATCAATACATTAATGATGAATATTATAAAATATCTAAAAAATATTACTCATCATAAATTTTATTGTGTTATAATTTTTAATAAGTCATCTCAATTTTAAATTTAAAAATATTTTAAATTAATTTTTAAAAATCAATAATAATTTTACAATTTGAAACATACAAATATACATACCCAACAAATGCCATCCCCAACAAGCAAATATTGTCATACCTAATACTATGAACAGGATTTCAAGAAGTTGTCACAATCTTGATTAATATATACTTTCATAATTTTTTGTAGCAGCTATAGGCCTACAACAAATATTACATCCGTAAAAGACGTCAAATGGCAGAATAGCAGATGCAATATTGTTAGGAAATTGATATTTCTACATGAAAAGTGTCGTTATAGATGTATAGCGACGGTAAAAATCGTCGCTATATGATCTATAACGATAATTTTCATGTGAAAATATCAAAAAATCATATAGAAATATCAGTTTCCTATTATTATAGCAAATAAATTAAAACAAAGAATTACGAACCTACGTATAGTTAAAAGTGTGACAATTTCATGAAATTCAAATTCATAAGATCACTCTTCTTTATTTGTAAAATATAAGGACAAACGATCTTATATTTAAAACAAAAAAAAATATAAAAATAAATAATCTAATATTTTTTAACGGGCTAAATATTAAATTTCATATTATATATGAATTGCCTTCATCTAAATTGAACCAAACATCGTACTGAATTTCTTCACAGACCTTATTGCATGTCAAACAAGTTGTCAAATAAGACAGATGTAAAAGGATCAAAGTACATATGCCCCACGGCTTATACATATTATAAATTACAATTATTGTACTATATATATATATATTACTTTATTATCAACTTGGATTTTGGAGTCCTTTTCTAATGTGAACGTGTGAGGGTTAAATTATTCTATAAAGGATGCCATTTCAATTCCAAGTGTGATAGAAAGCGATGGTCAAAATTACACACTACTTTATTATATCTAGATATGCATCGTCAATGACTGGCTTCATTTCAATTTATTCAGTTATTTTTTTTTCCCGTTTATCTGCCCATAAGGTCCTTGCTCTAGTTAATGCCGACTTCTTTGCCGTGTTCCTTGACTATCATTTTTCACTAAAATTGAAATAATTGAACATTAGATTTATCCAAAAATAAGTTGAAGAATGTACATAACTTATTATAAATGGCATGAATTTAGGTACAATATATAATATATATGAAATAATTTACGTTATATATAGTCAATATATAGGTGCCATTAACAGGTAAATAAAGAAATCTTAAAAAAAATATTATTATGCAACTTTATCCTATACTACATATCGTATGGAAAAATATTGTATCTGTGGACTAAAGTACCTTAATTTGTCATTGTGTGGAGATCGGTACCTGAGTTTACAAGCAAAGTACTGCAAACTCGTAGTACAATTAGCAGAGCAAAATTATACTTGTTGGGATATTTTATATCAGATAAATTTAAGAGTATAGATGTGTTAATAAGTATGATGCAATTTCAACCTAATAGGTTAACATTTTAGGTAAGGAGTTGGTCCAACATACTTATTGAGCTAGTCTACACAAGTTACAAGTTAGTGATAAATTGATGTGAGATGGATACGGTTTGATACTTTTAATTATACCTTAAAAGATACGCTTTTGAATTAATTTACAATTGTATTAATTATGAGGTAGGGATTGGTAATTGATCAAACTCAAGGAACACAAACGCATGATAGATTTTGCATTTTAGTCCAACATTTACAATTGTATTATGATGAACAAGCTAGGGATGTTAATTTTATTGATAGATATATAATTTTTTGTAGCTGTATATATTCCACTCATTTGCAGACTTTAATTTGAGATGTTTGACTAAGCAAAGCAGCCACTGATCCCACAAAAGCTGCATTGATATAGGTTGTGGGTTCAGAATGTGAATAATCCGATCTCAAATCGCTGAATTTGTCGTTGGAATCCGGACCTCCAACGACGGCGCCGACATGAGTATTAGGGTTTGGCTTGGTGGAGGAGTACCAAGTGGAAGAGCCTTCATTGCAAGTAACCTTGGCCGGTTGAGAATGGATGGAGGGGATGGATGCTCCTCTGTGGTGTAACTGCGTAGGGTATTTGCTGCCGAAGCCAACCATGTATGACATCTCCATGGGATTGTCTCCTAGTATGTAGTCTACCTGTAAAAATAACCATAGAAATGAAGTTTAAGAGGGAAAAGAAATTTACGTAGGAAGCTGATACTTCCACGTGTTTTTGATATTTTTACGTAATTTTCTCTTACATGTAAAGAAAATGAATTTTACCTTCACGTGAAACGAGAGTATGTGAAAATATCAAAAACTCATGTGAAAATATACAGTGATCCTCTCTATGTATTCTTAAATTTATTGAGTATTTAGTTTATAGTGATTATATAATAATATAAGTTTGAGGATAAACGTGAGCCACATTTTGTGATTTTCAGTATTACATGGAACATATTGTAACATCCCAAATCCAAATCTTTTGGATTTTGGTATTTATTTTTAGAAATAAAATTATACTTGCCTTTTGTTAAAAAAAAAATTAAAAAAAGAAAAGGTACTTTTTCCTTAATTATTCTGAATTTGCCATGACTAGTTTTCCCATTGATACGATACATCATCATGCATATATAAAATGGTAGATTTTAGAAATTAATTAACCTGTGATTTTGCAAAGGCTTTAATTTGAGAGGGGGAGAAATTCAAAGAACCACATTGGACTCCCCCAATGTGAGCTGCATTTAGGATGTTGGAGTAGTATAGGAGTATCATGGAAGCACCAGTAGCATACTGTAAATTACTACTGTCTCTAGTGAAGAGAAGCCCACCTGCATGAAATACGAGTTTATAAATACATTAAAATGTCAATTGTCTATTCAGTTTATTCGCTTGTAAATCTAACAGTTTTGCACTAATAATTATGTCTTGAGCAAGAGCTTTGTTAAATATTCCCTCCCTCTGTTCTAAAATTAGAGATATAATTTGATTTTTGAGATCAAACAAAGGCAGATTAAACTTTAAAATTAGTATGACTGATAAAAATTTAGAATAAAATAAATTTTGTGATATATTATACAATTATAATAATTATATCACCTAAATTAAATAAATTCACATTAATTTAAAGTTTAATATGCCGTCATTTTAACCTCAATTAAAGTTAAAATGTATATCTGATTTTAGAACAGACATAGTCATTAAACTAAAGGACGAAAATATAACACCGGCACAAATACAAGTACAATTTTACATTTCGTATTATAGTTAACAAAAATGGTAGATGGACATATAAATTGAACAGGATGATCAGACTAAAAGAACAAATCGATTTTATTTTTTCGGTCCAATTTATCTGTTGGCGTAGAAAGACTCTATAGTTAAACTCAAGGACAAAAACATTGCAAGTACTCAAAAATCTCATTTTTCAAAACACACGTCAATTAATACCCATAAAAAGAAACCAATAAGAATAAGTCAACCAATTAATTTACCTGGTGTTGTTTTGATCTGCACGGAGCTACTACTTGGCATCGTTGCACATATAAATGACTCAGCGGCTCTCTTAAACTTCTCCAATTTCGTCTTCCCATTAAAAAATTCCTGAACAAAACTCTCACTAATTAATTTTTTAAATTTGTTTGCCTCTCTTTTTCTTAATAATTAAGCCGAATGCGAAATGGTTATAGTTAAAGCAGTAAAATGAGTAAGCAGTTCGGATTCGATTCGTACTCGTTCGATTAAAAGTTCGATTCGAGTTCGGCTTGAAATATAAATGGTTCAAATATGTATAAATTTTAAAGTTTGATAAATTACTTAAATCTCTCCAAATTACAATTTTCTATTGATATTCAGATCATATTTGTTCGAAACTCGACTCGGTAGCTAAACGAGAATCAATCAAACCTTCTTTTATATTCGATAAATTTTATGAACTAACTCAATATTCGGCTCGATTCGATTCATTTACGCCTTTAGTTATAGTAGCATTTTGAGGTATACCTTTGCCAATAATGTTTGAGCCCCGGCGAATTTGTTGTCCCAACTGAACTCTGATACAGCCTGACTCCAGCCTTCATTATTTGAGACATAGTCTAAGTAGCTAGTTTCTCCACTGGCTTTGTATAGCCATGCCGCAGCCCACAACAGCTCATCCTTTAGAAAAAAAATGTACAATTAAATAAAGTCATAAGATGATAATTAAATATCTCTTTTGACACGGTCCATATACGCTTTTATTATCTTTTTTCACCCAAATGTCTTTCTTCCAGGAGTGTGATTTGACTTAATTCTAAATTCTAAATTTATCTTTAATTACCTCACAAGAATATATAAAGATATGAAGAAGACTTAAGAAAACTTACATATAAAGAGCTCTAATTATGACCTAAAGGATGCATAGATGTATTTATGATGAGTGTTTTGCTTGTGAGCACAAATACTACTCCATTCATTCAACAAATTAAAGGTCCCATTTATAGAGTTTATAAATGCAGACATGTTGAAGAACCGACCTGATCGATGGATTTTTTAGCTATGGCGACGGTTTTTAAAAAATCGTCGTCATATTTGATCTGTCAACGGACTGGTCCGTTGGAAAACCGACTGCTATATATATATATATATATTCGGTCCTTCATTTATTAATTCTTCTGTAACGTTTGAATTAAAAGAATGGACTGCATGAAGGAATAAAATGATTTGTAAACATCGATCTAAAGCATATTTTTAAACATGTCTATCTTTTTGTTTAACCGGCCAAAACAGGCACCCTAATGATTAAGAACACAACTGATCAGAAAAATTTCAATCGTTATGCCAGCAAATGGATCATTATTAGGATGCTTATATATCTGACTTGATGAGTTGTACCTGATAGCCTGAGTAAGAGCAATAGAAAGGGCAAGAACCCTGGTAAGATCCTCTATACTCATCCCCAAACTTGAACAGCTGATAATCAGAATTTAGAAAAATATCATTTATAAGAAGTTAAGGCTAGTGAACACACATTTATACCACTATAACAAAAAGGAAACTGATATTTACACATGATTTTTTTTGGATATTGAGTCTCTCTATACACTATATATGTGTGTGTGTGAGAGATTGTATGGAAATATCAGTTCCTTAACAAAAATCAAGTCTACTGTATATACTTACCGATTTTGATTGGCTCAAAAGTGTTGAAGAATAGTTGGAATCAATTTCCTTGAAAACAATAGATGCAGCAGCAAGAGCAGCTGCAGCTTCGGCTGCTACCTCAGTGCCCGGTGAAGTTGAAGTAACTTTGTATAGTGTTCGGGGTGTGTCCATGTCTTCAGGCCGCTCCCAGCAATTGTGATCTTTATTTCCTTCTCCTACCTTTAATATTTAATCTCATGCATAATTAGCCATAATTAAGACGGTTGATATATTCAGGGCAAAACTGATCTTGTTACAGTAATAAATATCGATTAAACTATTAATTACTCAAGAAATTTTTAAACTTAAAATTAACATGAATTCGTTTAGGTTTAGTCACTAGAATGATGAATATTGTAAACTATTAAAAAAATATTACTCCCTCCGTTCCTTAAATATAGGTCGTTTTAGAGTTGTGCACAAGTATTAAGAAAATGATTGTATAACATTAACTATAATATCAATTGTCTATTTTGCCCTTGTATTAGAAGAAGAGAATGTTATTTATTGGACAGAAAATAGTGAGAGAACCAAAGTTACATTTAATACTTAGGGTAATATTGGAAACTAAGCAATTAATAATTACTTGAAATTCAAAAACAACTTATATTAAGGAACAAAAATATTTCTCTAAAACGACTTATATTAAGGAACGGAGGGAGTACTTATTATGAGATTTATTATTTAATAATTATAATTAAATCATTTCAATTATGAATTTAAAAATATATTAAATTAACTTTCACAAGTTTTTTATAAATTGGAAAGGAGGGAGTTGTACTGTATTGCAAAAAGAATAAATAAATCAAAAACATATGCACCTGGGTATAAAATGTAGTGGATGAAGTGTGAGATTTGAGTACGAAATCAGCGCCCCATCGTATTGCCGCTTGAAGATAGCTGAGCTGGTTGGCTGAAGATATCTCTTTTTGGTAGTCAATAGCAGCCCAACTCAACAAACTAACACTATATGCCATTGGCCACCCAAATTTGACATTGTCACCCGCATCATAGTATCCTCCCCTTAAGTTCACCTGATCCTCACAAGTACACATAATTAAGAGATAAACAAAGAAAATTTATATTTTTATAATAAAAGTGTCGCTATAGATGTATAACGACGGTAAAAATCGTCGCTATAGTATCTATAGCGACGATTTTATTATAAAAATATTATTTTGAAATTTGAATTTATATGTTTCCATAAAGAAACTATACGTCTAACGAATTTTATATATTCACTCGTCCCTCATACAATATGTCACCCCAGGCCAGTTAATATAAAATATCATTTCACATATTATGTTCGACGTTTGCTTATAACAAATTATGATTATGAATTATTTTCTTATATAAAAATGGAAAACTGTTCCATATTCGTCAGAATTGGCTATTAAATATACAACATTTGATTCGCAAAAATAGTATCATCCGCAAATAACATTATGTTGTGGACATTCTAATTTAATCTAGAGTCATCTTATGTATTGTGAAAGTTTTTTTTGTCGAATTATGATTGTGACGTATATCAATACCATTGAACAGGATTATAAAAGTAGTCCACAATATGAGATACATCGTTAAAATATTACCAACTATAGTAATTTATTTAATTCGTAATAAAAAAAATCAACACATAAAGTCGCATATATATATATATATATATATATATATATATATATATATATATATATATATATATATATATATATATATATCATTTTCCTTTAGTCTATCTTTTGCAAAATATAATATAACTATTTTGCCAATCAAAAAAAATATTGACTTTTTGAAGTCAATTTGAGATATTTTCACATTTAAAATTGATAGATATGAATGAGTTTAGTTTCAGACGATACAATTATGAAAATCGTAAATTATCTTAATATATACTATTAATTACAAGATTTATTATGTTTAATAGTTAAATGGATCACATTTAAATTACTTTGAGTTTAGAAATATCTAAAATTGAATTTGGAAAGTTAAACTTGTTCCTTTTTTTTTTGGACAGAAGGAATATTATTTTTTAATTACGTCTCTATAATTACGTCTATATATATATATATATATATATATATATATATATATATATATATGGAGAATGATACATATATAATATATTTGCTATAAATTAAAAATAAATAAATATCATATTTATCGTCCAATATAAGAATAGAAAACCGAGACTATAACTGAAAAATTCATGTATGTATGCTCCTATTAGTAGCGGATGACAAGTGTCAACCACTACTAATAATAATAGTGTGCATTAACTACGTACTATTAGTAGCGGACGTAATTTGTCTGCTTTTAATAGTAGCGAATGTGAATTTTTCGGTTCTAGTATCGACTGTTAGTTCCTGTATTGAATTATACATTCATAACAAGTACTTGTTATGAATTATTTCCCTGTATGTGTATGTGATTTTAATTTCATACATTATCAGGATTGCCATCCGAGAGTGCAGAGTCTCCTCTCCAGTTCACTCGTTGGGTGTTCGGCAATTTCCCGGAGCGTTGTCCTTCAAAGAATAAGATTCCTTTGCTGAGTGCCTCCTTGTAATCATAACTTGAAGAAGAAGAAGATAAGCAGAGTTTAAAGTCCTCATTTTCCATGGCCCCTGCGCTAATTTTACTAGCAAATATGCACCATAAAAATAGACCACAAATAATTCTGCCATGAGCCATTTTAATATTTGAATGCATGCTTCATATATAACTAAAATTAAACCGATGGTTAAAAATTGTACAATCTTTTCAGTTTGGCTGCTATATATTTATAGAGCCATTTTAATATTAGATAATATTACAACCGTTATACATGCATGAATGTGCATGCATGTGGTGGTGCATGAAGTTTTTGATTTGAAGCCGCAACGTTATCGATGATGCGAGTACATAGGAACTGAAATATGGAGGTAACGTGACGGATTGAAAATAATGTGCTAAGTCAAAAAAAAATTGTTCAAATTAGGCATGTAGAACCCATTCCTCAAGGCTCAATGTCTGTAGTTATAATGTTATATACTTCTTTGTTCCTCCCATAATTGACGACTTTATTCTTCCTTTTAAGTGTTCGAGTACGAATTGTAAGGTAAAACACACACACACACACACATGTGTGTGTGTGTGTGTTCGACTATCAGGAGTTACCCTATTTAACCGAATTTAGTTTGAAAAGATATATTGATATGAGTTACATTGGATAAGGAATTGTTTCCATATATATAACAAACTCATATTTAAAGGAGGTTTAATTAGTTGTTTTCAAAATTGTTTTGATATAGTAAATATCTATTCAAATAAGGAAAGCTTATATTTCAAGAGCTTATATTTCAATATCTTTCAACTCATATTTAAAGGAGGTTAGTTGTTTTCAAAATTATTTTGATATAGTATATCTATTCAAATAAGCTTTGTGAGCTGATCTACTTAGTCAATAGGACTGTACAAAAGAAACTCAAAATTATAGTCGTGCAAAAGGGACATTGATATATAAAGAGTTTCAGAGCTTATTTATACGTGGGTTTTGTAATTAATAAAATGGACTTATGGGGTATCAATTTTTTCTTACACTCTGTTTCTGAGTTTTGAACAGAAAAGAAAAGAATAGAAAGCTTAAATTAGAACAGAAAAAAAAGAATAGAAAACTTGAATTTTTCCTTTGTATTGTTTCTGAGTTTTAAATAGAAAAGAATAAAAAATTTAAAATTGAGGACATGTTGTAATTTAAAATTTATTATATTGAAAGTTGAGGATAATATGGGAATTATAAAAATATTACTTATTCCAATTTCTTTTCCGTCCAAATCAGGCTAATTTTGGACGGAAAACTTTGGCAGGACAAGTGGCCAAATTTTCTATCAATTTCTTTTTTTTTCCGTTTATTAAAAAACTCAGAAACATAAGAATTGAAAAGAAAACTTAAATTTTTCGTCCATTTCTTTTCTTTTTTGTTCATTTTAAAACTCAGAAACAGAACGTTAGTCTTGAAAGGATTAGGGGCCGAACCAAGTATAATTCTTGGTATAATTGTGTGCAATTTTTTGAATTGATTTTTTGCATTATGTCGCTTTAGTTTAATTTATATATGCATTAAAAAAAATCAAAAAAATCACATCATTTAGAATCTAGATTGCAGTATACAGCAGCGGACTGAATTGAACAGTTTTTTTTTTTAGTACTATTATTTATTTGTTTACCCACATATACCTAGCCCAACCACTATCATGGCTTTTTCTACCATGCATACAATTTTGAACATCCAATTATCAAAATTACTTATTAATCATGAACATCTGATCACCAAAAATTTAGATGTATTTGTTTGATAATATATGCACAGTTCAATAATTGTCTCTTCTTTTTTTTTTTATTAGTGAATGGTGCAGGTTACATGTTATAGTAATTTAAATAAAATGAGGAGGTCGTGATGATTATTTATCTTTTGTATTTTAACAATGCAACATCAGTAAATTCAAGCAATTTCAGTGTAAGTAATCAATCAATAATTTTTATTTCAATCATGATAAGTTTCGGCCATATCTCAAAAGATCTTCTCTTCAGTAAAAATTTAGGAAAGAATACATTGTTATATTTAAAATTAAAAAAGAAAAGATCATATATTTTTAGGAAAAAAATTCACTCAAGTATTTTTTTTCATCCTTTATTCAATTTAAATTTTTTCTATCTATACTGATCTTATTATCATAATTATGTACTTACTATTGTCTCTTATTTTCATATAATTTTTGATTTAGTTTGTGTGCTGTAAAATTCATATTATTATAAATTATAAAAAAAGTATAACTGTTTGAATTTAAATATAATTTACTATTACATAAGTAAATGAATAAATGAATCATCAAATACTATTATTTACATTATATGAATAGATGAATCATTTTTATTAAACTTTTATTAGTTAAATAATATATTGAAGGAAGAAATATTTTTTTCGTATAAGAATTATTGTAAACTATATTAATCAATTACTACTGTAGTTAATATATTAGTATATTATAATACCAACAATATAAACAATATAATAATTTTATAATAATACCTTCTTCGCACGAGACCATGAGCTAGCTATGTATAGCTAAACAATAAACATCTTAACAATGAGACAAAGTGGATTATTTATGTCACGTTTAGATTAAAGAAATAAAATTATGAATGAATGAATAGAATAGAAAGTGAAATAATTTATTTTATTCCAACGGTAACGAATCATTCGAAAATAAAATTTACAAATTTAATATAAATAAGGATGATTAATCATTTCTTTCTATGGAACAATCAAATACAATCTTTTTCAATTTATGGGAATGGGTAACATTAATGAAAAAGAATAAGAGGATAAGATTAGAAGGAATGGGCTACATTGGACTGCGTCTAGGTTATTAATTTGATCATATGATGTAATGTAAGGTAAGGAATGGCGAAAGTTCTATTTGTACAAGTATGTGATGATCTTGATTCTTGAGGACTTTATTAGATATAAAAATGATAATTTTTAACGCGATCGGTCTTTACTGATCGGGTACCTTTTTTTTTTCGATTCTCAAAAAAATTAATAATATTTATTTTAACTCAAATTATTTATTTGTATACATGCATGTGAAAAACAGGGTTGCACAAATTGTATATATTTGTAATTTAAATACATGTAAAAAATAGGATTTAAGATTTAGGATTTAGGATTTAGGATTTAGGATTTAGTGTTTTGGAGTTAAGGTTTAGTGTTTTGAGAGTAAAAAGAAAAAGAAAAAGAAAAAGAAAAAATAACTGTATATATTTGTAATTTGAATACATATAAAAAATAAGGTTTAGAATTTAAGGTTTTGGAGTTGAGATTTAGTATTTGGGGAGTAAAAAGAAAAAGAGTGGGGTGGGGTGGGGTGGGGTGGGGTGGGGTGGGACGGTCGCTCGACTGATCAGTAATGACCGATTGCCCTAGAATCTCTCTTTGAAAATATAAAACAAACAACATTAAAACAAAACAAACCATAATTTTCTGATCCATGTTTAAGGAGAAAAAAATTATTATTGTGGCCTAAGATTCCATTTTGATCGACACAGGAAACAAACGTTGGACACAAAATATTTGTTGAGAACATTTTTTTTATATAAAAAATAATCTGATTTCTGATGTAACTGTCAAATTGAATATGAGGCTGAAAATATTTACTCATATTTAGTAAATAATGATCTGGTGACAAAATATTGGATATAAATGAATAAATGATGTGTATGGTAATGATTAGTTATAACTAGACCCAAGCGCGAAGAAACTGGCTTTAATTTATGAGTAATTAAATTAGTCAAAAAGGGAGATATTAAATTTTGTGCAAGTAAAAAATAACATATGTATTGTTTATATATATTGTATAAAATTTAAAGAGTAATGATTCATTTATTGAAGAAAAAAGTTATGATATGATTAATCGCCTCCTAAAAAATTGTGGATTATACTACAATTATGAAATAATTTAACTAAAACTTTGTTGTCCCGAAGGCTATAGTAGTGATTAATTAATTTTTTTTTCTTGCTATTTGTTTATTTTCTAGTATAATGAAAGAAATTAGTTCATTATATATTGCGTGATTTATTTTTATTTTGTAAAAAGTGTGTATATTATCTTTCTATCTTCTTTTTTGAACTTGAAATATTTTAAATTAATTTCAAAATGCTAAAATTGACTTAATATTATATTTAAAATTGAGAATGTAGTATTTAGAGTTTAATATTAAAAAAAGAGAATTCATATTTTCACAAATAAATTTGAAAGTTTCATAAAATTTTCTTTTATACGAGTTGGATCTCATTTACTATTCATGTGAGAAAAAATTTGTGAAATTATTAAATTTATTTGTAAAAATATCAATTCTGAAAAAATCATCTAAAAAGGGTCTACGTATATCTATTCAAAAAAAGAAAAAAAGAAAAGAGGTAGGAATCTCTTTTTGACCAACGTCAAAGTATATTACTCCCTCTGTTCCTTAATATATGTCGTTTTATGGTTATGCATAAGCATTAAGGTAATGATTCTATAGCATTAACTATAATATCAATAGTTTATATTACCCTTGTATTGAAATAAGAGATTGTTATTTATTGGACAAAAAATAGTGAGAGAACCAAAGTTACATTTAATATTTGGGATAATATTAGAAACTAAACAATTAATGCTTACTTGAAATTCTAAAACGACTTATATTAAGGAACAAAAATATTTCTCTAAAACGACCTATATTAAGGAACGGAGGGAGTACAAATTAGCCTTATTTCTACGACTTTGTCCGAGGCTCAATACGTGAATGAAGGACATTACGTCACAATTTGTAATTCAAACCCATTTATTATGGACTCATATGCCCGATGAATTTCAGCTCATATCGTTAGGTCTAGTTATAATTATTGTTAGGAGAGAATCGGGAAGTTCGCTTGTCGCATGTACATGCGTAATGCACTAATATGCATTAATGCATTGAAATTTAACTTATTTAAAAGTTTAAGCTATTAAGTCTTAGGTTCATATACATGTATATTAATCTTTCATAATTTTGTAGACATCCAAAATTTGTACATGTTTTCTCTAATAGTGGTAGGAGGACAATAACTTCATTTCACCTCAAGACAAGGATGTCAAATCAAAAATTACAAGGCTCAAGACGATTATTTAGAGTTCGCATAGTGACCTATAAGCGCCAAGCTCCAAAAATGAAGAACGATTAGACGGCGTTTATAGAAGGATTATTTTTTCCTTTTTCTTCATCTTCCTGAATCTGAAATTGATCAAACTTAATGTCATTGCATAGCTCTCGAAAAAAACTTTCTGGATTAGTATGACATGTCCCAGTTTGAAAGTTATGGACGTTTTAGTGCATGACACGAAAACTGATAACGCAACACAAAAAGCGAGGCCTGTGGGCGCCACCCTAGGGCTATCGCAGGTAGACCTACGATAGGCCTAGGGTGACTATAAATTAGTGGTTTGGCTCATTTGCTTAGAGAAGAAGGTATTTTACAAAGAGAAAATGTGTTATCTAGGAGAGAAAGAGAAATACCTCTCTAAATTAGATATAGATTTAGTTTTTCCCATCAAATCTCCCACCAATCTATATTCAAGCAATTTATACAAAACTTAAGGAGGGAGAAACTCCTACTCCCAATGTCCATTCATCATCTCTCCACTCGTTTTTATTTACATTTGCGATTACATTGTTTGGGCTTTGTTTCGTTTATTTTGTTTTTTCGTTTGAAGGCTCTCCTAGTATCCTAAATCATATCTAGCGGTGTGTGGATCCTATTTTAAGTCCTGGGTAGTTATAACCAACTTATAAAGTTATTTTAATGGTGATTTGATAGTTTGCCAATTGTTGTGCTTGGACTTTGTTGTTTGCTATTATGTCTTCGATTTTAGGCTCTCCTAACATCCTACATTACTTCTAGAGGTGTTTGGATCCTATTTTTGGGATTATGGATAGTTAGAGACAATTTTTCACGAATGGAATCTCCTTAAAAACAAACCAAGAATATCCTTTTAGTAATTTCTCGATTTCGACTTCGATTCGACTATTTTTATCGATTATTTTTACTTGAGAGTTGTTTTTTCTTGATTTCTAAGTCACCCAAGTATCCTAGATTAATATCTAGTGGTGTGGAGATCCTACCTTTTGGCCACCGAGGAATTCTCACGAATAGAATCTCTTTATAGTCAAGTTAGGATATATTCTCAATTATATCTCGATATGTTACTTTTAGATCTATGGAATCTTAGATCTATGGGTTTCATTCCCTAGATTCTAAATTCACTTAATAGATCTTGCTGATATGTGATAGATCCTTGCAATTTCGATAATAATTGTGAGGACCCAGTATTTTAAACAATACAATTTTTACGAATAATTTTTTTTATATTTAATATCGGTATTAATTATCAATACTATGTTGAGTATTTGTGATATGAACTTAGTAAGATGGTCAAATTATTTATTGACTGAGTAATATGAGTAAAGTTATTTTAAACAGCTAATGAAAACCTTAACCCTAATTTCGGATAGGGATTCGATAGTTAATTATACAGTTATTATAATTGTATCTTTGATATATTACGTGTTTGTACAGTATAGGCTTAATGATCAAAGGTTGATCAGATAAGGTAGAACCTTAATAACCCTAATGGTAGATTAGAAACCCTAATCTATAGTTAGAAAACCCTAATGATCGATTAAGAACCCTAGTTGCATTTTCAAAAACCCTAATTTTATATTCGAAAACCTTAAACCCTAATTAGCAAATCCTAATTGTGATTATCAAACCCTAAGGGTTAAGATTAAATGAAATAATGTCAAATGACTAATATACCCTTAAAATCATGTGGGAAATTACTAAAATACCATTTTGGAGGTGAAATTACTAAAATACCCTTTACTTAACTTTTAAGTTAAAAGGATTATGGTCAAATTTATTAACACATCTCTTGAGCTACTACCATACACCTTGATCGAATTAGCTAATTGGTGCCACATAACAACATTAGCAACCACAAGAATCAAATTAGAGAGATTAAAGAGAGAGAAAAACCAAAGTTAAGGTTATTTGAGTTCTAACACTTGGCCAAAACTCTCTTACTCTCAAGCCACGAAATTTAGAAAGATAATCAGTCCCTAGATTAGTCCCTAACACCTCAAGATCATATTAGGAAGCAAGGATTGAAGATTGTTCAAAGAGAGGTACAAACCCTAACCAAGTTTAATCTTGTATGCTAAGATAGATGTTGCGTTTTTGTGTTTAATTATGTGTTATAGGATGTTATTTAGTGATCTATGATGATATATCATAAATCCATAACATCAAAGTGCTTAAAAATGAAGTTTTCAAAACTGCCAAGAACCCTAGATTTATGGTATGACAAACAAATGTTAGAGGCCATATATAGATTTAGATCTGTTAATTGTTAGACTTGTTAGTTGTATCAGTGTTGTAGTATGCTATGAGGGGAGTAATTTGGAAGTGGAATCATGTTCATAGCATGTCCGGATTCGAAGATATTAATGGTCAAAGTGGGTTGACCAGTCATGGATTTGAGTTTCTGGGTAACCCAAAAATTCTCTAGCAGTGTTTGACAAGATGTTCATGAGACCAGATCTTTCATGTGTTATGTGTTTAGCTTCTGTAGATGTATCCATGTTATACTCTGGTATATGGACTATAGAATCATGACCTTAGATCATATAAACAACAAACAAAATCAAAGTAGTAAGCAATCAAACTAGGTTGACTGAGCACAATTTGAGTTCTCTGGAAATTCCAGAGAACTTATGAACAAGGTTTCTGACAAGGTTTGACCAAGCCAGATCTTAAGATTTTGATGTAGCTAGGCTACCTAAGTGTAGTATTTTTGTTCCTTGACATGAGGTCTACAAGGTTGTAACACTTAAACTGTAAGACCCCGAATTTTATGAAATAAAAGTATTCAATTTTTCTTATAATTACTATTCAGTAAATGGTTAAATTGATAAATGTTAAAGTTAAGGGTGAAATATGATTTTTTTTCAAAATAAGCAAGTGGTTATAAAATAATCATTGTTGTCGGGGAATATTCGTTTGGTCGTGGAATATTCTTTCTGTCGGGAAATATTCGTACGACGACGCAGCTATTTGTGGGCCCCATAACGAATAACTGTCGGGTGAAGAAAACGACAAATTTGAGTTTTTACAAATAACGGCGTAGTTGTTACCGTTAACACTGTTGGAATACCCGGTGGTTAAAATACAGTAATACGCGTTATTGCACAGTAGCACACGGTATTGCACAGTATTTTTGAAGTTATTGATTTTTACGTAAGAATGCACTACTCAATAATTGTTACAGTAGTTACTGTTCAATATTTTATTTTATTGATTCAATAATTGCTGCGTTGATATTTTATATTATTGTTGCTTCAATAATTGTTGCTGCACAGTATTTTCCATTATCAGATCAATAATTCATATTATTTAAATAATATTATTAGATAGCATTATTGGCAATGTCTAGAAAATTCTGTCTAAGGAGAGGTTTGGTCATCTAATTGCGCGCTAGTAAGGAGAAATCCTTATTGGAAAGCCCCTCTTTCCTGGGAATGGCCTGGTTGTCATAAATGTGATTCTGTAATATTATTTGTGAATAATTAATTATTGATTTATATGATAAGGAAATATATATTTTATGTGGATATAAACGAGGGATATATTTTTGTGGTTAAAAATGAAGGAGTTAATGTTGAGATTTTTATCCGTATTTTTGTCAGAATGGAGGTATTAAAAATCAGGTTTTTTGAAATATTTTGTGGGAGTTATAATTTTTGATCCGACCGTTGGATCGTGGTAATTTTTGGATATGTTATACGTATATAAGTTGAGTATAAGTTCACAAATTTTGAACCGTTAAAAATGAACGAATGATTTGTTATGAATTTTACGAGATGGCTGGTTCAGAAATTGTTAAATTTTCGGAGTTTATCATTTTGGTGGAAAATTCTAGAATTGGTGGGCCCCACTTGTGGTTGGTGAAGAAATGTGCTGAATTATATTTCAAATGTGGTGGGTGGGAATAGTAGCAGGTAAAGCCATCAGGTTGCAGGTCAAGCCTACTAAAATTTTCCTATAAATAGAGGGCTAAGTTAGAATTGAAAATCACACCAGAAACAAGTTTTCTCTCTTTCTCTCTCTATATTATGAAGCATATTTTGTGAGTATTTAGATACTTTGAGAGTTGCTATTCAGTGCAAGTTTCCTTCGACTTTGCATACCGATCAGAAGTACTGCTCTTTTGAGGTAAGGGATAGTAAGGGATTGTAAGGGATATTAAGGAATTTTAAGGGTTGTTATGTTTTTCAGTTTCGTAATTTTCTGACCTTCAAAAATTCTAGAAAAATTTGAAATGATATTTTGATGAGTTTTCTTGATTGTGTCCAAAAATGGTGATTTTTGGATGTATAGATTGAGAGTTATGAATTTTATGAGAAAAGACTATTTAAAAGTAACCGCTTATAATTCCTTGTGGTTAACTCCAAAATTGATGAAATTTTTATTGGGAGTACATGTATATGATAGAAGTATACTCTGTAAATTTCAGAATTTTTGGACAAAAGTATAATTTTTGATAAATGTCTAAATATTCGGCTGTTTTGGCCATATGAAAAATAGTAAATGACTTTTAAAAATTTTGAGAAAAATATATGTTCACTATGGGACTATATTATGCTAAATCCCAGAAAAGAAATATTTTTGGAACTGGTTTGGTATTTTAGAATGATTAAATGCATTATTTAGTAAAGTGTAAACAATTTAAATAAATTGTTTATAAGCTTAAGAAATATTATTCTTTCAGTATCATTATATCGAAATACTGGTATGGATTTTATTGTGGAATTTCTACCTTTTTGTGTCGAATTTACTATTTATGAGTTACTATTCACGAGTTACTATTCACAAAAAAATTAGTTTCTTTTTCTAACCAAATTATAGTTGATTTATGAATATTACTCTTGAGATTAAATCTATATGCTGATCATATTATTTTTATTATCATATATAACATTTTTATAACCCTGATGTTGAAATTCTCTTTCACTTGAGTGTAAAGATGGGTAGATTATTGGTATGATCATGACTTTGGGTTCTCTTTGGCCAGTAGTGCAAAGTTGAATTATTGACTAGTATGATCATGACCATTGAATTTATAATTGAATATCTTCAGCTTAAGTGCAAAGTTGAAATGATCAACATGGTTATAATTATTGTTTATATAAATAATTATATATTTCTTTGAGATATTAATATATTTGGCCTGTAGTGCAAATATGAACTGTTGATGAATATATTTGGCTTGTTGTGCAAATATGAACTGTTGAGGAATATCTTTGGCCTGTAGTGCAAAGATGAATTGTTGATGAATATCTTTAGCCTGTAGTGCAAAGATGACCTGTTGTTGAATATCTTTGATCAGTAGTGCAAAGAAGAATTGGTGACGAATATCTTTGGGCCGTATTGCAAAGATGAAGTTATTAGTATGATTATGAACATGAACTGTAATTTGGTATAACCATGATCTTTGATGTTTCAGGTAAAGACATGTGATGAAAATTATCTTCGTCCTAGGTGCGAAGAGGAATTTAGAACTACAATTATGATTATGAGTTATACACGTGATTGTGGACAGGAATTGTTGATTGATGTTACAGGGATAAAACATTGTTGGTGAATTTTTAACGTGGAGAAGATAATAGACTTTATAGTCTATTTGACTCTTCTAATGGATTGCTCGTTCCGCTGCAACTATGGTTGAAATTTTTATCATCTACCATATGTTCTAAATCTCTGATTTATTACTGATGAAGACTATTGATAATTTATTTATCTTTAGTCATGATATTCTTTACTGGGCTAGTTGTGCTCACCCTTTTGTTTCTCAGTTCCTTTCAGGTAATAAGAGTGTAGCTGGGTCGAGCGGGGGTAACAGGGGAATAGAACGGTGGTCATCATTTAGTAGTTATATTTGGTGAATCATCTAGGGTGAAGGGAACCCAACGTTGGAAGGGTGTTTTGCCACTGTCATACAAGATGTCTAATGACATACAACCTCGTGTCATCATAAGACAGGGTTGTGCACATCCACTTGCTGAGTATATTTACGAGCATTACCTATATAATCTTGGTGTTTGTTTGAAGTATAATTCTCATTTAGAGATGGTGGAGATAATGATAAGTCAAGAGAAGACTCACCATTGGGAAGAATATGATAGTAATCTTCTCGTTTTTTTTCGGGGTATATTGGGTCAACCAAGGATAATTCTGTGGTCATATGATATCTATCACAACCTAGAAGCATGGCCTCCCATGTACAAGGGTTTCCTTGAGCACTTCTCAAAGATTCTAATTTCTAAAAACAGTTTTTGACTATACATTTATGTAAGGTGTCATTGTGAGGTGCTGTCCACGGTTGGGATATGGGTCACATTTGGTATATATTTGTATCCAAACTCACAGCATATGTGTTGTTGTATTTTGCACGACAATTGTTGTAATAAAGTTGTAGTTATTTTCTGTACCATGTATTTGGCGACTCAGAATAGGTTGGATGGAATGGACCTGTTTGGGGTTGTCACATAAACACCTAAATATTGCACAGAACCCAAATTAATCAAGCCACAAAGTAGCTACCAGGAACTGTCTGGGTTTCTGGGTAACCCAGAAAACCCAGAACAGGCCTAACAGCTATTTTGAAGGCTTAGATCTTGTAGTTGTGATGTAGTTTAACCTTGATTATTGTTGGTAAATGTAGTAGTACATCAATACTACATAACCAATACACCTACATGCCCATAAATATTTTGAACAAAGAATTAAAGCTGGTCAAACTAAGCACCCAGAAGCTGACTATGAATGTTCTTGAGGCTCAAGAACACCAATAGTGTCAGTTTTCGTCGCTAAAGCGTTTAGCGACAGTTTTATTAAAATTAATTATATTAATTTCCAATAAATTATTAAAAATAGAAAATAATTTCTAAAAATTCAAAAATGAGTTTTAAAAATTATTTTAAGTTATAAAATTAACTTTTGATAATTTGACATAATTTTCATTAATATTTTAATTTATTTAAATATTAAGGATATTAAATTTATTTAATAATTACATTAAATAAATTAGTTAAAAAAAATTTTAATATTTTAAAAATTATTTTAAATGATAATAAAGTGTTAAAAAATATTTTAAGTTATAAAAGATGACTTTTAATATTTTGAGATAAATTTTATTAATAATTAAATATTAATGATAATAGATAATTATATTAAATAAATGGTTTTTATGATTTAAATATTCATTAAAAAATGATATAAATAATTTAAAAATATTTTAAGTTATAATAAATGACTTTTAATATTTTGATGAAAAATACATTAATATTTGAATATTAATGGTAATTATTTAAAAATAATTTTAAATATTTTAAAAATCATTTAAGTGTAATACTAGTGTTTTAAAAATATTTTGAGTTATTATAAATAACTTTAATATTTTGACAAGGATTCATTAATATTTTAAAATTATTTAAATATTAATGATAATGGTATTATTCAGTATTTAATCATTTAAAAATGATATTAGTATTTGAAAAATCATTATAAAAGATAATAATTATTTGAAAATTATTATTAAGCTTCCGAAAAATATTATAAAGGATAATTAAACTATCTAAAATAATATTGAAGCTGTAGAATAGAGTTTTATTGAAAATAAACTCGTTAATTATCTGATAGGGTGACCAGGACACCAAATTAATACCGAAGTCCAACCAGATTGACATAGTTAGACCTGATAAGTATTTTTATAAGTTCTAAACACTGTTGTGACTGCATGGTTATGTGTCTAAGTAATATAGTGACTTTAAATAACAGTATTATGTGTTGTGATGTATTACGCTAATTGTGAAATCAATATTATTGATCATAGGTCTTTCCATCAAAGATAAATTAGCAGTAGTCAGCGATCAAGACAAGTTTCCTAACTCAAACTTAAGTTACTATTTTTCAAATATGTTAATGGATAATTATTCTATATCTAAGATTTTCATTGAATATTCGTAAGTATTGAAATATCTTTAACTCAAATTTGAATGACTATTTACCATCAGGTTGAGTGGGTAATTATTGCTAATTATACCACATCTAGGATTATTATTGATCATCCGTAATTAGAGCAAGTTCATGAACTCAAATTGAATGTGAAATTTTAAAAGCGTAACTGGTGAATAACTATTGTTGGTTATTCATATCTATAAATAGTATTGTTGATTGCAAATAGGGCAATTGATTTCTGCCTATTATTAAATAGTTTTGAGCTATGTCTTAGCTAATTGTTTTGGCGAGACAAATATTTGTTGAAACTTGATACGTTCTAGTATTTGAACTCAATTGTTATTGAAAGATCAATGCCAATTATTTTGGCTAGATCGATATAGAAATTAGATATTGAAATCATAGCATTTCTTTAAATCCAAACTATATTGTTGCGATACGAACTCTTGATGTAAAAATGAGATGAACAACCTTTATATAAAAGGAAACTTTGTGGTCGGATATACCTTCGTTGCGCGAGCTTGAGTATTATGCATAATATCGGGTACAACGGGGTTGGCCGCTCCAGGTACTTGCAGAGTAGTTATAGTTTATTTTTATAGGTAACTTATAATTCTGGGGTTTGGTATTGTATACTGGTAATTCCCCTATTGTTCATGATCCCATTGTGATCACTCAGCGTGAAATCTGAGAATATCCCACTTTGTTATTGTCGTATTATTGTCTCTTGTTAATCAATTGAACAGTATTGAAACTTTGTAAGAGTGTTACTCTTTCATCATTGAATTGTTGTTTTAACATGAAAGTCGATAAAGTCTTGTTATTGATAAACGATTTATTCAGCTATTTCAAAATTTGTTGAGCATTATTGAATTCTTATCGAATCTAGACTTTAATATTCTTGATTCATATTTCTTATTGAATACTTTAACTTACGGAGTAAACTCGTTGCTTACCCTTGCTTAAATATAACATTTCAGCTAATGATGAGGTAGCATACGGGGCAGATAAAGACAAGGGCAAGGACAAAATTCAGTAATAGTTTTATAACTTTAATTATTATGTTATTGTGTGTAAACCTTTTTGTATATCGGAAGGTGTATGTTATGTTAAAGTTAGACAACCTGGGATATTGTATTAACTATATTAATTAATGGTATGTTTGATGATATTCATAAATGAATGGGTAGTTAGATGTTATTTGTACAATGGATCGTGAGCACCAGACCCGGGGTTAGGTAACTCGGATTTGGGAGCGTCACAATAATTGGTGATATAATTTGATTCCTATGATATAGTCAATGGCATAATTATGATATTATAATTTGTTGTGCGATCTATGGATTTTGGATTTATGGAAGTCATTTTCTAAACCTTAAACTCTGTTTATAGATCTTAATGAGTTGTTGGGTGTGATTACGAATCATGTGAGCCTATGAATGAATTTAAGACCCTTAAAAATCATGTTTAATGGGAATTGAAGGATACTCTCATGATGGACTAGTTAACGATTGTAGTTCTGCAATTCGATAATTGTAAATGTAATTCGGACCTTAAAAAGATATCGATTTGCATCCCACAAAAATTGGGTTTAAGGACCCTTGATAATGGATTTTGTAATTTTGAGGTGCTTGAAGTTATTTAGATGACTTACATGCCCATTAGTAGCTCCAATCCTATTTTTGATGATTAATTTTACGTTTTGACATACGTAAATGATTTTCGAATTAATTTATAAAGATCTTTTGAAAATTGAATCAAACTAGATTACTAGATTACTTCTTGGCTAAAATTGAAAGTAATTGAGAGTCTTGATTTCTATTTGACGAAGGGTTTTACAGAACAGTGTTTTCCCTAAACAAAACCTTAAATTACTTATCTAACGAAACTAAAACGAAAATTTTCTTCGAATGAAATCATTCGTGCATAGGATCAAAAGTTACTTTCAAGATAATACACCCATTAAAACTTTGACAATCCTAGGAGACAAAATCTAGACGATTTATATAGTTTAGGAGACGAAACCCTAGATTTTATTTTCGAGTCGTCCACTAGAAGACAATACCCTAGATTTCGACTTAAATGACATAAGAGACGAGACCTTATGTTTTACGATTCGACTTAGATCTAGGACACACGCGATACCCTTACTTTTGACTTAAATGGTATAGGAAATGACATCATGTTTTACAATTCGACTCAAATTTAGGAGACGATACCTTAGATTTCAAACTTCAAATTACAAAATCAAAATGGTTATAGGAGATGATACCATAGATTTCCCCCCAATGACACAATTCATATAGGCACAAAATACAAACACACACCTCACAACCCTCAAGGCAATTCATTTAAACTAGTAAATTAAAGGAAAATATTAGGAAAACAATAACTATGTTTCACAAAAGTCGGGGGTGTCTAACACCCTCCCTTTGTTTAAACAAGCCCCCAAACTCTATGAATCTAAGTTGCGGGCTAATTTTATGGAGTCACATAATGGGCCATCTCGATTATTAAAACTTTAAAATTCGGATGAGTTAGTACATCCATTTAAATATTTATCAATTGGCAACTCTGTCTAATTAGCTGACTTTAAAATTAAACTTTTGAACCTTGTCGACATTAAACTCAATTTTTCCAAAATCACCCCCTAAACTTACGATTTCCAAAACTAACGAGGAAAATTCCGAACATCGACAGTTTCATTACTTCTCTGATGAGGGACTCCAACTCACTTGTGATATCCTAACAACCTCCACTCACAAGTGAGTTCATCTCATCAAGATCTCTCACTCACTTGAACACTTCTCTTCAATCACTTACAACCACTCTCAAAATAAATTCTCGACTAAACCCATCGAGAATTCACCATCACATATCGAGAGCCTTTGGGGAGGTTGAAAGTAGTATTCACAAAAGCCAATCATGTTTGATGATAAAACACATGTACTTTGTAACAATCTTATTCGTTTATTAATAAAAGTATTCATTTACTAAAGGCTTTAAATTTATCTACATGGTGTTGTTTTTTATAATATATGAAAATCCATAGTTTTAAGCAATACTTTTAGAATCGTGATGAGATTATGCTAATGAGATCTAAATTCTTAGATAGCTTAAAAAACTAAAATGTTCCAATCTATGGATTACTAAAAAGGGGATTAATGAATTTGAATATATTGGCACATACGTTGCTTGCTCATTGGATGAGGATGATTGATCTCATGATCATTTGTGTAGAGACACTAAAGTAAGTATGTAAGTGCATATTGGAGAATAAGTTCACTGGACGTGGCTCGCTAATAAATACCTAATGGAGTTTTACTTGCTTGTCAATAGGAATTCATGTAGTGATAGTAGTGCAAGTGATCCTTGGACTTGAGATCGTCATAGTTTCTTGATCATAGTATCTTGTGTATGATGAGTTATATACTTTAACTTATTCCTTAAGACCCTTAGGTATATCGAAGGGTATGCTTGGGTATAATAAGTTATATATGGAGATAATGAATGCTCAATAAAAAATCTACCGCTTCTAGTAAAAGAAGAGAAATGTCCTATGTGATTCGATAAATGACAACCCAGTAGTCCTTGGCCAAGGCAGAATAAAATTAGAAAGGAGTTTCTAATTTGTATTATTTGAGTTGTGTATTTGAGAATTGAAATACATAGAATTAAATAAAATAAGACTTGACAGTAATTCCATGTCTATATTTAATTGGGACATTGTATGGTGGAAGGATTGAATTGTACGATAACTATTTGCTCAAAGGTTCTTTTATGATTAATGTTGAAATCTATATTATCTGAAAAGTCGTTAATCGCTAGGGAGGCTTATCCCTATTGTAGAATAAATATTATTTATTTAAATAAATTAATAGTTTAATTTATTTATTTAAATAAGATTAGAATTGTTCTAATTGATTTATTCATAACTGGTTTAATATGGAGAACCTAAAGGGTCACACCATAAAAGGAAGAACATTTATTTAAGAAGTTTAATGACATAATCGTAATAATATGTTAAGTGTATTTAATTTAATCTATGTAATAGAATAAATTACATAGCTTAATATTTATTATTTAATATTTTAGAAATATCAAATATTAATTAATAAGAGGAGTCTTATTAATATTATTACAATTACAATTATTTTAATTTCTAAAGGAGTTTGAGAATTAATTTAATATAAGTACTCTCATTTATTCCTAATAAGATTAGAATGCTAATTAATTAAAAGAGTTTAATTAATTATCCCTAATAAGATTAGAGAGCTTAATTAAATAAAAAAATTTAATTAATTAAATAATACCCTAATTTCTAATTAGATTAAAAGGGTTAACTGATCTTTTATAAGAGGAGTCTTATATTAGATATTAGTGTGTGAGATACGTGATTGCAATTATGGAGAGTACGCCTTTTTCTACAAAGATAGGAAAAAGTAGGGTTTGAGCTAAAAACACCATTCTTCTTGAATCTTGTTCATCCTTGTGGATCACCTCTAAGGCCAAACACTTGGGGTGGCTAACGTTAATCAAATGAAAGAGTTTAACCCGGTGGATTAAA